>CM034152.1:603339962-603579694 GCA_019776745.2 Taxus chinensis | reverse complement strand
CTTAAAAAACTGATGCATCTGGAGATTTCTTCAGATTCGTAGCATATGTCAAGTATTGTGCATTGATTAAGTCACTTTCTCTTAAAAGTTTCTCTAATGAATTCCTACAATTTAATTCAAAACAACTATGGAACTGGACATGAACACTTGATTTTAATTATAAAAATTTACATATATCAAACCTGATTTTGCCCCAGAATTTTAGGGTTATTTGCATGAGAAAAAAACAAGCATTATTTTGTTCAACTTCACCTGACACCTGACTCACAACTATGAAATGAAAACCAATAATTAGACCACAAATATAGCCCTTCAAACCTAAACATGAAACTGTAAAGATTTAGATTTCTGGTAGTGAAAACATCTTCTTCTGAGAAACATTCCTCAATTGGGAGCAAAATTGCCTGGCTGCACTTCCTTGCTCTAAAAAATTAATTAATTCATCCTTAGGCAGCCCATGCTTATATAAACTTGATCAGTCTATAATTTATTATTGTCGCTCAATATGGTAATTAATTAAATAATTAACATTGCTTTTTCTCAATTCGGTTGCCTATTTTGTGCATGACTTCATGGCTGTCATTAAATAAATAAATTATTTAATTTAGCTACTACTTCTAGTCCACTTTGAATTACAGTGTGCTGACCTATGCACCAAAATAGGAATTAATTCCATTAATTAATACTTTTTTTTTTTTTTTTTTTTTTTTTTAAAAGTGTTATCTGCTCCTCAATATGGGTCACACTTTTCCATGAGAGGGGTGCCTGTATTAAAGAAATTAAATTTATTGAATTTTAGAATTCTATTTCCATCTTCTTTATCCTTCATCATGCGTTGACTTTACTCATTGCTTGGTCGCCAAAAGTGGTGAATAATATTAATAATATTATTAATGCATTATTTTTCACCAAGGTGGTCACACTTTTTGGAAGGGTGTGAATTATTTTTTAAAAGTAAATTCTAATGATATTCCACCTACACCGCAGCTCCAAAAATCCCATGAATCCACTTAAGTTATTGAATTCATAGTGGGATTTGTTTTGCCCTGCATTGCAGGTAAGAAATTCTCATGAAGCATTAAGTGATTTTGTTTTATTCATAATGGGATATTTCACCCTAACAAGGCAGGATGGTAGCGTAAGAAATCCTGCTTGCCTACTGCCTCTAATATCCCACATGAATGAAGTGGTGTGACTTCCATGGGAAAATGTACCTTGACTACGCAGGTACCCAATTCTCACCTAATTGTTGCTACCAAAATCCCATTGTAGCGTAAAACCTTCCATTCCAAAAATGTGACGCCAGAGAAGACCTTGTCTGTGCAGGACGTCGTATTTTTAGAGAGAACAAAACCTCCTGGAGAAAAATTCCTTCTGTCATAACATCCATAGGTGATCTCAGATACTCCAACAAAGAATCAGACTAAACCGGAAAAGGAATTACAGAAAACTTCACAGAAGAAAAACAAAAATTGGAAAAACACCAAAATTGCAAAACATTGCTAGAAGGCAATGATAAGCCCCACGATTCATCCCTAGTTAAAAACCGTAATGGTATATGGTAATATTGACAGTAAATACCAAAATAGGATTAAACTGGAGCACCATTACTAAATGGGGCTCAAAATAATTATTCCCGCAAGGAAAATACCAATGACAGAATATAACAATTTTGGGGCATCAGGATATTTGGAAAATAAAAATATTCTACTAGGACCTTCTGGAATATTCTTGACACAATACAAACACTTTCTGAAAAAAAAAAACACAAAAAGACCATTATTTGAAGACAATTATTTGTACAATGGAGTCTCAGATTTCAAAGTGTGAAATATGGGGACTCCAGTCGGCTCCATCTGTGGACATATTTCGTCTGTTCTCAAAATGACAAGGGAAAAGATGAGATCCCAACATTTATTGGTTTTTATCTGGTCTTTTTGGCACGGGTGTCTGTCAGAGAAGAAACAAAAAACAAAACAAAACTAAGCAAAGGTTTTAATTTAGGTACATAAAGGTTTTATCCTACTTTTTAGTCAGGAACACTCAAGTGTTTTCCAATTGAAAGGAAATGGCCAAAGTGAACATCGATCATGATAGGAAAGAATGAATATATTTGCTACGGCGAAATTTTTAATCAACAAAAGGCCCCTTCCATGGTAGTAATCAAATTCTGTGCATGCCTTTTGTTTCTCTTTCTGGTCCCAAAAAGGACCAGTCATTGATTCAAAATTTATTTCCTGGCCTATTTTTCGAAGATACAATTTCACCTCTTTGATGCTTTGCCAATATCTCGATGAGTCTGTACCTTCCCAGAATTTGGTTAAGATACATCATTCTTTTTCATAGCATTGTTGAATGTAAATCTTCTATGGCTCTAGAAAGTTGTAGGGAAGTTGGTTCCAGTAAGAGTGTACGCTCCGTGTCTTCTTCCATATATAGCTGAAAGGGGACATTCCTTAGCCCTCTTGTTTAACGTCCTATCTACCCCTAATGCATCAAATACTTCTTATGCCACGTTCTTTGATTCTGTTACTAGCTTTGCTTGATAGCAAACCAAATTTTTGTTACTCTTGCTTCAGCCTAGTCATTCCATTATGTATAGTAGTTGGAGAATGTCCCAGCTATATCCCATGAAGTGTATCATAAATCACATCTACTCATAAACAAATTCCAAAGTGTTTTCTACCTAATATCTTATTGGCAAAACCGGCCAACCTAACAACAATTATTTTACTTTTATAAAATTCCACCGCCTCCACGGAGGGCAATCTTAACAAGAATGGCTTCTACCACCCACTTACTGAAATAATCATAGCTATTAAATATAATGATTAAACAACATTGGAGCTTGGGTTGAGCATACCAATAAATCCATACCTTGTTTCTTGAAGGGTTCTTCAATTACAACAGTTTTAAATGTAATTCATGAAATTTCATATGCCCTAACAAAGGTTGGCCACACTTGACACTTAGACAATCGACTCTACATATCCTGAAAAGTGTGGGCCATTAATCCTTTCTCGTAAGATCTGTGTGAGTAGTGACATAGGATGAGAAATGACCACCGCCAATCCATGTTATGAAATTTTTTTTAAAGAGCTGATCCTGATGAGATTTATCTACGCATCGGAGAAATACGCCATCATCCCTCTTTTGTTATGAACCTAGATCCCAAAGAACAAATTCTCTAGATTAGTTAATAGTACATTTTCTTTTTCAGGAAAGTTGATTCAGACTGTCTCTCTAAGTCAAAAAATAGCCAATGTTTAGTGTACACCACTCTTCCCCAGATCTATAAAGGACCAATGGAAAATCTTCATCTACCTCTTCCTTGATCTAACTTTGGCATTGTTGCTTTCATCTTTGTTAGGTTTGATATCCAAGTCGTATTCTTAACCAGCTTTGTAGGTTTGATATCCAGTGTATTCTTTAACTTTTATTCACCCATGTGCCTCAAAAAACCCTACTCTTGTTGGGTGGAATAGAAGAAATAGATTTCAGGTTGAGTTGGATCTAGAACCAAGACCAATGTATGTGAGAGGAAAGAATATAGTACATGAATGCTTTACACACTTTACCACTGCATAGCAATGTTTCCCATGGAGTAATTCAACTCATATATTGAGAGGCATGTAATGAAAGCAATCGAGCTTATTATTATCCTCTGTTCTTCTGCATCAAGATTGCTGGACATGGTGCATGTGGAGGAATAACAGTAAATAATAAAATTCTTTACTAAAGAAGGGAGGAAAGAGAAACCAATATTGGGGATTTGACAGGGCCTCCTTAATTTTCTCAAATATTCCTTCCTAGATGCCTCCATTTGAAATATTATGTCTCTCCTCATATTTGAGATATGGAGATGTTTAGCTCAGAAAGGTAAGGATAATCTCTCGAGGAAAATAAACTTTACCAAAGAAAGAGTGAACCCCTTTTTTGGTGTTGGAAATGGTTAAAGTATGAATCGATTTCACAATTCTAGAGTATCTTGGTCATTTCCTTGGAGAAAATGTGTCCTAGTAGCTTTCCTTTTGTTACAACAAAGATATATTTCTTAGGGTGCAGAGAAATACCATGTTTGTGGCATTATATGAAAACCTCTTCCAGATTTGAAATGCCCGCACTTCTATTCTTGGAAAAGAATGTCAGATCATCTAGGTACACCACTATGCTTACATCCTTAAGATGGGAAAAATATAAATCCATATCTCTTTGAAAAGTAGCTCCAACATTGATCAAACTAAATGACATTTTATGATAAGAAAAAGTTCCCCAAGGTGTAATGAACGCCATTTTATATTGATCTTCCTCAGACACCTTGATTTGATTGTATCTTGAGAAACCATCAAGCATGGAAAGCATTTCAGATTCAATGACCACCTGTAAAGTGTGATCCATGTTGGGTATGGAGTAGTTATCTTTCAATGAGGCTTGATTGAGGGTGTGAAAATCTATGCACAACCTAATCTCGCCACTCTTCTTTCTCATAGGAAGTATGTTGGATAACAATTCAGAGTGATGTATGGGCTACATTATCTTTACATCTAATAGCTTCTAGATCTCTATAAAGATAATCCCAAAAATAGTAGGGTTATGTCACCACAACTTCTTCTTGAAAGGATTTTGTTCTGGTTTTAATGGTATGTAATGTTGAACTTCTATAGGCAGATATGTTTTTAGATCTTGGTAAGACCAGGCAATAAGATCTATGTATTTCTTAAGAATCTCTGTAAAAGCTTCTCTTTCTACCTTTGAACAACACTTTCCAAAATTTACTAATTTGGGGTCATTGCTTGCTCCCAAATTTAGTAACTGTGTATCGAAGGAAGAACCTTTCCCACTTTCTTCATTCTTTTTAAGCATATGATCATGCTTGTCAAAAATTTCATCAAGAGATACCAGACCTTTAGGAATTTTATTTACCTTCATCTGAATAATCTCTTGACTTTCCGAGACCTTTGCATCTGTTTCACCCATAGTAGTTTGTCTTGGAGGAGAGTTGCTTCCCTCATAGTATATTTCTTTTGAATTTTTCCTTCTATTCGAGAAATGCAGCAATCTGCTTGTCATCATTAAAAACTTGCTATTGTTAGATGTTATCAGGGACCTTTAGGCGGAATACCATCTCAAATTTGTAATCACCTTGTCTAAAAAATGTGGGAGGCTGATCTAGATTTAACAAAGCTGCAGTCACAGCAAGTGAATCAGCTCTTGAATTTTGTTCTCTCAGAATGTAAGATACCGAGAAAGCTGAAAAATCTAGGATAGCAGAGTAGACTCGATCTCTATAATTATACATTTTTTCCTTTTTTACTTGTTACAGACCTCTTATCTACTTAACAATCAGCTCAGCATATCCCTTTGCATGTAAGATCTTTATTCCCACTGTTATTTCTTGTTCCATACCTAACAATAGTGCTTTATACTTTGTCGTGTTGTTAGTATTTTCGAACATCAATTAGAAGGAATGTGCATGCACCTTTCCCTCAAGAGAGACAAGAACAACACTTGTACTATATCCAAATGAACAACAACTGCCATCAAATTCAAGAGACCAAACCTTATTATCAAATTGATGTGGTTCTTGGATCACAGGTTGAACTTCATCTTTATCTATTTCTAAATAATAAACTCCATGATCATATTCTTGAAACAAGATCTGAGATATAGGATCTTTAGAGTTCGATATTGTGTATTTGTATTTTTTCTCAGGTTCTAACTTCTGATTAACTCTTTTGATTGGTATGTGTGCACAAGACTAATCCATCTTGACTCCTCCACCCATCTCTTTACAGAAATTTCTACTCAATAGCATGGCGTAAGACACTAGGATATCTGCTACAAGGATAGTCATTTTTAATCTCTTGTCTAGGAAAGAAGCAAGTACTGCCTATGGATATTTGATTTTCTCAACCAGAGGTACTTGCCTTTCCATTTAATATCATCTTCCAATGGTTTTGGTCAATGTGAGACCTAAGGCATAAGCAAATTTGGCAAGCATGACGTTGTGAGAAGCTCTAGAGTCCAAAATGTAATTTCTCAATTTTTACCCGTTGATAAGCAATGATACATATAATGGCTCAATCCTTTCCAATGTAGTAGGAGAAGAAGTAGAAGGAGAAGATATTGTAGCCACATTATTTTAAGGAGGAGTAATCTTCGGGCTTGACAAAATATGTCATGAAACATTATTTGTTGGAGAGTTGGGACCATTACTTTTCACATACTTGACCAATCTATTTAGCTGATCAAGAAATACACTCAAATACTCAACATCTGACATTTGGAACTTGGTCTTTTTAATGTGATCAATAAATTCGAAAGCTTGACTTACTTCAGCTAGATGCACATTGTCCCTCTATTGCAAATTGAAAGAATTTGCATGCTTATCTTTGGGAGCTAATGAAGAAGGTATTGTACTAGCTCTTTTTAGGATAGTAACATCCGACTCAGGATCTTCTCTTTCTCTTCTTTGGCTTCTTGTGGATGCTTCGGCATTTTGGCATGCCTGGGACCTTTTGAGCACCACAAATGTGTGAGCATCAGAATCTTCAAAATATTCATAATATCCCTCGTTAGATTCATAGTCTAGGTAACCAATATTGGAGTCACCAGTGGGATCTACAAAGTCCTCATCATCAAATGATTCATCAATGCCTAGATTTTCTTCATTAGTTTCCAAGTTATTCGTTGGAGCAGCTTCAATAGACAATCATTGTGGTGCAGTACCAAGTCTATTTCGATTTAGATTTTTGACCATAAAAGGTCTGGGTAGGAGCTATTCTTGAATGGGTCACATTTCCCACTTGAGATATTTTCTTCATGATTTGTAGCATATCATTAGCCAACCTTGGCAACAAAGGATCTGAAGTACTTGAAGAAGCTCCATCATGTTTGTGGGATGATTGTTTTATTTTTGTAGCCATGATCAAGTCATCTTTTAACCTCCATGGTAGTGTTTTGTGCTTCAAGTAGATTCACAGGTCTTTCCCTTCTCATCTGATATCCAACTTCGGGAAACAAATCATTTATAAAAAATGCCTTTTGATTTACATCGCTCAATGCAGCAGAAGTGGTGATTTTATATAGAATTATTCGGAACATTGCAATAAATTCCCACATGTTCTCACTTGGCTCCTTATTTAATTGTGTAAGTTCAGTAATCAACATGCTTGCGTCTTCTGCAGGCTTGAATATTTTCAAAAATTACTCTCGCATAGTGTCTCAGTTAGTTATGGTGCCAGGAGCTAGCCGATAGAATAATTCGCCAGCCAAGTCATGTAGAGTCTCAATGAAGAGTCTGACTGATACATCTTCATGATCCACTGCAATCACACCACAAGATATGAAGAATATTGCCAAATGATCATCAATATTTTTCTTTCCATCTTGAAAGAATTTCAGAAAATTCTTTCTAGATCCTTTAGGCAGATCATGCATAGGCGAATTCAAGTTTAGTGGCCAAAAAGCTGATCCCCATGGGACATGTAGTATCTTGTTCTGATTTTGATTTTAGTTTTACGTGATGAGTGGGGAAAATCTTCTCCTTGTGTAGAATTGGTGAATAATTCCCACCACCAGATTATGTTGAAGGTGATCCAAATCTGGATGAGTGTGTACTCTTCTTCTTAGCGAGAGACTAGATCTATAGCTTCTAACTTGAGGAGGATGATTTAAATTTAATTACTCATGCAATCTAAAGAAATGATCAGTCCTTCCTTGTACCTTCACAAATCAGGTGAGTGGACATTCAGCCAGGTTGAAAGTTGAATGACAAATGCTCCGATCTTCAAGAGATAAGCTTTGATCTATGAATATAGTTCATTCCCTAGCGGAGTCACCAAAAATTGTTGGCTAGATTTTCTGCATAGCTGAAAAACCTAGGCAGTCATTGCATAAATCTCCCTCACTTACCGGTGAGGCTCCCTTGTAATATTTTTCAATAAAACATGTTATTATCTATTTAGGAGTTTTACTTTAACCATGCATCTCATGAACCATAGTTATATAGTTTTGCACCAAGTAAACAACTATTAAAGAAAGGAAATATCTAAAGAAGAATGAAATAATAAAAACATAGGGAAGAAATAGGGAATATGTGCAACCAAATCAATAGATTATAGAGTTGATTTCATGCACATAGACAGAACCAATAAATATTAACACATAGAATTCTAAGAAAAGGAAACTTTAAGATCTAGATCTAAAATAAAACAAAGTTTATAAGTAGATATAGGACAAAAGCTAGAAACAAAATACACCATGACACAAATTTCTCCAGAAATCTTCTCCTTTTTATTCCTTTACTTCAAATAGCTATCAAGGGTTTCAGCACAAAATATGGAACACAACAATGTTGCTTACAAATTCTAATCACTAAGCTGAAGGTTCTTCCTCTACTTATAGAATGTAGAAGGGAAAATAAAAATAGGAAACTCAACTGAACTAGAAAATAAACAAGAAGTAAATATAACATCTGGCAATCATCCTCCTCTAATTCCTCTTCAATTGACATGCATCTGAATATATACTCAAAATTATACACATTTATCACTTAGCTAATAGAATTGTTCCACATAACTCAAAGTAATGGTTTCAAAACCAATAACTATAAAGTTTTACAATTATATCTAGGAACGTAAAACTAGAAAAAGAAAGAGTAGAAGAAGAAAGACACAAAAACTGTGACATCTACATATTCTTTTTGTTTTGATACTAAATATACCTGTCAAACATGTAATTCAACTTCTTCCAATTTTTTATAGTCACAACTACCTTTTCTGTCCTGAATTATAGTAAGCCTCTGTTTAATACCCTAATACACACTTCCACATCCTTCAAGCTAGGCCTGAAATTTTCAATATCTAACTACAGTGCCACTAGCTAACTGATGAAATTCATCATGAAAGGCCTAATAGCTCCATCAATTCTCCCTTGCACCATCAAAAGAGATCCTTCCATGGAATTAGGCACTTTGCTAGGAATGGTCCTTGTGTATGAAGTAATGTTCCCGACCTCTTCCTCGTTAGTGAAAGAAATAACATTCTCTTGTAAAGATGACACCATACTCTCAAGTACCTGCATCCTTTTCAGCATAATTGTGTAGATCTCCAAATGGAAAGATATTGCAAACGCAAGCTTCTTCCCCTTCTCAACTGATCCATTGGGAACAATTCATTCCACAATCAACACCTCTCTTGGAAGCTTATTTATATCAGCCAAAGTACTCAGGTTGCTCTCATCAACTCTTTTCATATCCATCGTTGTCATTACCATTTTAGTTAGCTGATCTGATGCATCTTTCATAACATTTAGATGGGCTAGTACCTCTCTGAGCTGTATAGAAGCTTGGTGACTAATTAGACTCTTCCATTTGTCGATAGCTTTAACCTAGTTTCTTGCATCTTCCACTTCCTACATCATATGATCACTCACCTAATTTTTTACTGAAATTGGCTGAGTGGAAGATTTGGAAACCTTAGAAATGATCTTACACAACTAAGATACCTACTTTTGAAGTTCAACTTTATCCACATTTTCTTTGTCAAGCCTAAGGAATAAAGCGTCTAGCAACATCTGCGTGTCCTGCTTCAATCCTTCTGTTGTGGCTTGACCTATGGGTACTCTGGTCAGTGTTATATGTTTTATTGTGAGCTCATCCTTCCTCTTCCCTTTTGTTGGAACTGACATCTCAGTGAACTTCTACCCCAACTCTTTAATGATCATCCTTGAAGTTACCTTAGCAACTTTGGGTTTTCTATCTTCTCTACCTAGATTCAAGAGTAACTACAAGTCATGTTCTTCCAAGTTGATCTCTTCTATAGCCTTTGGAACTAACTGCGAAGCCAACCATTATAAGAAATTACTTCTCATAGAATGAGAAGTTTCCGAGTGTACAACTATCTCATGCTCTAATTCCTCTCCATCTGAAACAGCTAAAGTGTTGTGGCTGTCATCCTCTGAATTTTCCAAAGACAAAGCTCTTTCAAATTCTACCATATGCAACTTTAATATTTCTTTAGGAAGAGGTGGTGAATAGAGTGGCTGAGGAGAAAAGAAGAATGTTCCTAGATTTAATGGAGGAATGAAAATATCTTGCTAAGGTGCAGCAGTCGATGAAGTAGTACTTGTTGCTGGAGAAGTAGGAACTAACACCATAGCAGTAGAAGTGATCTTCTCCCTCAAATGAGACTTTTTGTGCACTTTAATATTTTCAGGCCTCCTATTGCTTTCTACTTCATGCTTCCTCTTGAGGGAATATTCTGTGCCAAAGTTTCCCATGATTCGGATCATCAATGCTTCATCTAGGCAATATCCCTTCGTCAGCAACCAGTTTGAAGTATTGACTAGAATGGTGGCAGACATTTCCTCGATCATATGGCAACCACCTATGCTCTTCTACTATGCATCTCTATCTCCTCCCATCTAATGGTATGCGTCAATTAACACAGGCCCATCATATTTAAGATCTGTAGGTATCCATACTAATCCAAATTCAAACACTTATCGCAATGATAACCTACTGAAATATTTCTTTCTAACCTCATAGTCACTTCTACACTTCATCTAGAAATTTTCCAATGAAGGCACATGCACATACTCCTAGGATATTGTATTCCTTGCCACTCAAAATGGATCAAAGTTCAGCTGTGGTGGGAAGAAATTGTGCTCGTACTCAGAGAACATTTCCACTTCAATTCCTCAGGCTTTATGATTACTCTGGCAATTGTAATAGCCAACAAGGATTGGGAAGTAGCCTATAGACATGTGCCATTTGGACAATAGGTCATGTATCTCCATGAGTTTTCTACTCAGTTCCATGTTTATCAATATATCACTCAAATATCTAGGCAACTTAAATATTTCTCTTGAAAAGCTAATGACCCTAAGGTATGTAAAGTATGAAAACTAGATGAGGACATTACCAATCTTGGACACAACTTCCCAAGCTTCCTTGCTCACCATGTTGGCCTTTAGGTCATTGTCTAGCCTGCAAATGAATCCGTAGAATAATCCATCATTGACCACCTAGTAATATTTATGACATGCGGGCACAGTAAGTTATGGATACCACTCAAAAATAGAATCCTTGGAAAGCACAACACGTCTATACAGATTGGAGAAAACACCATGTGAAGCTACTGCATATACCAAATACGATGTCATTTTGAAGGTATAATTATGCCTCACATTTCTGAGATTCTCACTGATGTTTTCACTAATGATTATTGACCAATTGATTATTGAATATTTTTTATTGATTTCAATGGTCCTAATGAAAGCATACATCCATGTGCAAAAGTTATGAGCGTTAGCTTCACCATTTATCCTGCATAACAAATTAGAAATATCATCCACCTCATATACCAAATTGGATCATGAAAGAGTTCTAGGGAACTTGGATGGAGATCTAGGCTTCTTCATGTATCTGTTATTCATTATGCCCACATAGTCAATTTTATGCTTTTCCCATATGTTGCCAGCATCCTGTATGCTAATAGTAGTCACCACCTATCATGTTAGAATATTCATAAAATAATTGATGAACTGTGCATCTAGCCAAATTATTGTCTTCCCTGCAACATATCAGACTGATCTGGATAATGGGTGGTAAGACCTAGCACACTCCATGAAGAATTCTAGCAACTGAAATGTGGGTGGGAATGTTGAGGCTCAAATGATTCCACTGTTTTGACTGCACGCATGAGAGAAGTCTTTCCAGCTCTAGATCTATAAATAAGTTTAGAAATAGGTTCTGGACCTAGATCTGTATCTCCAATATCAGCAAACCTAGAAGTGATGTATGACTCAGCTGAGCTTTCTTTTTCATCTAGCTTGCCATGGCCGAATCTATCTTTGTCTGAGCAATTCTTTTTCTCTTTATTTGACCAAAATTCTTTACAACCGGTGCAGATCTGGATATTTCTTCATATTCAGAGGATATGTTGAATGTATTCGACATTTATTTAAGCTCCCTTTCTCTTATAAAATCACCAGTAATAAATTCCTGCAATTAATTCAGACAAATATGGCAATCGGAACATGAACACTTGATTTTAATTATAAAAATCTACATATATCAAGCCTGCTGCCCCAAAATTTTATGTTTTATTTGTATAGAAAGTAAACATGAATTTTTTCAACTTCACCTGAGCACTTGTACCACTATGTACACAATTAATTAGATGCAAATCATTCTCCTTCAAATCTAGGCACCAATATTATAAGCTTTCTGGTAGTGAAAACACCTTCTTCTGAGAAAAATTCCTCCTTAATTGAGCGCCAAAATTGCCCGGGTTGCACTTCTTTGCTAAAGAATTAATTAATTCATCCGTATGGGAGCCCATGCGTATATAAAATTCGTCATTCTATAAATAATTATTACCCCTCCTATTCCTGGAAATTAATTAATAAATTAACATGTTTTTCTATTCATTTTGGGCACCTATTTTGTGCATGCTCATGGCTGCCATTAAATAAATTAAATTTATTTAATTTTAGCTTTCTACTTCCAATCCACTTTGACTTCACAGTGTGCTTTGACCTTATGCACCAAAAATAGGAATTAATTCCATTAATTAATACTTTCAAAAGTATTATCTCTCCTCAATATGGGTCGCACTTTTTTGCATGAGAGGGGGTTGCAATAAATAAATTAAATTTATTTAATTTTAGAATTCTATATCCAATCTTCTTTATCCTTTCATCATGCATTGACTTTTCCTCATGCATGGGCGCCAAAAATTGGGTTAATAAATATTATTAAATGCATTACTATTCACCCAAGGTGGGTTGCACTTTTTTTGGCAAGGGTGAATTCTATTTTTAAAAGTCAATTTCTAATGGGATTATTCACCCTGCACCGCAGCTCCAAAAATCCCATGATCCAATTAAGTTGTTCAATTTTAATAATCATATTTTTTACCCTGCAAGGCAGGTAACAAATTCACATCAATTCCTTAAGTGATTTCCTTTTATTTCACAATAGGAATTTTCACATTGCAAGACAGGTAAGAAATTCCCGCCTGCTTGCTCCCTCTAATAATCCCATCATGACTTAAGTGGTGTTGCTTCCATGGGAAAAAGTACCCTACTAGGCAGGTACAAAATTCCCACCTGCCTGCTACTAAGAAAAATCCCATTGTAGCTTAAAACCTTCCTTTCCCAAAAATGTGACATGCCTAGAAGAGATCTTTTCTATGCACGACTTTGTATTTTTAGAGAGAACCAAACCTCCTATGACAAATTCCTTCTGGAATAACGTCCATAGGTGATCTCCAGATAGTCCAGGAAAGAAATTAGACTAAACTGTTAAAGGAATTGACCTAGACAAATTTCATACAAAACAAAATGTGAAAAGACCAAAAATGTAAAACGTTGCTAGAAGTCACAGATAAATCCCAGGACTCATCCCTGATTAAAACCCTACTAGTATATGAGAATATTTACATGTAAGACCACAACAGGGTTAAACAAGAGCACAATTTACCTCAAACAGGGCTCAAAATAATTAAGTACAAATTTCCCGCGGGAAAATGCCAGTGATAGATTATAACGATTTTGGGCATCTGGGTATTTGGTGAAATTGGCTAATATGACTCTCTGGGAATATCTTGACACAATGCAAAAAAAATTGTCCACTAAAACACAAAATGGCCCATTATTTGAAAAGTATGAAAATTTTTACATAGGGCAGTCTCAGATTTGAGGGTGAAAACTGGGAATACCAGGCATTAATGTTTATTTATTATTGCTTATTATTTATAGCAGCTTCTAGCATTTCTGGAGTGATTCCAAACTAAAGAGGTCCCCGAGTTTCACTTATTCTTTCATATATTCAGAGTGTTACTCCTACAATTGGCAATTTTGGTGTTAAATATTTTTTTTCTTCTTTTTTTAGTATTTTATAGTCTAATGATAAGTTTAGATATTAGTAATAAGTATCCTTATAAATTATATTTAATCTAGTATTTAAAACTCGGAAGTTGAATAAGTACATTTTATCATATCCATTTCATTACGTCGAAGGTGTTCCCTATTAGAAAAGGGGGCGAAAAACTTTGACATGCCATATCATCTTGAATCAGACGATTGGAGCATTGTAAAGAGCTAGATATGATGGTTTAGGTATTTCATATAACAAATCCTTGACTATTTAGACATGGTCCTCAATACTTACTAGCTTCTCATTTCACGCCACGTGAAATCAACAAAAACATCTATTTTTCACTCGTCACTCCACTCATATAAATTTTTTAGTATTTGTGTGTTTTCCTCTACATATATGCACACCTGCAAAGTAAACTTGAAGAATCAAGGTAACAAATTAGGTATATTTGGGTTTATAAAGCAAAATTGTCAAAATTGAACTTCATATTTTACAAAGCATAAGTCTCAGAAGTTCAATTTTTAAAATTCTTACTTGGATGGTCACTATATTATTTTTACCTGTTTTGATTCATTCGAGTCTATCTACCTTTGTAGGAGGCCCATCGTAAATAGGTTTAATGGAAATTAGTAGGTAATGATACTTCTTCTCATAGGAATCACCACAACTTCCTTTGAACCACTTTCTACATCGGATGTCATAAGCTTATCAATATTCAAATACTTGAGAAAAAAAATAGAAATTAACCCAAAACATGGATTTACCAAGCACCTCAACTTTACCTAAAACATGACTTTACCATGCACCTCAATTTTTCCCATGGGATCTCGAAGTTGTACTTTCTATTATATATGTAAATCATGGTGAATAAAAGATACCTATAAATTTCCTAATCAATTATTTGATTTTCATTTATCATTATATTTATTCGATGAAACAATTGTTAGGTAAAATAGTAATTATCCATTGTATTAGGTAATTATTATTTTTTAATTATTGTTATATGGTTTTTAAACCATATTTTTCATATTATATTGGCGTAGGATTATTTGTTACATAGTTGAAATAATATATTTGTTTGTATTAATTCACGGTTGCACATGTGTAAATTATTTATTTGTTTGTACATGACTATGAAATATCTATAAATATTGTAGTTATTAATTCTATAAATGATTGATTAATTATTAACAAAAGTATCAGGCTTCCACCCCTGTTCATTACTTTCATTTGGTACTAGAGTTGGTTTATCTGGACCTGTGAGCAGAGAAGGTTAAAGAAAGGTTGCAAAAGGAAGAATTTTTTTTTGGAGAAGATTATGCACTACAGGAGAGCTTGTGTTGCCTCCAGCAGCTTCCCAGAACACCCAACAAGCCCACAACCTCCTGCCATAATCTAGGAAAAAGAAAAGAATTCTTTTTCTTTCCTTGGTGCCCCCCTGCACTAGGAAAAATTTCTTCGTTGAAATTAATTAGATCCAAAAAAAAAAAAACAAAAAAAAAAAATTCTTTTTTATTCCCCAATAGTGGTTTGCTAATTTGGAGGACTCTCTGCATCTACACCACCCAACCCTGCCCAAGTTGCATTTACAAATGTCTTGGTTTGATCTACAATGGATTTTGAGGTGAGTTGTGTGAGCTCCACCCTGACCGAATTGAGGACATTACATAGTGCAAAGACTACCCACCGAGCTGGTTTTTCTCATACTGAGCTAGTTGCGGTTGATGTAGACCTTGACGAAGCCCACAAAGGGTGACTTGAGGATAGGTCAAAACAACGATCCTTTCATCGAGATGTATTTGGTTGCATTGTTGATCAACGAGTCAATCTTGGAGTAAACTGAGCTATGTGTGCATTAGGCAGATTCGTGGACAGGTCGAGCCATAAAAAATTCAATGGAAATGTCCAAACCGAGTGCATTCATTGCATTATGCTAATGATTTCTGTATTATACATTGCTATCAAACTACATGATTTGCATTTAAGGTTAAGTTGCTAGTGGGCCGGGCTATGTGTTCTTCCCCATCGAGCTAAGATTTCAATTAATGCTCAGACGAACAACCCTGCACAACAATGAGATTGGCTAGTTTTGTTTTTCTTTATATTGCACAGAGCCAAAAAAGGAAAGTTCATTTGTGTAATAGCATATACAACTCCATTCAAACACAGACCATGTAAACACAAAAATAGGTAAAACAATAAGTGGTGAATCCATAAGTGGTGAATCAATAAGTGGCGATGTCATTTTTACAAGGTTAGGCCTTTCAAGATTTATTTTTATAGAAATTACTTCATTTTATATATAAAATGTAGTTGTCAGATGGTTGGCTAACACAAATGCTTTGGGGCTATGTGGTAAGCGGTTCGACCCTCAAATCCAATACATTTTTTTAAAAACATTAAAGTTTAGCAGCTTCAACCAAATTTGGCACCCAAAACAATACTAAAGCACCGAAAAACAGAAAAAATATACCTGCCATTCAACTTTTTTAGATTTTTGTATGTAATTGTATATTTCAGTACTAATTTATAGGTTTCCATTTTCAGCCAAAAACCATTCTAACTTCTTAAAAAATGATAGATATTTGTACTATAAAATATACAAATTTTGTTCTATATCACTCACGAGATCTTCGGATCTCATTCGCAACATTCGATATAGACAATGGCTCTGGGAAGTGCTTACGAGTAAATCCGTCATGACTGCTACTGCACTTAATGCCTAATATCGCTGCAAAAAAGTCATCTGGGCTACAAACCTTTAAATCAATGAGGAGTAATAAGGACATAATGCAAACACTTTGAGCTCTCCCATCCTTCTTTGAATGATTTCTTGACTTAAATACGGAGAGAGAAATTATACGAGTATATAGCGAATTTATGCATGTGTATGAAGATATTTCTCTGAGCCAGTGTCAATAATTACACAGACCCTTTTCAATACTATCTTGGTACCATGTTTCAGATTCATTCATGTCATTAACACCTCTTTCGCATAATGAAAAGTATATAGAAAGGGAAAGAGTATTCCACATACTGACAAGTATATCAGAAGGGCGTGTATATATAAAGGTTCAGTATATCAGACTGACAGTATATAGATTGGGAGACCATATACCTAAAGTGAGAAGAGCCTTACCCTTTGTTAGTTGATTATGCAAAATGTGCACCAATTCCCCTAAGTTATTTCTTCCAGACTCTCAACTTCTAAGAGGAAATAACAATGCAAGATCGAAGAAAAAAATAAGACACAGTTTGAGTATGAATATATTATAACTGTTGTAAATAGTACTGTAACCAAATCAACAAATCATACAACACAACAAAAATAGTTTGATATGTTCGATCAAAAGGTCAAGATAATAATCTTGTTTGCAGTGTCTGACGATGTGTAACCCCACGTTCGAGATTCCAAAACATCCAATGAAGCGTTTGATAAGTTGAGCGTAGTGTACAAGGTAAAAAACAAGAATGTCATGCTGAATTTACAGAGTCATTTACACACATTGAAGTTTAAACAAAATGAATAAATAGAAGCTTTCTTGCAAAGATTTGTAGAGTTGAGGGTTTCACTTCTAGCCCTAGGAGAGGAGGTTGCTAATGACGCTCTCGTTCCCATTGGTCTTAGAGAACTTCCTCTTTCATACGATTTTTTTGTGACAACACTCAACATTTGAGATAGACAGTGAGTTTTGACAAGATGGTAAACCTACTACAACAAGAGGAAGAAATGTACAATAAAGATAATGAAGAGGAGCAGGCACTTTCTTCTCATCAGAAATGGAAAGGAAAAGGTAAAAGAAAAGATCATTCCTCTAAAAATTCCCAAAACACATCATTAGCATGGGTAAAAATAGAATAATAATAAGAATAAATGTCCTATTTACAAAAGAGGACATGAGTTAAATTAATGTTGGTTTAATACCTATAAGAAATATTATGTTATATAATTTTTCCCCTCAGTTAAAATTGAAGAAACATTAACTTGCACACTTATAAATTGGAGGGATCATTAGGCCATGGGATCTAACATTTCAATTTTGGCCAGTCAGGTTATAAGGGGGATTGATAATGGAAATAATGTCAGAGGAAAGAAATGGAAGGATGGTTTGATGAAAGGCTCATAGGAGAAGAAATTGAAGGAAGCTTCGGGTCAAGCTAAGATAAAAAATTGGGCCCTGAAGTTTCAAAATTTTCAAACTTTGGAGGTTTTACAGTTCGGTGTTTTGCCGAACAGAAGGGCAAAAAACAATAGAAAATCCCAAAATCCCGAAGTATGAAAATGGTCAGTGATTTTTGGGGTCAATTCCCTTATTAGGGTCAATGGCATCAAAGATCAAGGATGGTAGAGTCTGAACTCTAAAGTCCAAATTTGTTACTTCGGAGGTTCAGAGGTTAGTAGTCTTGGGAGCTCATGATGAACAGTTCCTGAAAAAAGGGGATAAAACTCTGAAACCTAAATTCTAAATTTTTGAATTCAGGATTTTATAGTTTCAGAGGTTTCATGTGCCCTGATGGATAGAAAAATCCTGACATATGAACCCCCGAAATTCCAAAACCTGAACCCCTGAAAATACGAAATTCCAAAACCCAAATTCCAAAATTTAGATTTTGGGGTTTTGGAATTTCGGAACCTTTAATTCCTAGTTCAAAAAAATCACAACTCGAAGTCTGAAACACGAAGTCTGAATTTCAGACTTTGGGGTTTCAAAATTTTGTACGTTTTATTAACTCAAACAGATGAATAGTAACACGAACTCTGAAATCAAAAGGTCTAAAGATCAGAATCCCAAAGGTCAAAAAATTCAGATTTCAAAGAGTGCAATGTGAATTTGGAGTATGAAAAAATAGAGCCAACTACTCACGTTTATTGGAGAATGACACCCTCATGTTGATATGGCCATAATGTTTTACTGGGAGCTCGGATTTGCACAAGATAGGAATTTTGGGAAAACTCTCAGTGTCCTCTACACAACTACGACTAAGTACTTCAAAATGAAGAAATACATTCCATTGTTTTAGAGGGTGTTTCCATATTTATCACCTAGCCAAATGATGAGGTATGGGCTTCCTTTCTTTCCCAATAAGGAAAAGTACATGGAGGTATGGGTTTTGTAGTGGAACCCATCATTGTTGTAGGAGGTTTTAGTGCATTTTTGGGTGCTTAAAGCAAGATTCTTCTCTCTACCTTCTCTCATTCTTCCTATATATTGTAAGGAGGGCCTTATTTCAAAGGGTTGGATAATCTTGTTGTGTAGCCTCCCTTCTTCTCTTGTTTATAAGTGAATTTTTTGAGATTCCAAACCTTCCTAGTGGACATTGTAATGAAAAATATGTGCCTTTGAGATTGAATTTGGTGTACTGTATCAATTTCAAGTGTAATATAAATGGATTTGTGGATGTTTTAAACACCCTTTTGTGATTTATTGTAGATATTCTCATCTTTCATCACATGCAAATTATTTTACACTATTGTGTTTTTATTGCAAGATTCTAGTTGTGTTTTGTTTATTGTGCATGTTGTTCAAAACTATTTCTTAGTGCATCACCTTCCCTTAGAGTAGGTTTTAATTTTCATGAATTTTCTCTAAATTTTTTTACTTGGGAAAGCTTTAGATTAGGGTTATATTTGCAACTCTTTGCACTTCAGAGTAGTTGGCACTAGGATATGTTATGAATTTGGCCTCCTCCGAAGGGTTATCCCATTTGCAAAGCCCCACACTTTGGGATAACTCCATGTTTGACGAACCACACTAACTGCGTCAAGCATTCACTTACAAGCAATGAGGGATGTTGTGATTACACCATAATAGGTTCATCACACAACTCTAGACAACATAATCAACAATCTTATAAGGGACATTCTAGATACAATCAAGGGAAGAAGAAAGGGAATTGGCGAAGAAAACCCCATTAGTAAGGAAATATACTTGAGCAAGAAGAACATTAGGATAATGAAGACTTCTTGTACACTTTGATCAAGTGAACCCTCAACGTCATATATTTGTAAAGACCACATTCTACACACAAAAATACAACAGTAAAAATACCAGGATATATTTTTTTTACTTAGATTGCTCACTACACAACACCACAAGGGTGTTAGCATAGTATACGTACCTAATTTTATTATTAGATTAGTTTCTATCTATTTCATTATTCTCTCCTTCTTGTTTGTAACTTCTCCATCTATTCAGGGGTTTATTGTTTATTCCATATACCTATAAATATGTATCGTGCTTCTATGTTTAATTGAATAATAAGAGATAATTAATCTCTATTCTCTCTCCTCTATTTCTGCCTCACAATATGATATCAGAGCTATCAAAGACTCTGACATGTGTCTATGTGTTTGAAGGAGAAGACTATTTGATCAGTGTGCAAATTTCAATATTTTTGGAGATTTGTTTTTCTGTGTGGAAAGGAGACTGCTGCTACTGCTACATTGGACTTTTGCTTGCACATTTGAGTTCTACATGAAGGTTGGTAATCATTACCTGAAGAGAAGAATTCATAGTCTGAAGAGGACTGCTACGTCGAGTTCATTCTCTCCTACTGCATCAAGGCTTGACTAGAAGAAGTAATTGTACTTCCACTTTCCAACTTATTTCTTTGATTAGTTTTCAAAACACCAAGGATTATTCTATTCATGCTCACAATTTGATGTTTTTTAGGGAAGGAGTTGCATTAAATCACCCAAAACAATATTCATGGTTTTCCTTTTTGAGTTAAGACTTGGAAAGATGGTAGCGGTGTAGAAATGAAATGAGAGTGGGATCCTCTTGGTCTCGACTTTCAATACCTTGATCCACTCCTTTGGAAAGATGAGCTAGCCCTTGTAAAGCTCGACAACCATTCCAGACCCTGGAAGCTTGTGCGTGTTGTACTATTCGGAGCCACTTTGGCCAATTCATTTTTCCCTCAGGCATGGTCTCCCTTACCTTTTCTTTCATAATTTTCATAATTTGGGTTCTTCATTTACAATATTTTAGAAATGTTAAACCACTAGATAATCTTACAAATGGATATCTAAAAAATTTTAAATAGTGTAAGGAAATATATCTCAACCTTGTAATTTTTGAATCTAATTTACAATTTAAACATTAATTGTGTTCGCTACCATAACCTTATACGATGATACTAGAGCATCCAAATTAAGTGCTCGTATTTACTGGTATTGGGGAGAGATATATGATGTCATCAAATCAAACAAACTTTTTTTATCTACCTTACAAAGTTAGAAAATAAAATTTTGGGAGATTTGAAAAAGAAGACTCTAAGCCCCGTAAAGGTTATGTCAAGCATCGTATGTAATCCTTCTAATGTAGAGAGTGGCGTCAATCAATAGATTGACATTGTTTGATTGTTTGCGCTCTCTTTGTAGCTCTTCTAGGAGCCCTGGTGCGTTGTTTTGCAGTTTTAGGAAGCTTCCAAACCAAAAAAAGTTGGCTTTCATTTTACACCAACATTCGAACCCTGAGCAACAAAATGTCTTTCCGCCTTCACAAATCTCTAGTATATTTACTAGATAATTTCTTGCAACCTCTAGTTTGGGGAAAAACACTCTTTTAAATAGTGTACAAAGGGCATTTTGTAGGCCTCCAGTTGCAGTCTGACTAGGTCAAACTAGACCAATTACGATCGGTGGCTCCAGAAAAGTCGTCACCGATTGGAACCCATTTGCCAGTTCTCAGTTGCGTCAACTCTGACAAATTATCCATATATATGGGAAATTGTTAGAAAATTTTCATTGCACATTGGTACATCAAACATTAGTTTTTGAGCCCTCAAGCTATCTTTTGATCATTTCTAACTAGGGCAATTACGACCCATGACCTTAGAAAACTGGCCGCCAATCATAAACTATTCACTAGTTCTGAATTCTGCCAGTCCTTGTGAATTCTTGGTGTATAAGAGGACACATAGAAACTTACCGTGGTATGTTTTATTCCTGGAAGACAACATTTGATATTGGTTTCTTATCCTCAGAGTCTTTATTGAACATTTTTGCAACTAGGAGGAAAATGTAAAAATAAACTTGTAGGACCCCTATCAGGTTGCCAAACCACCATGGAAACTTTTAAGCACTTGTAACTAACTTTTTAAAACTCTATAGTGTAACTTGTTGCGGGAAATGAAACTTTTGACAAAATGGTGTTTCTCTCTCTTCCCTATCTCTTTCTCTCTCCTTGGTTAAAAAAGGAATTGAGGTTAAATGAAATAAATATGTCTCTAACCCCCTCCTTTCAAATGCAAAATTATTATTATTATGTAAATGGAAACTAAGAACATTAACTATACTAGATCTAGGTGGATGCCATGATAATAATTTATCGCTGATTTCATGCTCATATGGTTTTGCATGATGGAAGTGAGATGGTGAAAAGGCGTGGTGTAATTCTTTGTTTATTATTTTAATGTATATAGTTATTGAAAAATGTGTATATGTGTAATGTATTGCCATGTTACAGAAATTTATATTTGAAATTTGGTAATATGTATGAGATGCTAGTTTAGGAAAGCCTTGGGATATGTGCATTTAATCATAGTTACCATTTTTATTTAGACTTGCATATGGAAAAAGTTGGGTATGTTAAATGAATTTGAATGTAGTATATTTAGTGCATTTTTTAGTGTGCAATAGTCAATTAATTGGTGTGTTATGTATTTACCTTCAAAATGCCATAAATAAATCTAAGCGAGTTTGTCAACCCTAGTACAAAATTTGTGTATAACTAACCCTCTTGTGTTATTCTTTTTGGAAATAAAAAGGAAACCTTAGAATGAACTTAAACATGTATGCTTGATGTCACCTTCTATCTTAACTAAATAATATCCCTAGTTGAGTTACCGCCATAGCTTGTATGTTTAATGACATCATCGTGAAACCATTAGTTTAGAACTACGCGATCAAACATAATCCATAGTAAGTGGTCCCCTTATACGATTGGTTATCATGTGTGTAGTAAGGAGAATGTGTTCTCTTCAAGTCCGACTTACGTGTTAGGTGACAAAGATCACCCACTACCCTTGAAAGTAACCTTTAGCAGTTGGGATTATTAGATGAAGTTAATATTTTAAAACTTGTACCCTCCCTCTCATTCTAGCCACATTAGTTTGCAAAACATTATTTTCCTAAAATATAATTAATCCTCACAACTAAAATTTTAGGTGCTTCACCTTAATCTAATCTATAATAGGGCGTAGAGCCCTGAGTGAAAATTTAAATTTAACTAAATCTCAGTTGATTAGGATGTTAACTTGTTGGTAGAAAATGGTAAGTAACTCTTTGCAAATGAAATTTATTTGAAATTTGTTAAATTTAGAGAACCTAGGAAACCGGAACCATGGTCTTGTAATGCCTTGTTATTCCCTCTTTTGACATGAATAATAAAACAAAATTTCACATGTAGAATTGTGAAATGCATAAACATGGGATCTTACCTTGAACATAGACCACTTGTGGTTCCTGTGTGGATTATAATGATTCCAATCATGTACTTCTTCAAGATGTTAGGAAATTACTTTCATAACTCTTTTGTTAAAAAACAATGCTAATAATGAGACCATAATCCGATATACGAGTAAATCATATAAGAGTAAAATGAGATTTGAGGTTAGGAATAATGTCACTCTTAGAGTCCTTATAACTCAATTAAACATTTTCATGTGTTACAAAGAATATGAATTTCCCTTGGTGAGATAAAACTTGAAGAAAAATAAAAGATATATATATGATGTAAATACAATTTATTTTTTCGGAAATGTTGAATCGGGAAATAAATATACCGTGATCAAAGAATGTTTATGGAAAAAAGTTATCTTGATTCTAAACCCCCCTTAAATCCTAATATTTCTTTCTTGACATCAAGTTAGATTCACTTGAATTGCAAGGGTAAAATTTAAACATTGAATAAATGTTTGAGAAGCATATTTTAACGTAACAATAAGGGAATTAAGTGCTTTGTATGTAATTTGAAATATGCCAAATAATTATGCAAGTTATGGAAATTATTGTAAAGGATAAAGATCCAACTTGAAATGGTCAAACTATAACTTAAATGTGGAATGAACTTAAGAATTTGTAGGTGGAAAAAGGAGAAAATTGTCCTTGCACAATAATGTTCTTGGACTCTTAATCATAACTAAGATGCAATAAAGGAAATGATGTGTTTTGTGTTTTCCAATCTTTGATTTTTCTTTTCTTGGAGGCCTTGTACCATTGTGTAGTGAGCGATGTAAGTCAAAAAACAATTATCTTGGTATTTTTACTATTATTTTTGTATGTGTAAAATGTGGGCATTACATTTTCTATCGTACAAAAGAAAGGTTGTTGTCATGTGGCAGAAATTTTAATTTCATACGACAACAACCTTGTTATTGGATCAGACAACACCCTTGCTGATGCATGGAAGCAAGGTTGTTGTTGAGAAAAAGTGACCTTATTGTCACCCTATAACAAGGTTGTTGTCGTAAAACAGTAAACTTTCTTCTGCACAATAGTAACCTTGATGTTACATGTCTTACAAATCAAGCGATAATTTTTCCCACAAACTCCAAAAGAATCATTTGTTTCATGAAAGTGGTTCTTGGGATATTTTCTAGGGATTTTTCCAACTTCAATTTCCCATAGGTCCCTTAAAATGAACCCTGATTTTTTCTTTTGTGATGTGTAGATTTCAATTAGATTTTTTAGTGTTGTTCGCTGGTAATTATAATTTTCAAACAAAATTTAAGGAATCTCTCTATGAAAATCAAAGAAGAAGTTTGATCTAGTCATCAACACACGTACATGTTAATTATTTTTGATAACATAGAAACATTGCATCTTACAATTTCTATTTTTTGATTAAATAAAACAAGATTTAAAAAAAATAGAAGTTTTGATCAATACAAGCTGAAAATTTTCCCGGACACAGGAATAAACATTGTAAACTAGTAATAACTTCACATAGATAACCTTGAAATGTAAACTAGTAATAATTTCAAAATGCTAAAGTTCTTTTAAAATGATGTATAAAAACTATGATTTTTTACCATCTAGAATATTACTAATAATGTAAATTGAAATGTAGATATATAGCCAAAGTGTCATGAGTTTTCCATTTGAAAAGTAGGGGTGACCATCGAATTCCATGCATGCATGGAGTGGGTCTAGCCCAAAGAATCTTAAAATTTAAGATGACAACAAATTTCTACATCCTATTCACCAGTTATGGGTCAAAACTAATTAGAGATCCATTCTTACGTGTAATAATGCATTGGTGGAGGGAAAAAAATATTGATGTCATGAATTGAGGGGATACGAGGTCACTGCCTTTGAAAGCTTGGTCACAAATTGTTTGATTCGAAGTTGGAATGGACCACTCGCTTTGTCAGGTTTGCCACATCATTATCACAAACAAATAGAAAATCAAAATTTTTCTTAAATTCTAACTCAAACCATTTATACATCATGTCAACATTATTTAAAATAAATACAAATGCATGTAATTGTAATTCCTAGAATGTGTCTTCTTTTTTAATTGCACAAGAAATACCCAATATCATAGATTTATGATTTACATGGAATTAGAAAATACAGTTATTTTAAGTTTACTTGTTTATTTATCTTATTTAAGCTTTGTTGACATAGTCTAGTTGCACACCACCTAGGCTTAGATTACGATAAGTAACACTCATAGCTTGGCCACTTGTCTCATGTATATGTATTGATGTTGAGGTTGTTACACATGTCTATCATATAGTGAAAAAAATTTAAACTATAGATGTTTCCTTTGTTATATAAGACGAATTCTATTTGTAAATGAGCAGTTGGTTGACATTGAATTCTTCACAACCTAGGCAGTCATGAGATAAATCTCCCTCATTACCGGTGGAGGCTCCCATGTAAGATTTGTTGATAAAATATGTTAGTATCTATTTAGGGGTTTTACTTTACCCATGCAGCTCATGAACCATAGCTATATAGTTTTCCAGCAAGTAAGCAACTGTTAAGGAAAGGAAATATCTAAAGAAGAAGGAAAAAATAAAATACAGGGAAGAAATAGGGAAGATGTGCAACCCAATCAATTAGATTACAGAGTTGATTGCATGTACATAGACGGAACCATAGATATTAAACACAAATAATTATTAGCAAAGAAAACTTTAGATCTAGATCTAAAATGAATAAAAATTATATAAGTAGATCTAAGAAAAAAGCTAGAACAAAATGCACTGTGACACAAAGTTCTCCGGAAATCTACTCCTTTTATTTCTTTGCTTCAAAAGTTCTCAAGGGTTTCAGCACAAATTGGGAACTCATGAATACTCCTTAAAAATTTTGATCATTCACCTGAAGGTTCTCCTCTACTTATAGAATGTAGAAGGAAAATACAAATAGGAAACTCAACTGAAATAAAACATACACAAGAAGTAAAGATAACATCTGGCAATCTTCCTCCTCTAATTTCTCTTCAAGTGACATGCATTCGAATCTATACTTAAACTTATACACATCTGTCACTTAACTAAGAGAATCGTTCCAAATAACTCAAAGTAATGGTTTCAAAACCAATAACTTTAAAGTTTTACAATTATATCCGTGAATGTAAAAATAGAAGCAAAAAGAGTAGAAGAGGAAAGAAACGCCAACTGTAACATGTACATCTTCTTTTTGTTTTGATACTGAATATAATTGTCAAACATGTAATTCAAAATTTCCCATCTCTCTTAGCCACAACTTCCTTTTCTGTCCTAAATTATAGGAAGGCTTCATTCAATACCTTGATACACGCTTCCACATCCTCCAAGCTAGGCCTGAACTTCTGAATATAAGACTGTAGCGCCATCATCTTACTGATAGAATTCATCTTGAAAGTCCTAAAAACTCCATCAATTCTCCCTTTCACCATCAGAAGAGATCCTTCCAGGGAATTAGGCACTTGCTGGGAATGGTCCCTTTTGTATGAAGTAACATTCCTAACCACTTCCTCCATTAGTGAGAGCAATGACATTTTCTGGTAAAGATGACCACCATACTCTCAAGTGTCCTACATCCTTTTCAGCATAATTCTATAGGTCTCCAAATGGAAAGATACTGCCAAACTCAAGATGCTTCCTCTTCTCAACTAATTCCATTGGGCACAATTTGTTTCACAATCAACACCTTTCTCAGTAGGTTAGTTATTTTGGCCAAATTACTTAGGTTACTCTCAGCAACTATGTTCTATCTATCGTGCTTTTTACCACTTTCTTAGCTGATTTCATGCATCTTTCATAACCATTAGACGAGTTGGAACCTCTCTGAGATGTATAGAATCTTGGAAAATGATTAGAATCTTCCATTTGTCAATATCTTTAACCTAGTTAGTTACCTCTTCCACTTTCTACATCAGATGATCACTCTCCTACTTTTGTGCTGAAATAGGATGAGTGGAAGATTTGGCAACCTTGGAAATGATCTGGCATAACTGAGATACCTACTTCTGAAGTTCAAATTTATCTGGCTTTTCTTTGTCAAACCTAAAGAATAAATCATCTATCAACATTTGTGTGTCCTGCTTCAATCCTTCTATGGTGGATTGACCTATGGGTACTCTGGTCACTGTTATATCTTTTGCCATGAGCTCATCCTTCCTCTTCCCTTATACAAGAACTGACATCTCAACAAACTCTCTACACTACCGGCTACCCTTCCTCAATGATCAACCTTAAAGTTACCTTAGCAACTTTTGATTTTCTTCCTTTTTCACCTAGATTCAGGAGCAGCTGCAAGTCGTGTTATTCCAAGTTGATCTCTTCTCTAGCCTTTGGATCTAACTGCGAAGCCAACCATTCTAAGAAATTACTTCTCGAAGAATGAGAAGTTATCGAGTGTAGAAATATATTTCACTCTAATTCCTCTCCATCTAAAACTACTAGAGTTATGTGGCTTCCATCCTCTAAATTGCCCAAAGACAAAGATCTTTCAAATTATGCAATCTGCAGCTTTAACGTTTCTTTCAGAAGAGGTGCCGAATGATTTTGCTAAGGAGAAAAGATGAATGCTTCCAGATTTAACGAAGGAACGATAGTATCTTGCTAAGGTGTGGTAGTCAGTGAAGTAGTACTTGCTGTTGGAGAAGTCAAAACTAACACCAGAGCAGTAGAAGTGATCTTCTCCCTTGAATGAGACTTCTCTGCACCTTTAATATTTCAGGCCTTCCTACTACTTTCTCTACGTGCTTCCTTTGAGGGAGTCTCCTGTGATGAAGTTTCCCATAGTTTGATCATCACTGCTTCATCAAGTAATCCCTTTGCCATCAACTAGTGTTGAAGTATTGACAAAAATAGTAGCAGACCTTTCCTCAATCATATGGCAACCACCTATGTTATCTTGAAGTACAACTCTATCTCCTCCCATCCAATGGTATGCATCGAGTAGCACAAGCCCATCATCTTTAAGACCTCACATATCCAATGCTAGTAAAAAGTCAAACACTTTCCACGCTGATAATATGATGAAAATTTTCTTTCTAACCTCGTACTTGCTTCTGCAGTTCATCAAGAAATCTTCCAATGAAGGCACATGCATGTACTCCAAGGATATTTTCTTCCTTGCTAGTCCAAATGGATCGAAGTTTAGTTGTGCTGGGAAGAACTTATGCTCGTACTCAGAGAAAATTTATGCTTAAATTCCTCAAACTTTATGAATACTCTGGTAGTTGTAATATCCCACCGTTATCAGGAAGAATCCTGTAGACTTGTGTTGTTTTGACTTTAGGTCATGCATCTCCACTAGTTGTCTACTTAGTTCAATGATGACCAATCTATCACTCAGATATCTAGGAAATTAATTGGTTTTCTCCTGAAAATCCGGTGACCTGAGGTATGTAAAGTCAACAAACTGGATTAAAAACACTGCCAATATTTGACACAGCTTCCCAACTTCCTTGCTCACCCTGTTGGCCTTTAGGTCACCATCTAGCCTGCAAATGAATCTGTAGAAGAATCCATCATTTTCCACCATGTAATATTTATGGCATGTGGGCACCGTAATTTGCAGATAACACTTAAAAATAGGATCGTTGGAAATCACACCACATCTATCCAGGTTGGAGAAAACAACCTGTGAAGCTGCTGCATATACCAAATACGAAGTCATTTTGAAGTTGTTATTATGCCTCACATTCCTGAGTTGCTCACTGATGTTGTCACTAATGATTTCTAACCAATTGATTATTGATTCTGCTTTGTTGATTTCAATGGTCCTAATGAAAGCATACATCCATGTGTGTAAGTTATGAGCATTAGCTTTGCCATTTATCCTACATAACAACTTGGCAATATCATCCATCTCTTGTAACAGATTGGATCGTTTAAGACTTCTTGGGAATTTGGATGGAGATCTGGGCTTATTCAAGTATCTATTGTTCATTATGCCAACACAGTTAGCTTTATTCTTTTCCCATCTCTTGTCAGCATCCTTTATGCTAATAGCGGTCACCATATGTCGTGCTGGAATCTTAAGACAATAATTGATGAACTATGCATCCAACCAAATTATTGTCTTCCTCGTAGCATCTCAGACTGATCTGGATAATCGGTGGTAAGACCTAGCACACTCCATGATGAATTCTAGAGACTGAGCTATGCCTGGGAATGCTGAGGCTCGAATGATTCAACTTCTTTTGACTGCATGCATGAGAGAAGTCTTTCTATATCTGGATCTATCAATCAGTTCAGAAAGAGGTTCTGGACCTAGATCTGTATGTCCAATGTGAGAAAACTTGGAAGTGATGCATGACTCTATTAAGCTTTATTTTTCATCCCACTTTTCCATGTTCGAATTTGTCTTTGTCTGAGAAATTCTTTTTATCTTTATTCGGCCGGAATTCTTTACAACCGATGCAGATCTGGAGATTTCTTCAGATTTGTAGGATATGTTCAATGTATTGGGCATTGATTAAGCTCCCTTTCTCTTATAAAATTACCTCTAATGAATTCCTACAATTAATTCAAACAATATGGCAACCGAACATGAACACTTAATTTTACATTATAAAAATTTACATATATCAAGCCTGCTGCCCCTAGAATTTGATTGTTATTTGCAATGAAAAACAAGCAATGAATTTTTTCAACTTCACCGTGAACACCTGTACCACTCTGCAACACAATTAATTAGACACAAATCAAGCTTCTTTAAAACCTTAAACAGAAAACTTTAAAATTTTCTGGCAGTGAAACATCTTCTTCTGAGAAAATCCTCCTTAATTGGGGCCAAAATGCCTGGGTTGAACTTCCTTGCTAAAAAATCAATTAATTCATCCGTTCTGGCAGCCCATGCTTATATAAACTTCATCATTCTATAATTCAATTATTGTCCCTCATATTCTTGGGAATTAATTAAATATTAACATGCTTTTCTCTTCAATTTGGGTGCCTATTTTTTGCATGCTCATGGCTGTCATTAAATAAATTAAATTTATTTAATTTTAGCTTACTACTTCTAGTCCACTTTGACTTCACAGTGTGCTTTGACCTTATGCACCAAAAATAGGAATTAATGCCATTAATTAATACTTTTAAAAGTATTATCTCTCCTTAATATGGTCAACACTTTTTTCATGAGAGGTGCTGCATTAAATATTAAATTTATTTAATTTTAGAATTCTATTTCCAATTTCTTTTATTCCTTTCATCATGCGTTGACTTTTCCTCATGCTTGGGTGCCAGAATTGGGTGAATAATATTAATAAATATTATTAAATGCATTATTTTTCACCCAATGTGGGTCAAACCACTTTTTGTGGCAAGGGTGAATTATTTTTTTAAAAGTCAATTTCTCTATGGGATTATTCACCCTGCACCGCAGCTCCAAAAATCCATGATCCACTTAATGTTTGAATTCGTAATGGGATTTTTTACCCTGCAATGCAGGTAAGAAATTCTCATCAATGCCTTAAGTGATTTTGTTTTATTCACAATGGGAATTTTCACCCTAGAAGACAGGTAAGAAATTCCTGCTTGCCTACTGCCTCTAATAATCCCATCTGACTGAAGTGGCATTGCTTCCATGGCCAAAGGACCTGCTACATAGTACACAATCTCACCCTCTTGCCTGCTACAAAAATCCGATTGGGTAGCGTAAAACCTTCCTTCCAAAAATGTGATGCCAGAAGAGACTTTTATGTGCACGAATAAGTATTTTTAAAGAGAACCAAACCTCCTGTGACAAATTATTTCTGTCATAAACATCCATAGGTGATCTCTCCAGATACTCCAGCGAAAGAAATCAGACTAAACTAGAAAAGGAATTAACCTAGAGAAATTTCACAGAAAACAAATGGGAAAACACCAAAATGCAAAACATTGCTAGAAGTCACTAATAAAGCCCACATTCATCCCTGGTAAACCCTACTGGTATATGGTAATATTGACATGTAATACCACAACAGGATTAAACCGGAGCACAGTTTACCTCAAATGGGGCTCAAAATATTAAATACAAATTTCCCGCAGGAAAACCCCAATGACAGAATATAACAATTTTGGCATCTGGGTATTTGGAATAATATTCTAATAGAGGACTCTCTGGGAATATCTTGACACAATAAAACACTTTCTGGAAATAAACACAAAAGACCCATTATTTTGAAAGTACAATTGGTTTTTCAATGGGTCTAAGTCTCAGATTTCAAAGTGAAATCTGGGGCATATCCTCCATCTGTGGACATATTTCCCTTTGTCAAAATGGCAAGGGAAAAGATGAGATCCCAACATATTTGTTTTTTATCTTGTCTTTTGGGCACGAGGTCAGGAAACAAAAACAAGACAACACAGAAAATAACTAAAAATAAACAAAAGTTTTTATGTACATAAGGTTTCTCCTGCTTTCTTTGTCAGGAACAACCTTCAAGTGGTTTCCATTGAAAGAATGCAAATTGAACTCCATCAGATAGAAAGAATGAAGCTTATTGCCTGCGGCGATATTTTTAATCACAAAAGGCCCCTTCCATAGTTAATCGAATCTCTTGTGCAATGCTTTTGTTTCTCTTCTCTTGTCCCATAAAAGGACCCATCATTATTCAAAATTTATTTCCCTAAGCCTATTTTTCCGAAGCTAACTTTCACCTTCTTTTGATGCTTTTTCAATCTATCTGCACTTGAGTCTATACCTCCCAGAATTTGGTTAGATACATCATTCTTTTTCATAGCATTGTTGAATGTAGAATCTTCTAGGGCTCTTAGAAAGTTGTAGGGAGGGCGGTTCCAAGGTAAGAGGTAGCTCCGTGTCTCTTCCATATAATAGCTGAAAAGGGGACATGGCCTATAGCCCTCTTTGGTTTAATCCTATCTACCCATAATGCATCAAATAACTTCTTATGCCAAGTTCTTTGATTCTTAGTTACTAAGCTTTTGCTATATAGTCACCAATGTTTGTTACTTGCTTCAGCCTAGTCATTCCATTTGGATAGTAAGTTGGAAGGAATGTACCAGCTCAGATCCCATGAGTGTAGCAGAAATCAACCATCTACTCATAAGACAGATTCAAAGTGTTTTCTTACGACTACTTTTATTGGGCACGCTAAACCTAACAACAATATTTTCTTTATAAAATTACACACCTTCACGGAAGTGGCATTCTTAATAGGAATGGCTTCTACCCACTTACTGAATAATCAATAGCTGTTAGAATATAATGATGACCAACACTGGAGGCTGGGTTGAGCATACCAATAAAATCCATACCTTGTTGTTGGAAGGGTTCTTTCAATTACAAATAGTTTTAAAGGTAATGCAGGAAATTTCATACGCCTAACAAAAATGTTGGCACACTTGACACTAACACCGACTTTGCAGTATCCTGAAAAAGTGTGGGCTGTAATACCTTTGCTCGTAGATCTTGTGAGTAGTGACACTAGGATGAGAAATGACCACCGGTAAGCCATGTTATGAAATGTTTTAAGAGCCGATCCTGCTAAGATTTATCTACGCATCGGAGAAATACGCCATCAATCCCTCTTTTGTATAAACCATTATCCCAAAGAACAAAGTCTTTAGATTTTAGTTTAATAGTACATTTCTCTTTTTAGGAAAGCTGATTCAGGCATTCTCCATAAGTCAGAAAATAGGCAATGTTATTGTGCCAATCTTCCCCTAGATCTATAAAAATGACCATAGGAAAATCTTCATCTACCTCTTCTTGATCTACCTTTGGCATTGTTGCTTTCATCTTAGTCATCAATTCACACAAACCTCTTCCTTGAACCAGCTTTGTAGGTTTGATATCCAAGTCATATTATTTAACTTTTATAACCCATGTGTCTCTTAAAAATCCTAACTCTTGTTGGGTGAGAATAGATTTCAGTTGAGTATCTAGAACCAAGACTAATGTATGTGAGGAAAGAATATAGTACATGAATGCTTTACACGCCTTTACCACTGCATATGAATTTTTTTCCATTGGAGTATATTTCAACTCATAATATTTGAGAGGCATGCTCATGAAAGCAATTAGAGCTTCTATATCCTCCTGATTCTTCTGCATCAAGATTCTTGACATGGTGCATTCAGAGCAATAACAGTAAAGAATAAATTTTTTACTAAAGTAAGGAGAAACCAATATTGGGGATTTTGACAGGGCCTCCTTAATTTTCTCAAATGCTTCCTTCCCTTAGATGCTCCATTTGAAATATTATGTCTTCTTCATAATATTTGAGATATGATGAGTTAGCTCAGTAAAGTCAGGGATGAATCTCTCGAGAAAATCAACTTTACCAAAGAAAGAGTGAACTGCTTTTTTGGATGTTGGTAATGGTAAAGTATGAATAGATTTGACATGTTCTTGATTTATCTTGGTCCTTTCCTTGGAGAAAATGTGTCCTAGTAGCTTTCCTTCTATTACAACAAAGATATATTTCTTAGGGTGCAGAGAAATACCATGTTTGCGGCATTGTATGAAAACCTCTTCCAGATTTGAAATGCCCGCGCTTCTTTTCTTGGAAAAGAATGTCAGATCATCAAGGTACACCACTACGATTACATCCTCTAGATGGGAAAAATATAAATCCATATCTCTTTGAAAAGTAGCTCCAACATTGATCAAACCGAATGACATTTTATGATAAGCAAATGTTACCCAAGGTGTAATGAATGCCATTTTATATTTATCTTCCTCAGACACCTTGATCTGATTGTATCTTAAGAAACCATCAAGCATGGAAAGTATTTCAGATTCAATGACCACCTGTAAAGTGTGATCCATGTTGGGTATGGGGTAGTTATCTTTCAATGAGGCTTGATTGAGGGTGTGAAAATCTATGCACAACCTAATCTCGCCACTCTTCTTTCTCATAGGAAGTATGTTGGATAAAAATTTAGAGTGATGTATGGGATACATTATCTTTGCATCTAATATCTTCTAGATCTCTGTAAAGATAATCCTAGAAATAGTAGGGTTATGTCACCACAACTTCTTCTTGAAAGGATTTTGTTTTGGTTTTAATGGTATGTAATGTTGAACTCCTATAGGTAGATATTTTTTTAGATCTTGGTAAGACCAGGCAATAACATCCATGTATTTCTTAAGAATCTCTGTAAAAGATTCTCTTTCTGCCTTTGAACAACACTTTCTCCCAAATTTACTAATTGGGGTCATTGCTTGCTCCCCAAATTTAGTAACTGTGTATCGAAGGAAGAACCTTCCCCACTTTATTCATTCTTTTTAAGCATATGATCATGCTTGTCAAAAATTTCATCAAGAGATACCAGACCTTTAGGAATTTTATTTACCTTCATCTAAATAATCTCTTGACTTCCCGAGACCTTTGCATCTGTTTCACCCATAGTAGTTTGTCTTGGAGGAGAGTTGCTTCCCTCATAGTATATTTCTTTGAAGTTTTCCTTCTGTTCGAGAAATGCAGCAATCTGCTTGTCATCATTAAAAACTTGCTATTGTTAGATGTTATCAGGGACCTTCAGGCGGAATACCATCTCAAGTTTGTAATCGCCTTGTCTGAAAAATGTGGGAGGCTGATCTAGATTAACAAAGCTACAGTCACAGCAAGTGAATCAGCTCTTGAATTTTGTTCTCTCAGAATGTAAGATACCGAGAAAGACTGAAAAATCTAGGATAGCAGAGTAGACTCGATCTCGCTATAATTCTGAGTTTTTCCTTTTTTACTTTGTACAGACCTCTTGTCTACTTACCAATCAGGCTTAGCATTCCCTTTTGCAATGTAAAGATCTCTTTATTCCCCCTTTTATTTGTCTTGTTCCTAACCTAACAACAGTGCTTCATACTTTGTCGTGTTGTTAGTATTTTTGAACATCACTTTGAAGGACTGTGCCTGCACCTTTCCCTCAAGAGAGACAAAAACAACACACCTGTACTGTATCCATCCAAGTGAAAACCACTACTGCCATCCAATTCAAGAGACCAACCTTATTATCAATTGATTGGTTTCTTTGGATCACAGTTGAACTTCATCTTTTATCTATTTCCTAAATATAAACTCCGGATCAATTCCTGACCAGATATGAATCTAGGATCTGTCATACTTCGGTTATTGTGTATTTGTAATTTTTTCTTCAGGTTCTAACTTCGTTACCTCTTTTGATTGTATGTGTGCACCAGACTAATCCATCTTGCTTGACTTGTCCACCCATCTCTTTACATAAATTCTACTCAATAGCATGGCGTAAGACACTGGGATATCTGCTACCAAGGATAGTCATTTTTAATCTCTTGTCTGGGAAAGAAGCAAGTACTGCCTATGGAATTTGATTTTCTCAACCAGAGGTAACTTTCCTTTCCATTGAATTTCATCTTCCAATGGTTTTGGTCAATGTGAGACCTAAGGCATAAGCAACTTTGGCAAGCATGACGTTGTGAGAAGCTTCTAGAGTCCAAAATGTAATTTCTCAATTTTTACCCGTTTGATAAGCAATGATACATATAATGGCTCAATCCTTTCCAATGTAGTAGGAGAAGAAGTAGAAGGAGAAGATCTTATAGCCACATTATTTGAAGGAAGAGTAATCTTCGGGCTTGACAAGAGATGTCATGAACATTTATTTGTTGGAGGGTTGGACCATTACTTTTCACATACTTGACCAATCTAGTTAGCTGATCAAGAAATGCCCTCAAATAATTTGCATCTGACATTTGGAACTTGTCTTCTTAACGTGATCAATAATGTTGAAAGCTTGACTTACTTCAGCTAGATGCACGTTGTCCCTCTATTGCACATTGAAATATTTGCATGCTTATTCTTTGGAAGCTAATGAAGCAAGTACTATACTACCCCTCTTTTTAGGATAGTAACATCTGACCCAGGATCTTCTCTTTCTCTTCAATGGAGGCTTGTGGATGCTATGGCATTTAGCATGCCTATGACCTTGTGACATCGCAAATGTGGTGACCATCAGAACCTTCAAAGATTCATAATATCCCTCGTCGATTCCAATAGTCTAGGTAACCAATCTTGGGTCACCAGTGGGATCTACCAAGTTCCTCCTTCATCATCAATAATTCATCAATGCCTAGATTTTTCTTCATTAGTTTCAATATTCATTAGAGGAAGCCTTCAAAGTTGACATCATTGTGGTGCAGTAACAAGTTATTTTCGCTTTAGATTTTTGACCATACAATGGTCTGGGCAAAGCTATTCGTTAAGGGTCACATTTCCCACTGAGATATTTCGTCTTGATTTGTGCTATCATTCGCAACCTTTGCAACAAAGGTCTGAAGTAACGTGAAGAAGCTCCATCTGTTTGTGGGGAATGATTGTTTTTATTTTTGTACCATGAATCAAATTCATCTTTAACCTCCATGGTAGTGTTTTTTGCTTCAGGTAGATTCACAGGTCTTTTCCCTTCTCATCTGAATATTCCAACTTTGGGAACAAGCATTTCTAAAATGTCTTTTGATTTCATCACTGAAATGTAGTAGAAGTGGGGATTTTATAGAAAATTATTTAGACCTTGCAATAAAGTCCCGCATGTCTGCACTTGGCTTGTCCTTATTTAATTGTGTTAGTCAGCAATTCACAGCAACCTCTTCCTGAACCAGTTTTGTAGGTTTGATATCCCATTCATATTATTTACTTTTATACCCATGTGTCTCTAAAAATCCCTAACTCTTGTTGGGTGAGAAGATTCAGTTGAGTATCTAGAACCAAGACTAATGTAGGTGAGGAGAGAATATAGTACATGAATGCGTTACCCACGCCTTTACCACTGCATATGATTTTTTTCCATTGGATAGAATTTCAACTTCATATTTTGATAGGCATCTCATGAAAGCAATTAGCCTTCTTATCCTCCTGAATTCTTCTGCATCACGATCTTGACATGGGTGGCATTCAGAGCAATAACAAGTAAAACTAAATTTTTTACTTAAAGGTAAAGGAGAAACCATTTGTGGATTTTGACAGGGCCCTCCGTAATTTCTCGAAATGCTTCCTTCCCTTAGATGCTTCCATTTGGAAATATTTGTCTTCTCATATATTTGAGATATGATGAGTTAGCTCAGTAAAGTCCGGGATGAATCTCTCGAGAAAATCAACTTTACCAAAGAAAGAGTGAACTGCGTTTTTGGATGTTGGTAATGGTAAAGTATGAATAGATGTACATTTTCTGATTAGCTTGGTCCTTTCCTTGGCGAAAAATGTGTCCTAGTAGCTTTCCTTCTATTACAACAAGATTATTTCTTAGGGTGCAGAGAAATCCCCATGTTTTGCGGCATTTATGAAAAACCTCTTCAGATTTGAAATGCCCCGCGCTTCTTTTTCTTGGAAAAGAATGTCAGATCATCAAGGTACAACCACTACGATTACATCCTCTATATGGTCAGAAATATAATCCATATCTCTTTGAAAAAGTAGCTCAACATTGATCAAACCGCATGAACTTTTAATGATAAGCAAATGTTACCCAAGTTGTACTGAATGGCCAGTTTTATAATTTAATCTATTTCCGCCGCCACCTTGATCTGATTGTATCTTAAGAACCATCAACATGGAAAGTATTCAGAGTCAATGAACCCACCTGTAAAGGTGATCCATGTTGGGTATGGTGGTAGTTTACTTTCAATGAGACTTGATTGAGGTGTGAAAAATCTAATGCCAACCTAATCTCATCTCACCGCCACTGCTCTTTCTCATAGGAATTGTTGGATAAAATTTAGAGTGATAGGGATACATTATCTTATGCATCTAATATCTTCTAGATCTCTGTAAAGATCATCCTAGAATATCGGTTATTGTCAACCACAACTTCTTCTTGAAATGGATTTTGTTTTGTTTTAATGGTAGAATGTTGAAAACTCCTATAGGTAGATAGTTTTTTTAGATCTTGGTAAGACAGGCAATAACATCCGGTATTTTCTTAAGAATCTCTTTAAAGACTTCTCTTTCCTGCCTTTGACAACACTTTCCTAAATTTTACCTATTTGGTGGGGTCATGCTTGCTCCAATTTTAGTAACTGTGTATCGAAGGAAGAACCTTCCCACTTTATTCATTCTTTTAAGCTATGATCCTGCTTTGTCAAAATTTCATCAAGAGATCCGCAACCTTTATGAATTTTTTAATTTACCTTCATCTAAATAATCCTTGCTGACTTCCCGGGCCTTTGCTCTGTTTTCACCACCCATAGTAGTTTTGTCTTGGAGGAGATTTTGTTTCCTCCTAGTATAATTTCGTTGAAGTTTTTCCTCTTTCGAGAAAATATGCCAAGGCACTCTGCTTTCATCATTAAAACTTGCTATTGTTTAATGTTTATCATGGACCTTCATGCTGAATACCATCTCATTTTGTAATCTCTTGTCTGAAAAATGTGGAGGCTGACTAGATTTAACAAAGCTCAAACAGTTCACAGCAAGGAATCAGCTCTTGAATTTTGTTCTCTCAGGAATGTAGATACCGAGAAGCCTGCAAAAATCTAGATATTCAGAGTAGACTCGAGCTCTATAATCTGAGAGTTTTTCCTTTTTTAACTTGGTACACGACCTCTTGTCTACTTAACAATCAGCTACATATCCCTTTGCCAGTAAGATCCTTTATTCCCGCTGTTATTCTTGTTCCTCCCTACCCCATTGCTTCATACTTGGTCGTGTTGTTAGTATTTTTTGAACATCAATTTGAAGGAATGTGCATGCCCTTTCCCCCCAGAGAGACAAGCACACACCTTTACTTTATCCAGTGAAAAACAACTGCCAATCAATTCAAGAGAACCAACTTATTATCAAATTGATGTGGTTCTTGATCACAGGTTGAACTTTCAATCTTCTTTTATCTATTTTTCCTAAATATAACTCCATGATCATATTCCTTAACAAGATATGAGACTAGGAGCTTCAGACTTCGGTATGTTTATTTGTATTTTTCTCTTCAGTTTCTAACTTCTGATTAACCTCTTTTGTTTGAATTGGTATGTGTGCACAAGACTATCATCTTGACTTGTCCACCCATCTCTTTACAATATTTCTACTCAATAGCATGGCGTAAGACACTGGGATATCGGCTACAAGGATATTCATTTTTAATCTCTTGTCTAGGGAAGAAGCAAGTACTCTTGCCTATGGATTTTGATTTCTCAACCAGAGTACTTTCCTTTCCATTGAATTTCATCTCCAATGGGTTTGTCAATGTGAGACCCTAAGGCATAAGCAACGTTGGCAAGCATTACGTTGTGAGAAGCTTAGAGTCCAAAATGTAATTTCCTCAATTTTACCCGGTGATAAGCAATTATCATAGCAATGGCTCACTCCTTCTCCAATGTAGTAGGTAAAGAATAAAAGGAAAGATTTATAGCCACATTTTGAAGGAGAGTAATCTTCGGGCTTGACAAGAGATGTCCAGAAATTATTTGTTGGAGGTTTGGGACATTACTTTTCACAACTTGACCAATCTATTTAGCTGATCAATGAAATGCCCTCAAATAATTTCATCTGACATTTGGACCTTGGTCTTCTAGCGTGATCAATAATGTTTTTGAAAGCTTGAACTTACTTCATCTAGATGTCACGTTTCCTCTTTGGTGCAATTGAAATAATTTGCATGCTTATCTTTGGAAGCTAATGAAAAGCAAGTCTATACTACCTCTTTTTAGGATATGTAACCTCGGACACAGGATCTTCCTTTCTCTTCAATGGATGCTTTGGATGCTAAGGCATTTTCTTGGCATCCTAGGACCTTGTTAACATCGCAAATGTGTGACCATCAGAATCTTCAAAAGATTCCAGAATATCCCTCGTCAGATTCATAGTCCTAGGTAACCAATCTGGATTCCACCAGTGGGATCCTACAAAGTCCTCACATCCAAATGATTCATCAATGCCCCGAGATTTTTCTTCATTAATTGCCAAGTTAATTCATTAGAGAAGCTTCAGTTTGACAATCATTGTGGTGCATTACACAAGTCCTATTGCGATTTAGTTATTGACCATAAAAGGTCTGGGCAGAAGGATCTTGAAGGGGTCACATTGCCCGACTTGAGATATTTTCTTCTTTGATTTTAGCATATCCATTAGCCAACCGTTGCAACAAAGGATCTGAAGTACTTGAAGAAGCCCATCATGTTTTTGGGATGATTGTTTTTTATTTTTGTAGCCATGATCATTCATCTTTAACCTCCAGGGTAGGTGTTTTTTTGCTTCATTAATTCACAGTCTTTCCCTTCTCATCTGTATACCACTTTGGGAAACCAAAGCCATTTATAAAAATGTCTTTTGATTGTCATCACGTGAATGTGAGTAGAATTGGGGATTTATATAAAATTTTAGAACATTGCAATAAAGCCCGCATGTTCTCACTTGGCCTCCTTATTTAATTGTCGTTAGTTCAGTCATCAAACATGCCTGATCACTTCTGCAGGCTTGCATCTTTTCAAAAATTGCTTCTCGGCATAGTGTCTCAGTTAGTTATGGGTTCAGGAGCTAGCCGATAAGAACAAATTCTCCAGCCAAGTCATGTGAGTCTCAATGAAGTGGGTCTAACGACCTACATCTTCAGTCCACTGCAATCACACCAAAAGATATGAAGAATTTTGCCAAATGATCATCAAGATTTTTCTTTCCATCTTGAAAGAATTTCAGAAAATTCTTTCTGGATCCTTTAGGCAGATCATTGCATAGGTGAATTCAAGTTTAGTGGCCAAAAAGATGATCCCCATGGGACATGTACTATCTAGTTTTGATTTTGATTTTAGTTTTGCGTGATGAGTGGGGAAAAATCTTCTTCCTTGTGTAGAATTGGTGAATAATTCCCGCCACCAGATTATGTTGAAGGTGATCTAGATCTGGATGAGTGTGTACTCTTCTTCTTGGTGAGAGACTAGATCTATAGCTTCTAACTTGAGGAGGATGATTAAATTTAATTTCTCCTGCAATCTAAAGAAATGATCAGTCCTTCCTTATGCTTTCAAAATTATGGTGAGTGGACATTTAGGCAGGTTGAAAGTTGATTGAAAAAATGCTCTAATCTTTAAGAGATAAGCTTTGATATGTGAAGATAGTTCATTCCCTAGCGGAGTCACCAAAAATTGTTGGCTAGATTTTCTGCATAGTTGAAAACCTAGGCAGTCATGACATAAATCTCCCTCATTTACCAGTGAGGCTCCCTTGTAAGATTTTTCAATAAAACATGTTATTATCTATTTAGGGGGTTTTACTTTAACCATGCAACTAATGAACCAATAGTGTATAGTTCTGCACCAAGTAAACAACTATTAAAGAAGGAAATATCTAAAGAAGAAGGAAATCATAAAAACATAGGGAAGAAATAGGGAATATGTGCAACCAAATCAATAGATTACAGATTTGATTTCATGCACATAGACAGAACCAATAGATATTAACACATAGAATTATAAGAAAAGGCAACTTTAAGATCTAGATCTAAAATGACAAAAAGTTTATAAGTAGATCTACGACAAAAGCTATTAACAAAATACACCATGACACAAAGTTCTCCAGAAATATTCTCATTTTTATTCCTTTGCTTCAAATAGCTATCAAGGGTTTTAGAAAAAAAAAAGAAACACAAGAATGTTGCTTACAAATTCTAATCATTAAGCCGAAGGTTCTTCCTCTACTTATAGAATGTAGAAGGGAAAATAAAAATAGAAAACTCAACTGAACTAGAACATAAACAAGAAGTAAAGATAACATCTAACTATCATCCTCCTCTAATTTCTCTTCAATTGACATGCATCTGAATCTATACTCAAAATTATACACATTTGTCACTTAGCTAATAGAATCGTTCCACATAACTCAAATTAATGGTTTCAAAACCAATAACTTTAAAGTTTTACAATTAGATCCAGGAACGTAAAAATAGAAAAAGAAAGAGTAGAAGAAGAAAGACACAAAAACTGTAACATCTACATATTCTTTTTGTTTTGATACTAAGTATACTTGTCAAACATCTAATTCAACATCTTCCAATCTATTTTAGTCACAACTACCTTTTCTTTCCTGAATTACAGTAAGCCTTCGTTCAATACCCTGATACACAATTCCACATCCTCTAAGCTAGGCCTGAAATTTTCAATATCTAACTACATTTCCACTAGCTAACTGATGAAATTCATCATGAAAGGCCTAATAGCTCTATCAATTCTCCCTTGCACCATCAAAAGAGATCCTTCCATGGAATTAGGTACTTTGTTAGGAATGGTCCTTGTGTATGAAGTAATGTTCCCGACCTCTTCCTCGTTAGTGAAAGAAATGACATTGTCTGGTAAAGATGACGCCATACTCTCAAGTACCTACATCCTTTTCAGCATAATTTTGTAGATCTCCAAATGGAAATATATTGCAAACTCAAGCTTCTTCCCCTTCTCAACTAATCCATTGGGCACAATTCATTCCACAATTAACATCTCTCTTGGAAGCTTATTTATTTCAGCCAAAGTACTCAGGTTGCTCTCATCAACTCTTTCCATATCTATCATTCTCATTACCATTTGATTTAGCTGATTTAATCCATCTTTCATAACCTTTAGATGGGCTAGTACCTCTCTAAGCTATATAGAAGCTTGGTGAATGATTAGATTCTTCCATTCACCGATAGCTTTACCCTGGTTACTTGCATCTTCCACTTCCTACATCGGATGATCACTCACCTAATTTTGTGCTGAAATTGGTGGAGTGGAAGATTTGACAACCTTAGAAATGATCTCACACAACTAAGATACCTACTTTTGAAGTTCAACTTTATCCACATTTTCTTTGTCAAGCCTAAGGAATAAAGCGTCTATCAACATCTGCATGTCTTGCTTCAATCCTTCTGTGTTGGCTTGACATATGGGTACTGTTATCACCAAATCACAGCACCCCTGTACTTATACAAGTGCATATACTTGAACTCATGGTGTGATTGTATAACATGGGTACTATCTCCAAGTTGTGGTACTTGCTACTTAAGATAGACCTCCAGAGAAAGCTGGTTCTTGCTCCTAAACTACCTGCCACAATCTACTCTAATGCAGGATAAGCTAACTGTTCTAATCTAAATTTCCAAGGGACCAGGGAGAGAGAATGCATAAAATGAAAGCCTACACTAAAGTGGTGACACATCAGAAAAGGAGGGTGTGGGAGTAGTCTCTAAATGTGTGAAATACAGAGGCACAAGTGCACACTAGAAGAGGTGATGACAGTTCTCCATAATCTAGCAAAATGCATTCACAACAATATTCCAAGCATACACAATGATAATGAATCCCTGCAAGAACATAATAATAGACACAATATTCTTGTAGAGGAGATTAAAGGGGCAAGAAGAATGCAAGAAAACATAGTAGGGGGAAGATACATCCAAAAATTGATATTTATTATTGCTTCATGATATGCACAGTTCAATCTATTAAAAGATAAGGGCTTGGATCACCATGCAAGGAGTCCACTACAATGGCCTGCAGCACATTGGCTTCACAAAGCAATTTTGACAGAGCTTTGCTACAAAGAACTCCCTCCGTTACAATGAGCCCAACACTCCAATTTATAGAAAAAATGAGAAGGGAAAGAGAAGGGAAAATGGAAATCCCGAAATCTGTCCTTCAACCACCTGTAAGAGGCATTAAATGGAGTAAAAATATTATATATTACTTGGAAAAGGATCCCCATACTATCCCATGTGCTGCAGCAGAGAAAGAATGATGACCATGCCTCTTAATTGCACTCCCAACCACCAAATGAAACACTATTGTGAACCCAGCCACGTTTTCTAAAAAATATCAACCAATTTCTAATCAAATCCAGAAATTATTGATTTTTGTGTGTCGGGCATGGAGCCACGATTCCAATGGTACCAATTTTGTGTGATTTTGTTGAAAAATGTAAAAGTTATGGCCTTCTGAGTGCAGGCAACTATTTTGGGTCTGGCAGGTGTTTTCTGTCATTTGACGGGAATGAGCATTAACTGACTGGAGCTGAATATATATGTATCTTAATTAAATATATCTACCTTCATTAAAAATATGTTTTTTTGGCGTAGAGGACGTCGTGCTCGTTCCAGGAAGTCCAATTTTGTGAAAATTGGAGCTCGGAGTCAAAAGTTATGGCCGTTTAAAGTTTGACGGGTCAAACGTTGATTTTTTTTTTTGCCTTTGGCCGCTTCGGCTTTTCGCATCCCTCGCGTCCCACGCGTACCTTTTCCCTAGTTGTCCTAGATGAAAATCTCCTACTTCGGCTGGTTCGGGCTCCCTTGTTCCTGCTTGCAGCAAAGACACGTGGCAAGATTCAATTTGCTCTAGCCTCTTTCGGCTTTTCGCGTCCTCCGCGTACTTTTGGCCCGGATGTCCCAGTATGAAAGTCATCTGTTTCGGCTAAACCAGCCGGTTCGTGTCCTTCGTGCAATTTTGTCCCAACTGTCTCGGACTGCCTGGGAAAAATTTCTCCAAACCGCCCGAAATGGACTGACTTGCGCCAAACCGGCCGATCCACATCTTTCGCGTACCTTTGTCCCAACTGTCCCAACTGTGTGAAAACAAAACTTGGTGATTTTTTCCATTTTTCAGCTGGTTCACCTTTTCACGTCCCACGTGTCCCGACGTCCCGGATGCCCCTTTGCTCTGCAGACTGCTTGGCGGCCTTTCGGTCGATTCGCGCCCATATGTCCCTCATGTCCCGACTGTTGCGAGGACTAGGACTTAGCCATTTTTCATGATTTTTCCTGGCCCAAGCTTGTTTTCTTGACGGGTGAATTTTGGATAACAGGTACTCTAGTCAGTGTTATATGTTTAGTTGTGAGCTCATCCTTCCTCTTCCCTTCTACTAGAACTGACATCTCAGTGAACTTCTACCCTGACTCCTTAATGATCATCCTTGAAGTTACCTTAGCAACTTTAGGTTTTCTATCTTCTCTGCCTAGATTCAAGAGAAACTACAAGTCATGTTCTAGCCTCTGGAACTAACCGTGAAGCCAACCATTCTAAGAAATTACTTCTCATAGAATGAGAATTTTCCGAGTGTACAACTATCTCAAGCTATAATTCCTCTCCATCTGAAACAACTAAAGTGTTGTGGCTGTCGTCCTCTGAATTTTCCAAAGACAAAGCTCTTTCAAATTCTACCATATGCAACTTTAACATTTCTTTAGGAAGAGGTGCTGAATAGAGTGGCTGAGGAGAAAAGATGAATGTTTCCAGATTCACTGGAGGAATGAAAATATATTTCTGAGGTGTAGCAGTCGATGAAGTAGTACTTGCTGCTGGAGAAGTAGGAAATAACACCATAGCAGTAGAAGTAATCTTCTCCATCAAATGAGACTTTTTGTGCACTTTAATCTTTTCAAGCCTCCTATTACTTTCTACTTCATGCTTCCTCTTGAGGGAATCTCCTGTGTCGAAGTTTCCCATGATTTGGATCATCAATGCTTCATCTAGGCAATATCCCTTCGTCAGCAACCAGTTTGAAGTATTGACTAGAATGGTGGAAAACATTTCCTCAATCGTATGGAAACCACCTATGCTCTTCTACTATGCATCTCTATCTCCTCCCATCTGATGGTAATCGTCGATTAACATAGGCCCACCATATTTGAGATCGATAGGTATCCATGCTAATCCAAATTCAAACACTTATCGCATTGATAACCTACTGAAATCTTTCTTTCTAACCTCATAGTCACTTCTACACTTCATCCAAAAAAATTTCAATGAAGGCACATGCACGTACTCCTAGGAGATTGTATTCCTTGCCACTCAAAATGGATCAAAGTTTAGCCGTGGTGGGAAGAATTGTGCTCGTACTCAAAGGAAATTTCTGCTTCAATTCCTTAGCCTTTATGAATACTCTGGCAGATGTAATAGCCAACAAGGATTGGGAAGTAGCCTATAGACATGTGCCATTTGGACAGTAGGTCATGTATCTCCATGAGTTTTCTTCTCAGTTCCATGATGACCAATCTATCACTCAAATATCTGAGCAACTTAAATATTTCTCTTGAAAAGCTAATGACCCTAAGGTATATAAAGTAGGCAAACTAGATCAAGACACTACCAATCTTGGACACAACTTCCCAAGCTTCCTTTCTCACCCTTTTGGCCTTTAGGTCATCGTGTAGCTTGCAAATGAATCCATAGAAGAATCCATCATTGACCACCTAGTAATATTTATGACATGCGGGAACAGTAAGCTATGGATCCACTCAAAAATAGAATCCCTGGAAAGCACAACACGTCTATCCAGCTTAGAGAAAACACCATATGAAGCTACTACATATACCAAATATGATGTCATTTTGAAGGTGTAATTATGCCTCAAATTTCTAAGATGCTCACCGATGTTGTCACTAATGATTTTCGACCAATTGATTATTGAATATTTTTTGTTGATTTCAATGGTCCTAATGAAATCATACATCCATGTGCAGAAGTTATGAGTGTTAGATTCACCATTTATCCTGCATAACAAATTAGAAATATCATCCACCTCATATACAAAATTGGATCATGAAAGAGTTCTCGGGAACTTGGATGGAGATTTGGGCTTCTTCATGTATATGTTATTCATTATGCCCACACAGTAAAATTTATACTTTTCCCATATGTTGCCAGCATCCTGTATGCTAATAGTAGTCACCACCTATCATGTTAGAATCTTCATAAAATAATTGATGAAATTTACATCTAGCCAAATTATTGTCTTCCCTGCAACATCTCAGACTAATCTGGATAATGGGTGGTAATACCTAGCACACTCCATGAAGAATTCTAGCAACTGAGATGTGGGTGGGAATGTTGAGGCTCAAATGATTCCACTGCTTTTGACTGCATGCATGAGAGAAGTCTTTCCAGCTCTAGATCTATAAATCAGTTTAGAAAGAGGTTCTGGACCTAGATCTATATCTCCAATATCAGCAAACCTGGAAGTGATGTATGACTCAACTGAGATTTATTTTTCATCCCGATTTGTCATGGCCGAATCTATCTTTGTCTGAGCAATTCTTTTTCTCTTTATTTGACTGAAATTCTTTACAACCGGTGCATATCTGGAGATTTCTTCATATTCAGAGGATATGTTCAATATATTGGACATTTATTTAAGCTCCCTTTCTCTTATAAAATCACATGTAATAAATTTGTGAAATTAATTCAGACAAAGATGGCAATCGGAACATGATCACTTGATTTTAATTATAAAAATCTACATATATCAAGCCTGCTGCCCCAAAAATTTATGTTTTATTTACATAGAAAGTAAACATAAATTTTTTAAACTTCACCTGAGCACCTATACCACTATGTAGACAATTTATTAGACGCAAATAATTCTCCTTCAAACCTAGGCACCAATATTATAAGCTTTCTGGTAGTGAAAACACCTTCTTCTGAGCAAAATTCCTCCTTAATTGAGTGCCAAAATTGCCTGGGTTGCACTTCTTTGCTAAAGAATTAATTAATTCATCCGTATGGGAGCCCATGTGTATATAAACTTCATCATTCTATAAAATAATTATTGCCCCTCCTATTCCTGGAAATTAATTAATAAATTTACATGTTTTTCTATTCATTTTTGGGCACCTATTTTTTGCATGCTCATGGCTGCCATTAAATAAATTAAATTTGTTTCATTTTAGCTTTCCACTTCCAGTCCACTTTGACTTCACAGTGTGCTTTGACCTTATGCACCAAAAATAGGAATTAATTCCATTAATTAATACTTTCAAAAGTATTATCTCTCCTCAATATGGGTTGCACTTTTTTGCATGAGAGGGGGCTGCAATAAATAAATTAAATTTATTTAATTTTAGAACTCTATTTCCAATCTTCTTTATCCTTTCATCATGCATTGACTTTTCCTTGTGCATGGGCGCCAAAATTGGGTTAATAAAATATTATTAAATGCATTACTATTCACCCAAGGTGGGTTGCACTTTTTTTGGCAAGGGTGAATTCTATTTTTAAAAGTCAATTTCTAATGGGATTATTCACCCTGCACCGCAGCTCCAAAAATCCCATGATCCAATTAAGTTGTTCGACTTTAATAATAGGATTTTTTACCCTACAAGGCAGGTAACAAATTCACATCAATTCCTTAAGTGATTTCCTTTTATTTCACAATAGGAATTTTCACCTTGCAAGGCAGTTAAGAAATTCCCGCCTGCTTGCTGCCTTTAATAATCCCATCATGACTTAAGTGGTGTTGCTTCCATGGGAAAAAGTACCCTGCTAGGCAGGTACAAAATTCCCACCTGCCTGCTACTAAGAAAAATTCCATTGTAGCTTAAAACCTTCCTTTCCCAAAAATGTGACATGCCTAGAAGAGATCTTTTCTATGCACGACTTTGTATTTTTAGAGAGAACCAAACCCCCTGTGAAAAATTCCTTCTGGAATAACGTCCATAGGTGATCTCCAGATAGTCCAGGAAAGAAATCAGACTAAACCATTAAAGGAATTGACCTAGACAAATTTCACAGAAAACAAAACGGGAAAACACTAAAAACGTAATACATTGCTAGAAGTCACAGATAAATCCCAGGATTCATCCCTGGTTAAAACCCTACTAGTATATGGGAATATTTACATGTAAGACCATAACAGGGTTAAACCAAAGCACAATTTACCTCAAACGGGGATCAAAATAATTAAATACAAATTTCCCGCAGGAAAACGCCAGTGATAGATTATAACGATTTTGGGCATCTGGGTATTTGGTGAAATTGGCTAATATGACTCTCTGGGAATATCTTGACACAATGCAGAAACTTTTTGTCCACTAAAACACAAAATGGACCATTATTTGAAAAGTATGAAATTTTTTACATGGGGTAGTCTAAGATTTCAGGGTGAAAACTGGGGATACCAGGCATTAATGTTTATTTATTATTGCTTATTATTTATAGCAGCTTCTAGCATTTCTGGAGTGATTCCAAACTAAAGAGGTCCCCGAGTTTCACTTATTCTTTCATATATTTAGAGTGTTACTCCTACAATTTGCAATTTTGGTGTTAAATATTTTTTTGCTTCTTTTTTTAATATTTTATAGTCTAATGATAAGTTTAGATATTAGTAATAAGTATCCTTATAAATTATATTTAGTCTAGTATTTAAAACTCGGAAGTTGAATAAGTACATTTTATCATATCCATTTCATTACGTCGAAGGTGTTCCCTATTAGAAAAGGGGGTGAAAAAATTTGGCATGCCATATCAGCTTGAATCAGATGATTGAAGCATTTTAAAGAGCTAGATATGATGGTTTAGGTATTTCATATAACAAATCCTTGACTATTTAGACATGGTCCTCAATACTTACTAGCCTCTCATTTCATGCCACGTGAGATCGACAAAAACATATATTTTTCACTCGTCACTCTACTCATATAAAATTTTTAGTATTCGTGTGTTTTCCTCTACATATATGCACACTTGCAAAGTAAACTTGAAGAATCAAGGTAAAAAATTAGGTATATTTGGGTTTATAAAGCAAAATTGTCAAAATTGAACTTCATATTTTATGAAGCATAAGTCTCAGAAGTTCAATTTTTAAAATTCTGACTTGGATGGTCACTATATTATTTTTACCTATTTTTATTCATTTGAGTCTATCTACCTTTGTAGGAGGCCCATCGTAAACAGGTTCAATGGAAATTAGTAGGTAATGATACTTCTTCTCATAGCTGATGATAGAGGGAAAGGACCCATGGGGTCTGCAAATAGACATCCTCAAGCATGTGAAGGTAGAGTGTTACTTGATCCCCTAATTGTTAGGGTTGCTGTTGTTGAGGAAGTTGTTGATATTGATTGGTGTGATTGGTGTGAAATGGACCAGCAAGATGGTGAAGCTAATAATGATGATGGTGTTGATGATGATATTTGCATGGTGGGCTATTCTTCAAGCTCAGAAGAAGGAGCAACATCAACTGAGGTAATAAGTACAAGGACAGTTGTAACCTTTTGGGATTGCATCAAATAGCTATAACTCCTTCCCTCTTATACTCTTGAGGTAGATTTAGTGCAAGCTTTTTAGATTCCTAACAATGACTTTGAATACTCAAGAGCTCTGATGATTAAGAAGTATGATGGTGGTATCCCTTCAGAGGAATATACACAATTGTTAAGGAATGTTTTTTTGGCTTAAGAGAAAGATTATAACACAAGGAGCAAGGTTATTAAGGGAGTTGGCCCTAAGACCAAACCTAAAACACCCTTGCTTACAAGTATTCCCAACGAAGCTCGTAGAAGATAAACACCTGCCAAAAGCTCTATTTTCCTAAGAAAAAATTATATTCCTCCTCATGACCAAAATTCCAGGAATCCCTTGCCATCTAATGAATCTGCTTGTCTCCATTCCAATTTTTCCTTGCCAAATAATGTTCCCTATGACATAGCCCAAGTATTGAGCCAAATCAAAGTGAGTGTTCTAATCATTGATTTGCTTAGGATTCCTGAGCACAAGAAGAGAGCATTTGAGTACTTGGGATTGAAAGAGGAGAAGAGTACCCCAAGAAGAAATGTAAATGTTGTTGAAACTCCTCCTGAAATCATTGCAGACCTTGAAACCCACCAGCATTAGAGGATCCTGGAGAAAAACCTGAGGTATACTTGGGGACATCCTTGGTTGATTCCTAGTTGAGTGTTGATCCATTCTTTACAACTTTGATCATAAAGGATATACTACTTCAAAATTGTATGTTTGATTCTAGTGCATCATGCAATGTCATGCCTCGAGAAGTCATGAATGAGTTGGATATCAAAGTGATAGCAGCCTATGGAAAGTGTACTACCATGAACTCAAGAGAAGTGTCGATAGTTGGTTGTGTGAAGGGTCTGGTGGTGCAACTTGCGTCTTATCTTGGGAGGAATTAAAAATTGGATGTTGTGATTGTTGATTTCCCTACCAAATGGGGTATGTTATTGTCAAGAAAGTGGGCTGCAAGTGTTAGAGGAAGTGTCCAAATGGATATGTCTTTTTCCACCATTCCCATTGAAGGTATCCTTGTAAAATTATATGGAGAGAAGAAGATGTTGCATCTAATTGAGGATCCAAACAATGCTTCTTATGAAGTATTGTTTGATGATGTTGATGTTGATGATTTTATTTGGTTTGTTGATGGTAAGGAGCACAAGATGGATCAATCTAAGTTCCTTGAACACGTAGGTTCTCCTTGGACCTTGATATTTGATGGAGCTTGCTCCAAATTTTGAAATGGTGCTGGTGTAATTTTGATTTCTCCTAGCTTCCAAGAGTTTGTTTTTTCTTTCAAGATTAATTTTGAATGTACTAACAACATTGTTGAGTATGAAGCATTATTATTGGGTTTGAGAATTTCATGGAAGTATGGTGTCAAGGAAATCATTGCAAAAGGATATTCAGAGCTAGTTATCAAACAAATAAGAAAACTGTATGCTACAAAAAATCAGCGGATGAAACAGTACAAACATGTAGTTTGGGATCTAATTGAGATGTTTGATTCCTTCAACATTATGCATCATGACAGGTGTTTCACTGCTATTGCTGAAAAGTAGGCAGTGTTGGGGTCAAGATTTGGAAATTGCACCATTTCACCTTATTGTGAGTACAATATTGAAGTGTTAACTAGGCCAGCTGTCCTTGACAACATCAAGCATTGCAAAGTGTTTAATGATGATGCTCAAGTGCAAACATTCTTACAAAAAAATGGTGAGTTTACATATCAGGATATTGATAGGGAACCAATGGTGTGTGTGACTGAAGGAAGAGATACTTTTTTTGGAAAGGATATTATCCAATTAAAAACTAACACCATTCTTAGAGGTCTTGTTGCACTTGAGTTGAATTTTGACAATGTTGATTGCATCATCAATAAAAACATGTTTGCCTCAAGGGATGTAGAAAAGAATAACTTTGGCACTAATGATAAACCAAGAAAATATTGGTTGGGCAACAATCTAAACAAAGAAGAAAAACAATCCTATGTTTAACTATTGAAGAAATATCAGGACTGTTTTACTTGGTCTTATTCAGAGCTGAAATCATACAGAGAGGACTTGTTTTAGCATGAGATTCCTCTTGAAACAAATGCCAAGCCCTTCATACAAAAGAAGAGGTCAATTAATCCTCCTCTCCATGAAAATGCAAGATGAATTGAAGAAAGTGAAAGAGGGAGGGATCATTCAGCCCACAAGGTATTCATCTTGGCTTACAAACCTTGTACCAGTCAGAAAGAAAAATGGAGATATCAAACTTTGTGTAGACTTCAGAAATCTAAATAGAGATTCATTGGAAGACAAATATCCTTTGCGAAACATGGAAAACATGTTGTAGTTAGTGACTGGATCTGAATTGTTGTCCACCTTGGATGGTTTCTCTAGCTACAATCAAGTTGTTGTCAAGGAGTCAGAAAGATTTAAAACTACCTTTACCACTCCTTGGGGAACATATGTCTATGTAAGAATGCCTTTTGGTCTTATGAATGTTGGAGCTAATTTCCAAAGAGCAATGGATGTTTCTTTTGTTGGTTACATAAATGACTCATAGCAGTTTATCAAGATGATGTGACTGTGTTTTCAAGGAGTAGAAAATATCACTTGTAGCACTTGGAAAGAATGTTGATCAGATGTAGAGAATATGGCATTTCTCTCAATCCAAAGAAGTTTCATTTTGGGGTGCAAAAGGAAAAACTACTTGGTCATATTGTTTCAAAGGATGGTGTGATGATTGACCTTGAGAGGGTAGAAGTAATTAGCAAGGTTCCAATTCTAAGAACAAAGAAGGGCATCCAATCCTTCTTTGGGAAGATAATTTCATTGGAAGGTTTGTGTCTAATTTTTCTGAATTAACTCTTCCTATTAAATGAATGTTAAAGAAAGACCAAGTTATCAAATGGGAGGAGGATGTTATTCAGGCTTTTCAAGGAATCAAAGAAGCATTGAAACATGCACTTGTCTTGGCAGCTCCGAATTACAAGAAGACTTTCCAAATCTTCTCCTTTGCTTCTAAAAATAACATTGCATCTGTTTTACTGTAGAAGGATGAATATGGGGTTGAGAGGCCTATAGAATTCTTTAATGAGGCTTTACAAGTTGTTGAGTTAAAATACACAATCATAGAAAAACAAGCATTTACTTTGGTGAAAGCAAAAAAGGTTTTCAAGCCTTATATCTTAAGTTCAAAAGTTGTTGCTTATGTTTCCCGCACCATGGTAAAATACATCTTACCAGAGATGTATATCTCAAGCGAAAGATATAGATGGATGAACAAATAGCAGGAATATGACATGGATATCCAAACCAAAAATTTTGTGAGAGGTTTGGGTCTTGCTAAGCTCATGGTTGAGAGCAACTTGCAGACTGTGGAAGTGAATGAAGTAGATGAAGAAAGGGCAGATGTTCTTTAGAAGTTGGTAAGTTTTGAGTGGTACAAGTATGTAATCTTTTATCTCAGACACCTATGTTTCCCTGATCATTTGAATAAAAATTAGAAAAGAGCCCTCAAGCTGGTTTCTCAAAAATACATCATCACTGACTTTAGGCTGGATTAGAAGAATCTTGAAGGTGTCCTCTTGAAATGTATAATTGAAGATGAAGCTACCAAAATAGTTGCTGATTTCCATGGGGGAGTTTGTGGAGGACACTTTTCTAGAAGGGTTACAACACATAAAATTTTGAGAGTTGGTTATTGGTGGCCTACTCTCTTCAAAGATACAACCATGCTGGTTAGAAAATGTGAAAGTTGTCAGTGTTTATCTGCAAGAATTAAAGCTTCAGGCTACCTTCCTTTGTAGCCTATATCGATTGAAGCTCCTTTCAAACAATGGGGAATAGACTTCATTGGTGAGATTTCAGACCCTTATAGTGTTGGAAATAAGGGGATCCTTGTAGCCACAGATTTCTTCACCAAGTGGGTAGAAGCAATCCCCATGAAGAAAGCAACTCACCAAGTTGTTATTGACTTCTTGTTGAATCATATCATATGCAGATTTGGTGTGCTAGTCAAGATTATTGTTGATAATGCCATGTGTTTAAGAGATAAACCCTTTATGGAAATGTGCAAGGAGTATGGAACCAATCTGACTTATGCTTCAAACTACAACCCTCAAGGAAATGGACAAACTTAGTCCAGCAATAAGAACTTGTTGAAGAGCATTAGGAGAACATTGGAGTTGAAAAAAAGAAAATGGGGTGAACAATTGAAATTTGTAGTTTGAGCTTATAGAATCACTACCAAAAGAGATACTAGTAAGAGCCCATTTGAGTTGGTGTATGGAACTCAAGCTTTACTCCCCCTTCATCTACAATTATCTTCATTTCAGTTTTTTCAACAACTTGAAGATCAAGAGGTCAGTCCATATTGAGCAAGGATTAATCAGATTGTTGAGCTGGATGAAGAAAGAAGAGCATCCCACTAAAGGCATGTCATATTTAGAGAGAAATTGAAGAGGTTGTTTAACAATAAGGTCACACCTTGGGTTTTCAATACTGGAGACCTAGTTTTGTTGTAGGATAGTAAAAATGAAGATAAGGGAAAACATGGTAAATTTGATGCATTATGGATGGGCCTGTACAATGGAAAAGTGACAAGTGATCATGAGAATCTACAAGTAACTCTTCCTCGCACTCGACCTCCCAAGGTCATGTCGAGACAGCCAGTGGAGATGGACTATGCCTGGGATGTAGAAAAGCTAGTTAGACAATCTTATGTCTTTGACATGCACTAGTGGAATTTGTGAATCTAAGGCAAAGAAGGCCCTCCTAACCTAAACTAGCATGATAGATCAATTGGAAAAGATGAATTCTCAAAGGCTCCAATCAATATCGAGCTCTGGCGTAATCCGGTCTATAGGTTGTGGGATACGGGGAAAATGACCTGGGATTGTCTTGTATATATCTCTAGATAGGGTCATAGGATGGATGATGGATATAGTGGACTCTATGGGTGATTCTCTGATCTAGTCCAGAAACCCTTAGCTTTGTTAGTTGCTATATCCAACAAGGATAACTGTGTGATGATGATAGGCAGAAGTGGAGTGGATCTAAATACTAATGTGCGTAAGCCAACGTCAACATCAGATTGACCTGTGGACTCGTTGGGTTGTGGGATTTGTGGATCACAACCGTAGATTTGTGGTTGTTGTGGAACTGCTATGGTCATGTGCAGAATCAGTCCCTAATCCCTAATATCCAATAGTCGTATGCCTTTTCGGCCTCTATATTTAAAACTACAAGTTATGCAATCATCTCAGAGTATCTTACAGGCATTCTGGCAACCTGAATTCTTAAACTAGTATCTATATCAGTGAGAATGTCTCCTGCATCTGGCTGTGGGACCAAAGGGTCACAACTGAATGTTTGCTCTCTTTCAAGCCCTTCTACAGTCATGTGGATTTTTATCTAGGGTAATATGTAGTGTGGCTGGTTTGACCAGAATGTGTGTCTTTGGTCGTCTTCTATGTTTAACCCTCTTAACTGTGAGCTGATCTGTTGTAAGTCTGTTGTTGTTTGGAAGACTTGGATTCTAAGGTTCTGGTCTATATCAGTTATTTCTATGAAAATATTGGGTTGAGGCACGATAGGCTCAAATACGTATTCTCTGGGCTCCCTAGGTCCCGTGATTGTCATATAAAAGGAAGTGATATAAAGCTAATTAATGACAAAATAGATCGACTACGCAAGATATATCTATGTATATTCCTAAATCTATTATTTTGATAAACTTAAAAGAAAGAAATTAACCAATGTATCTAGAAATTGACAACTAAACTAGTAACAAAATTAAAACAAACAAAACAGCCAAGTATAGCTACTTGTCTGTGCAGTTGTGAATCTATTCTAAGTAACCAAATAATTGATCTAATCTATTTGAAAGACTCTCAATCCTACCTCAGAAGTGAGGAGTGAATCATAGTTTCTCAGAAACTATCAATCCCCACATCTTCCCTGTAAATTTCAAAAATAAAATTAACTGGAATTAAATGATTGACTACTCTACTTGATATGCTTTTAACTAGAACTTTGAAAGCTTAAAACTGGATTTTGCATAACAGTGGCGAATTCAATGGTGTGTGGCCTTGTCCCCTCAGTGTGATTTCCTCGTTATTTCGTGCTCACGTGGATCCAGAAATGCATGTAATGCTAGCATCAGTAGAAGTAGACATGAGACAATGGTAACTTAGGATGCAGACTGAATACAATGCGAGTAGGAGAGGGATAGCGCAAGAGAACAAACCTTGGCTTATGAAATTCCTAGCAGGATTTATTGCGAGTCATGCAACATAAAACATCTAGAACCTGAAACTATCCTATTTGATGAGCAGAACCTGTAACTTTAATGGCTTCCTACTAAAAATCAAACTATCCTACTCCAATTGATTGGATAAAATAATAACAGCACTTGCACAAGGAGAATATGTGGCTTTCTAACAACTAAACAATACTAGCCATGCATATAACAAATGAAACTATGAATCCTAAGAAAATTTGAAAGACTAAGCTATTGAAATGAGAAATTCAGAGGCAAATTTTGAGGGGCCATTTTCTTGAGCACAAGCTAGCTATTTATAGAATCCCATTTACCCAAAGGTGAAAACCAAATTGATCTCTTAAACCATAAACAATGCCAAAACACTATTCCAGGGAACTAGAATCATAAATACAAGCAAAGGTGGTGAAAAAGCTAGTAAACGTTGAAAATTTACACGAGTCGTGTTAAAAGAGCATTATAGAAAATGTGTGAAGGACCACTGCCCTGAGCAGGGTGGAAGTTACAGGACTACCGCCCTACTTGGGCGGCGGTCACAAGACCACCTCCCAGGCAGGGCGGCGGTTTTGTCACTGAAGACCGAAAAGCAAAGAAAAGAGGGTGGGAGGTAAATGCAAAGCACGCAGGGGCTAAGTGGGGCATACAGGATGTTAACACATGCTTGGAGAGTTTTTCTGGATCTTGAACACCTTGCGAGGAGACCTGTATCATCATTGGGGCATGTGTAATGTTGTTCCGATGGTACAATACCCTACAATTTTTGGTGCGTACATATTGCCCCCTCAGAAAAGCATTTTAGCCATGAAGAGGCGTAAAACAATGGGTTTAAGTATGGTGGTCCTGAAATGGGAAGTTAGAATTTATACCTGATACACCCATGTGTCAGAATGACGCCATCCAAAACTCCTACCACCTGTAAAATGAAAAGAGGACTCAAGTGAAGATAGACAAAATAGATCAGAAAATAAAAACTAAAATAATATGAAATGAGGACATACCATTTTTGCGGGGATAAGAACTTACCTCTGTTGGTGCTCTAAACTTGTGAAAAGGTCATTCAAAACAAGTCAGGTTGCTATATATGTAAAAGTGGGCCCATTTTCCTATTCATTTGTGCATGTTGATTTGGTTGATTTTGAGATTTGGGACCCACAGTGACGGTTTCTCACGCGGGTATAGTCAAAATGTTCGGGACGAGATAATGATCATGCCTCCACGAGTGGAACACCAACCCACGAGATCAGAGGTTAGTTTTTCTTGATTTACCATTTTACCCCCAAAATGCTAAAATGGTGAAATCTTTGTCATGGGAGGATTATTTTCAAAAATGTTAGTTTTAATAGAGTCAACTAGGGGGTCCGCCTACTGGGTAGGCTTTGTTTTGAGTCAAAACGGTCTTTATTTTGTGTTTTTAGCCATTTTTAGAGCACATGACCCACGTGGGTTTTCGGGGCACAACCGCCGCCCTGAGCAGGGCAGTGGTTATGAGACCACTGCCCTGATCAGGGTGGCAGTTACAAGACCATCACCTTTAAGGTGGCGATTATGAAACCGCTGCCCTACTCAGGGTAGTGGTTCTTTATAGAATGTATAAATAATACCTATTTGAATTTGTTGTTTTATTTTTAGCATCCTTTCCTACTTTTTTAATGATTTTTCTAACATCACTTGGATACTAACTTACTCTGTTTTGTGTGTTTTTGGGTGTATGTAGGCGAAGGAGGAGTATATCCAATGGATTCGGGAGATGGAGTGTGATTGGCTTTTGGCAGTATTGGATGCTCTTTCTCAGGATGATCAGGACATTCTTCAGAGGGCCGGTATACTGCGTATTTCACGGGTCCCGCATGTTGCACTATCTAGTCACATACTTTGTGACTTATTTTTATATTGGGACGCAAATCGGAACACTTTCCGATTACCAGGGGTTCGAGGTGAGTTGACCATTACTTTGGAGGATGTTTACCGTATCTTAGGGGTCCCAATTATTGTGAGACGACTCACTCTTGAGACAGCAGGGTCACAGGCTCAGTCAGCAAAGTGGGCCTCATATATGGGAGATGAAATTATCTCCACTAGTTAGAAGAAGGGGGTGAGGGTTCGATCTGTTCCTAGTCTACCTATCCCCTTGATTCGTCAGGCCATGATGGGGATCCTTTCCTCGAGATTGATCAAGGACAAGGGAGAAGACACCTTACTATATTGTTGGTCCCCCATCATTGCACAGATTGAGGGGCATGGCCAGATGTATGCCTGGGGAGTCGACATTCTTGGGACCACCTATCATGATTTGTACTTGGTGGTCCATTTACAGGGGTAGTCATTGAGCCATCTGACCATGGTTATGAGCTGGGTCTATGAGCGTTTCATCCCCTATGAGAGAGGTGTAGAGGTGGCAGATCCTAGAGCTGTGAGGGCAGCCAGATGGACAGACATGTCGGTGCTCAGAGCACCTCACCAGCCAGTCACCTCCTTGACCACTGATGACCTGGAGGCCACACCTTATCAAGCCATGGCAGGTTTATGGGGTGAGGAGGCTCTTACTTTGATTTCTTTCTCCACCACAGGGAAACTTGTTGACAAGATGGGGAGGGTGGAGATACATCCGTTTGGTCGAGTGCCCCAGCAGTTTGGCCTTCCGTACATGGGTATGCTTCCCCCAGTGGTACCGGTATATATATCAGTCCGAGAGGCTAGAGGAGGTCCTAGAGGCTAGGGTTGGATAGTTTTTACTCCTGGTGTCCCCATTGCAGCTAGGAGGGTAGTACGAGCTCAAGGGAGAGCCGGTGCTCCTCAGGAACCCTTACTTTAGATTGTAGCCGGTCCTTCCCATAGCAATGATGACCCCATTGACATAGACTCTAAGTCCAATGAGTTCACAGGGGGGAGATAGAGGAGGACAGTGATCCTGAGTGGCATGATACTCAAGACATCTTACAGGAAAAGAGGGAGGAGCAGAGTGCGGAGAGGGTGACTCTAGTTTCAGAGGAGCCACTCTTTTAGGGCTTGGGTGGAGAGGATGAGTCTGTAGTAGGACGTTATGTGGCCCCAGGAACAAGAGGAGCGCACCAGTAAGCAGTGACATCTGTGGCAAGTGTCGACCCTAGAGATCCATCTTGGAGGCCCGGAGATCTGAGTGAGTTATCATCCTTCCTTTTAATGTTTGGTTCTAGTTAGAATTGCCTTAGTTGCTATCTCACCTTTTGGTTATATTTGTTTCTATCTCTTGATTATTTCTAATCGGGTTTTTCTCCTTTGCTTGTAGAGACTGCTGATGAGTGACGAGACCTGATTCACCGGGTATGCACTGATACCCTGATGATCCCTTTAGAGAAGACCCGTGCGGAGCTATCTGTGGATGTAGGGCAACCCTAAGTAGCCAGTAGGCATACTGATGTTTTTTCCCCTATCTGGAATGTGGCCATGATGGTGTCTACCCTTCGTACTGAGTTGGCAAGATACATGACAATAGAGCACCTGATGACGAGTCACTCTCATGGTGAGACCGCAGCTGCTCCTCGGGATTGTGAACCCTCCATGCACTCAGAGCGCCCGTGCAGTCGGAGTCCTAGACAAGGGCGTGCACCTTTGGAGGATCTCATAGGGGTTGAGAGGCCATTAGATCTCGTAGCTCATTAGTATGATGTATTTTTATTCCCTGGGCTCTTTGAGAGTTTTCACCATGCTTAGCACATGATGGCATTGTACAGGAAACTTTGATTATATATATATATATATATATATTCTTTTTAGATTAGAATCTTGGTATCAATGTTCTTGTGATTTTCTTCCGTATGTAAATTACAATATTGTTTTTATATGCCTTAATGTATGCAATGGAGAACACATGATACAAATGTTTTCTTTCTTTTTGTATTTCATGATGCTGATGTATGATAATGTAGACACAACGTGATTTTGAAATTAATTTCCATAAGCATTTTTGGTACTTTTATTTTTGTTTTGACAAAATAAGATGATAAACCGGTATGATTGAGCAGATAACTTTGGCCCATTCCTATCTCCCAACAACTAGTAGATACAAGGTCTATCACTGAGAGCTAAAAAGGGGCACAATTGGGAAATTTGTTGAATGGTAGTGGGAGAGTAGTACAAAGATTGATTTGTGGAACCAAATTAGGATGCTACAAACCTACTCTACTCAAGTGACTCCATAGTTTAGAATGTTACTTGCTTTGCGCTTTATCTAGACTTAGATCCGTAGATGGTCACATGGTTGACAAAATCTAGTTTTTGGGGTTTTGAACTCTCTTGGAATTTTGGACATCTAATTCATTTGTTTTTGAATCAAGATTTAAAAGGTTCATTTGAGTTGTTTATTGACTATCTTCAACGTTTATTGTTAAGAGGACCCCCAATACCCTACCCCATGCTACTAGTCAGAAGCATGGGCTTATCACCATGGAGAAGGTACATGTGAGTAAGGGCATTCCCATCCTTTCCCAACCCTACGTCACTAGTAAGAGACGCAAGCTTATCACCGAAGGTTGGTAGGGCAAGGAAATGTGTAAAACTAAAATTTTCTATTTGATCTATACTTGACTTGTTTATTTGAGAAAAATGTCAGTATGTTCTTACTTCCAAAGAGTTATGCACATGGGATAGATGTGACACGATGAAGCTTCTAGAATAGACCATAGGCAAGACACCTATCCTAGGGAGAAACCAAAAGTGAGAACAAGCATGCAAACCTTGGTATGGTTACTGTTAAGACTTTTTCATATCTAGCTTTGTATGGATGAAACGATTCTAAAATGGTGATGATGTTATGAAAATGAAGAAGTATGATTTGAAAGCTAATGTCAATATCATCAGAAGCTTGTAATGAATTGCTTTGGGAATAAGTTCCTTGATCACAAGATTTATATGAAATAAGCGGATGAAATGAACCTAACTACATGAAGATGCAATGTAGATATAATTATATAGATAGTGCTGGTCACTTATGCATAGAATCACTTAAGGTGTAGGGAATTGACAGTATCACTAAATTCCTCACCCTCCAATGTGCATAAGAGATATGCACCATTTCCATAGTCCTTCATGACTCGGTATGGGCCCAACCATTTGGGCTGGAATTTCCTCCCTTCCCCGGTCTTTTTATCAATCCGGCTGTTTAGTCTTAGAACTAGATCACCTTCGTATATGTCTTATTCATAGACCTTTTTGTTATACTGCCGGAACATCCAGTCAGCATAGAGTCTATGCTGTTGTTCAGCATCTATCCTGGCCTCATCTAGGCTTTCTAGTTAAGAGAGACGTGCTTCTCTATAAGCTTCTTCATCGAGAATCCCTTGTAATGAGATGCAGAGACTAGGTATTTCAACCTCAAGTGGGAGAACTGCTTCCGCTCCAAATACCAGCGAGAAAGGAGTTGCTCCTGTTAGTGTTCTTATTGAGTTTCGATGGGCCCACAAGGCTGGGTATAACTTTAAATGCCAATATTTTTTTTTTTCTTTAACTATTTTAAGGAGAATGGCTTTCAATGTTTTGTTTGTTGCTTCAGCCTGTCCATTGGCTTGAAGTTAATACAGGGAGGTTGTATGATGGTTTATTTTAAATTTATTACATAGCTCATGAACCTCTTCATTCTTAAAAGAAGTCCCATTATCTTTGATAATGGTTTGTGGGACACCATACCTGCAAATGATTTGGTTCAAAATGAACTTGGCAATCACGGAACCTGGTACAGTGGTAAGAGGCATAGCCTCTACCCATTTGGTAAAATACTCGGTGGCTGTGATTATGAAGTTATGGCCATCTGTAGATGAGGGAGAGAATTTCCCTATCAAATCTATCCCCCACATAGAAAAGGGCCATGGAGTAGCGATTGGTTGTAAAGCTTGTGTCGGCATGTGAATCTCGTGGGAGAATTCTTAGCATTTATGACACCTGCATACAAAATCTACTGCGTCATGTTCTAGAGTGGGCCAGAAATAGCCCATCCGATGTATTTTGCGGGCGGTGGCATGACCACCGAAGTGACCTCCACATATTCCATTGTGAGATTTGTGGAGAATCTTCTTGGATTCTTCTGTGTCAACACACCTTAGAAGCATTCCATCAAAAGCCTTACAATAGAGAACTTGTTCTATAATAACGTATTTAGCTACGATAATGTGTAACCATCTTCTTTGTTGTGATGTAGCAGTTTCTGGATAGGTATGGCTCATGATATAATTAATAATATCAGTATACCAAGGACATTCAGAGATGGGAGGTCTAGTTTCGACATAATATATGCATTCATCGGGAAAGTCCAAATCGACTAGATCACCTCCGTCTAATGGGTTGTCAGCTAACAAATCTATCGTGATCTGTCCCTTAATAGACTTTTGATTTACAAAATTTAATTCAAATTCACCCATTAAGGTCATAAAGCGTCCAGCCTTTTTAGACAAGGACCCTTGCGTGATAAAGGTTCATAAATGGTCTATTTTTACAATGATCCTCGTCTCTTGATTTAGCATGTAATGTCTTAAGCGTTTGGTTGCGAAGACTATGGCAAGGCATTCTCGTTCTGCTTGCGTATAGCGTGTTTCATAATTGAGTAACGTGGGACTTATAAAATAAATTGCACATTCTCTTATGTCATCATCGTCTTGAGCTAGCATGCAAGCTAGTGAGATATTGGTGGCTCGTGAATATAAGATTAAAGGGTGATCTGGTTCAGGTGGCATTAGCATGGGTGGTAACAACAGGAAACTATTAACTGCTTCAAAATCCTCCTTGCAGTCTTTGGTCCAATCAGTACTGTACTCTTTCTTGAGTAGATTGTTGATTGGATTAATGACAAAGCTTAAGTCTGGGATGAATCTTTAGATGGCACCGAGTTTCCCAAGAAACAACCTGATTCTAGATTCATCTGATGGTGGGATCATTTCAAGAACAACACGGATTTTAACTGGGTCTACGTCGATCCCTCATGATGATATAATGTAACCTAGGAGCTTCCCTCCTGTCACACCAAATACGTATTTTTTTGGGTTTAGTGTGACTCTGTATTCTATTAAACATGAAAGAATGATACGGATCACTTTCATGTGATCACAACGCTTCCTAGCCTTGGCCAATAAGTCATCTACGTAGGATTCCACGATCTTGTGAATAAGATCATGAAATATGTATGTCATTGCCCGCTGGTATGTGGCACCAGCGTTCTTGAGACCGAATGGCATAACAGTGTAGCAATAGGTTCCCCAAGGAGTTATAAACATGGTTTTGGCTTGGTCTTGTTTGGATATTCTGATTTGATTGTATCGTGAGAATCCATCCATGAGAGACAAAATCTCAAAGCCAGTTGTTACGTCAACAATGATGTCAATGGATGGTAATGGGAAGTTGTCCTTGGGGCATGCTTTGTTAATGTCTTAGAAATCTATGCAAATGTGTATCTTCCCATTCTTTTTGAGAACGGGAATGATATTAGATATCCATTCAGAATAATCGACTGGTTTGATGAATCCTGCTTAGAGGAGTTTCATTACTTCTTCCTTTACCATGACAGCTACCTTGGGTTTCATTGGTCTTGATTTTTGTTTAACTAGTTTTGCATCTGATCTGGTGATAAGATTATGTACCACGATGTGTGGTGCAACCTCTATCATTTCTTTATAATTAAATGTGAAAGCCTTCTGATGTTCTTTGAGGATTCGAGTGTGTATTTCTATTTCTTTTGGAGTTAATGAAAATCCTAGTTTCAAGATCCTTGGGTCTTCCTCCGTTCCAATGTTAATATCAATTGTTTCTTCGATTAAAGAAGCGTTACCTTCTTCAAACTTAGGTGGGGCTAGAGGTAATTCCAGATCGTCTCCATTCTCTACTGTGTACATGTTGAGTTCCTTTTGTGGGGGAAGCTCTATCATGGGATTTCCAAAGTAGGAAGATGAATGTCGGATTAAGGATGAATCTACCTCATGATGGGTGAGATGTAACGTTTCATACGAATTTAAGTAATCCAAAGTGGCTCTATCACTATCAACATGGTCTAGGATAATAGAGTTGTTCTCATCTATGTTTGTTAAAAGAGGGTTTGACATTGTTTTCACTAATGGTTTAGTATGAAGGGATACCATGAAACGGGTATCTTTTTAACTCACTGTTTGGGGTGAAGCATGACGCTGAGGTTGCTATAGAATCTGCAAGAAGATTTTGTTCTCACGAGATTGCTTCAATGGATATGAAGTCGAATTCTTTGCTCAAAGTTAATATTGCTATTTTGTAGAGTTGTAAGTGTTCAGCTCTCATTTTATACACCTCAGAGACTTGTTTTGCTACTAATTGAGAGTCTCCTAACACCCTGATGTCATTAACACCGAGCCTTTTAGCTATATTGAGGCCAAGGAGGAGGGCTTCATACTCCATGCCATTGTTTGCACATTCAACATTTAGTTTAAAGGTGAACGGTAGGATTTTTCCCTTAGGAGAAGTAAAGATCACACCTGCCCCATCCCCATAATGACATCTTTCTCCATCAAAATGGAGAGTCCAATATTTAGTTGGGAAGATGGACGTTGGGACATTCACTACGTTAATTTTTTCTACTTCGGTTACTTCAACCATGCAGATATCCTCTACTCGAAGAGCACCAACACCTAGGGATATATCCCATACCTATAGAATCAAATGGTAGGAAAATTGGTATATCCTACTCTAGTAAGTTGACAATATTCGTAGTAGTTTCTAATGATACTGCTTCTACAATGTTAGTCTCATCCTTAAGGGTTGGGATAGCTTTGACTAGGCTCATAGTCTCAAGATCTGTTGTAGGTACCAACTTTTCTTCTGGTTTTGCGTTGGTTGGTTTATTAAGTTGGTTTGTTGGGAGTTCAAACTCAAAGTGAATGCCTAGTATTTTCTTTAAGTCAGCTAGGTGTATATCGAATGGTTTTGGATCGCCCATGGCTACAAATACCTTTCCTAAGTGCAAGAACCTTACTTCTTGAAATAACGTAGAAGGGATTGCCTTTCATACAGTGTATCCATAGTCAGCCGAGGATCATATTATAATTGGTTTCCTAATCTATAATATAAAACTTAGTCAGGATTATTTTTTTTCCTAAGGTAACTGGTAGTATTATAGTTCTAATCGAAGTGGCCTCAAGGTTATCATAGCCTCTTAGTGTATTTCGAGTCGTGGAACAGTTTGTTTCTCCATACCCTAGATTTTTAAGGAAAGAAAAGGGAACTATGTTAACTACAAGCCCATTGTCAACCATTGTGTGTTTAACGTAATTGTCATAAACCCATACTTGTAAATGTAAGGTTGGATCACCTCTGTGTTCAATCTCAGTGTATGTTGGCATTTTTTTTATTTTGAATATAAACTCATCATCCCTCTCCGACTGCTCCGAAGGGTAGATATCAAAGTCTATATGGTTTAACCTGTGTTTCGGGAGGTGGAGTGATGTTAATTAAATGATCCTAACCCTAATTCCTCTGAAAGATCAGCCATTTGGGTAGGAGAGTTCCTCGGCAAATCCAAAAAGGAGATGTGAGAGAAGGTTTTTTTTAGGTCATTAATCAGATCATAGGTACCTACATGTTTCACAAACATTTTTTGGATGTTATCTGTCTCTAGTGAGCAACTTGTATTTGGCTAAGAGGAATACTCACATGTCCTTGTTATGGCTTCCACAGGTAGTTCGGTATCTAATTCTACTAAACTGACTATCTTGGGCTCGTTGTTGAATTCCTAATTGTGGTGCAACAGGTGGATTTAGTGAATTCGAGGCTTCATAATCATTATTTCCTACCATTACACCTTTTTTCGTCCCATTTTGATTTAATTTGCTGTTATTGTGACTTGGGAGTGGATCATTGATAGATCTTGAGGGGAGCATTTTGAGGGGAAATTTCCCCTGTAAAATCATTTTGTGTTGGTGATGCAAGATCCGCCAAGAACATATCTATGAAAAGTTATCTTTTCTCCTCTAGCAAATGTTGCATGAATTTATTGTAGTCACGGCACGTTCTAGTGTTCGTAGCCTCGAATATTGTAAAAACCACAATACGAGTTAGGATTTTAATTTCTAGGTTGCTGGTTTGGTGTATATTGTGGTCCAAGACTCTTATCAAACCGCTGTCTATTAGGATTAAGGTTTTGTATTTGTTGTTTTTTATTTTGATTCTGATTTTGATATCCAATTGAGTTTTTGCTTGGACCCTATGTCTAGATCTACCGTTGTTGTTGTTGGTTGTTGTGGATGATTAAAATCCACTGAATTGATTGTTGGGGTAAAGTTGTTGTTTCGTTAATTATTAACCAGTGGTGGAGTATTTAGGACATTGACTTTTTTAGCTTGGTCAATTACCCCATCGGTTGTTGCACCGTAATTTTTGTTAAGGATTTTAGGTCCTTGATTGATGTTTTTGGGAGTAGGGTAAGTCGTAGTATTCTGGATGGGGGTGATTAACCTCCCATTTGCTCCATACGTCTTGTAACTGCTATCTATTGCCACTTGATCTATCTAGAGAGTGCTCTCAAGTACTTCATCGTAAGTCCTTAGTGGGAACTTATGGACTTCTTCCTTCACCTCTCTGCTAAGAGAATGAAGGAATAAATTACATACCTCCATTTGGTCCATGTTTGGAGAACTAGCTAAATAATAAAGGACTATACACCATCTCTAGATGAAATGAGTGACATATTCATTGTGTTCTTCTTTAATGTGCAAGAATTCCATGATTCCTGTTCTTAATAGTTTGAGTTTATGTCAAATGCCTTAATGAACTCTGAAACTAGTTGTTTAAACGAATGGATGGAAGCTTAAGGTATTTTTTAGTACCAATCGAGGGCGATGCCCTCCAAGGTTTTGGGGAATATTTTAGCAACAACCCCATCCCAAGGAATCAATTCTTGAATGGCTGTAGCATAGGCCTTAATATGTGTATTCGGGTCTCCCTCCCCTTTGTATTTGGGCAAATCAAGAAGAGGTCTCGGAAGCATGACGCTTCGTATGGTGAAGTCTAAAGGCTCTTTCAAGTACTCTGAGTAAGTCCCTATCGCATAGGTTTCGACCATTGATGGTGCCTATTGAGGGGGAGGAGGTGGAATGGGTTGTTGATACAGCGTAGCATATGCATTTGCAGGGGCATAAGGAAGCCCCTGTGGTTGAGCAAGCATGCCAGGAGAGGAGAACATATCTTCTTGTGGTGACTTAGAGTATATGTTTAAGTATGAAGGAGTACTCCCCAAGAGTGAATTGTGTTGTACAAGACCGAGAGGTATCATATTCTCCACCCGAATGGTGTTGGAGGTGGTAGTTCTAGTTGGTGTTTGTTGCGAATAATGAGGAGGCATTCCCAACGTGCCTATTCCTGTGAGAAGGTCTACTTGGCTAGGATGATATGCAGGATTGGAATTTCCTTCTTGCATGAATTGAGATGTTTGACTTGCTTGAGAAAGTTCTAACCCTCTAATTATTTCTACTAAAGTTGAAATGACTTCATTTGGTGGAGTCCCAATATTTCTCCTTGGTGGCGTTTGTTGTATATTCTGAGGTTGTATAGTCATGTGATACCCTGCTATGAATTGATCGTTGCCCTGCCAAGTTTCATCGAGGGAATTTCCTATAGGTAGTCGTATGGAGGTGTTTTCTTGAAAAGAGACCTCGAGTTGTGTTTGTAAACTTCCTATAGGTGGGTACATACTCCCAAATCGTTATTCATTCCTGGCGTAACACACTAAATGTTCATCATCTAAAACCAAGTATGGATCTAATTGTCTACTAATTTGTGGTCTAAGCAGCACCTGAGGAGACAAACCAAATTCTCCTATGAATGTCATATTGTTCGAGCCTGAAGGCTCTATTTTTTACATTTGCGTGAGTTGATCCAACTCCTCTATTTTGAAAGACGAACTATATCTAGTACTTGGAGGTGGAGCTTGTGTTGATAATTGGTTATTTGAATATTTTTCACCCCATACTGACAGTGAGGGCGATGACTGTCTATTCAGTTGAGTGTAGTATGCCTCAAGACCTAGGAGAGGTCTGCCATATGCATCGAATCCTGACATATTCGGGGGGTATATGAATACCCACAAAATAATGGGAAAGAGCGAAGGTGGAAGAAAGAGGTAATAAAGAAAAGGGGAAGCACTACGTGTTTCACGTTGGGTTCACCAATTTTGTACAATGGAAAAGCAACAAGTGAGCATGGGAATCTACAAGTAACTCTTCCTTGCACCCCACCTCCCGAGGTCGTGCCGAGATAGCCGGTGGGGATGGACTATGTGCGGGATGGAGACAAGCTAGTTAGGCAATCTTATGTCTTCAACGCACACTAGTGGAATCTGTGAATCTAAGGCAAAGAAGGCCCTCCTAACCTAAACTGGCATGATAGATCGATCGGTGAGGATGACTGCTTGAAAGCTCCAATCAATATCAAGCTCTGGCATAATCCATTCTATAGGTTGTGGGATATGGGGAAAATGACCTGGGATTGTCTCGTATATATCTCCAAATAGGGTCATAGGATGGATGATGGATATAGTGGACTCTACGGGAGATTCTCCGGTCTAGTCTAGAAACCCTTAGCTTCGTTTGCTGCTATATCCAACAAGGATAACCGTGTGATGATGATAGGCGGAAGTGGAGTGGATATAAATACTAATGTGCGTAAGCCAGCATCAACGTCGTATTGACTTCTGGACTCATTGGGTTATGGGATTTGTGGATCACAACCGTAGATTCGTGGTTGTTGTACACCTACTATGGTCATGTGTGGAATCAGTTCCTAATCCCTAGTATCCAATAGTTGTATGCCTTTTTGGCCTCTATATTTAGAACTATAAGTTGTGCAATCTTCCCAGAGTATCTTACAGGCGTTCTGGCAACCTAAATTCTTAAACTAGTATCTATATCAGTGAGAATGTATCCTGCATCTGGCTGTGGGACCAAAGGGTCACAACTGAATGTTTTCTCGCTTTCAAGCCCTTCTACAGTCATGTGTATTTTTATCTAGGGTAATCTATAGTGTGGCTGGTTTGACAAGAATGTGTGTGCTTAGTCATCTTCTATGTTTAACCCTATTAACTGTGAGCTGATTTGTTGTAAATCTGTTGTTGTTTAGAAGACTTGGATTCTAAGGTTCTGGTCTATATCGATTATTGCTGCGACAAGATTGGTTTCAGGCATGATAGGCTCGAATACATATTCTCTGGGCTCCCTAGGTCCCGTGATTGTCATACAAAAGGAAGTGATATAAAGATAATTAATGACAGAATAAATTGACTATGCAATATATATCTATGTATATTCCTAAATTTGATATTTTGATAAACTTAAAAGAAAGCAATTATCCAATGTATCTAGAAATTGACAGCTAAACTAGTAATGAAATTAGAACAAACAAAACAACTGAGTATAGCTACTTGTCTGTGTAGTTGTGAATCTATTCTAAGTAACCAAATAACTAATCTAATCTATTTGAAAGACTCTCGATCCTACCTCAGAAGTGAGGAGTGAATCATAGTTTCTCAGAAACTATCAATCCCCACATCTTCCCTGAAAATATCGAAAATAAAATTAACTGGAATGAAATGATTGACTACTCTACTTGATATGATTTTAACTAGAACTTCGAAAGCTTGAACCTGGATTCTGTAGAACAGTGGCGAATCCGATGCTGTGTGGCCTTGTCCCCTCAATGTGATTTCTTCATTCATTTGTGCTCACGTGGATCTATAAAAGCGTGTAATGCTAGCATCAGCAGAAGTAGACATGAGACAATGGCAGCTTAGGATGCAGATTAAATACAATGCGAGTAGGAGAGGGATAGTGCAAGAGAACAGAGCTTGGCTTATGCAATTCCTAGTAAGATTTATTGCGAGTGATGCAACATAAAATGTCCAGAACCTGAAACTATCCTATTTGACGAGGAGAACCTATAACTTTAATGGATTCCTACTAAAAATCAAACTATCCTACTCCAATTGTTTGGATGAAATAATAACAACACTTACACAAGGAGAATATGCGGCTGTCCAACAACTAAACAATACTAGCTATGCATATAACAAATGAAACTATGAATCCTAAGAAAATTTGAAAGGCTAAACTATCGAAATGAAAAATTTAGAGGAAAATTTTGAGGGGCCATTTACTTGAGCACAAGCCAGCTAATTATAGAATCCCATTTACCCAAAGGTGAAAACAAAATTGATCTCTTAAACCATAAACAATGCCAAAACACTATTCCAGGGAACCAAAATCATAAATACAAGAAAATGTAGTGAAAAAAGTTGGTAAACATTGAAAATTTACATGAGCCACATTAAAAATACCATTCTAGAAAATGTGTGAAGGACCGCCGCCCTGAGTAGGGTGGCAGTTATAGGACCGCCGCCCAGGCAGGGCGGCGGTTTCATCACTGAAGACCGAAAAGTAAAGAAAAGAGGGGGGGAGGAAAAATCAAAGCAAGTAGGGACTAAGCGGGGCATGCGGGATGTTAATACATGCTTGGATAGATTTTTTGGATCCCAAACACCTTGTGAGGAGACCTGTATCATCGTTGGGGCACGTATAACATTATTCCGGCAGTGCAGTACCCTACAATGTTGGGTACGTACAGGGCCCTTACTCCATTGATATTAGAATTGGTGGGAATTACTTGAACTACCTATTAATGTTAGACATTTGAATCATTTATTGGATTAATCCCCAAATTTGAGGTATGCACCACTTGTATAGTGTATAGTATTTTTTTTTTGGCTCTGTTTTTGGTTTTTTCTCAGTTTTTGGTTTTCCCTAATCTTAGTAGCCATTTTTTGTCGATTGGGTCTGGTTATTCTTCCCTACATTTTTAATTCATTGCCCAATGGTTGTTTTTGGCACTTGGTCTACTTCTTTTGTTCTTGTGGAACTCGCTGGGAGTGCCCATCCTTGAGCAAGAGCCGATGTTGGTGCCATTTTTGAGATTGCACCATTTTTCCCTAAAATTTGCTTCAGTTTACATGCTCTGGAATGTTTTTTCTCTTAAATTGGTGATCTGCAAATTTTCCCTCTAGATTGAATGCCTTTAAATGCTCATAAAATTGTTGTTTTTCCCTAATTTGAAAGAAATCTCCATGTGTACCCTAATTTTTCCAAAATTTGTGGGCTCTGTCATTTTTCCTCTTTTCCCGATCATGTAAGTTTAAAATTGATAGATTTACACTTATATGCCATCGAAAATCCAATTCCATGATCAAAAACACTTTAAAAACATGTTTCAGTGGGTTCAATTTTGAGAAATTTGTTGTCCTTAGTGGAAAAATTGAATTCTAGGGCATCCCTATCATTTTCTATATTTTGATGGTCATACGGGTGTCATTTTCCTGTCAATTTCATCTTCAGCATTCATGGGCATCGTTGGCAATTTTTGCATTTTTTTACGGTCATACGGGCGTCCTTTTCCTATCAAATTTTAGCTCAAAAATCTTCTCATACGTGGCTTGTTCTAATTGGACAAGGATCAGTGGGTCATTTCTAAAAACTTACATTTCCTATTTTTGGAAAAAACTACAAGTTGCCCCGCAGCTCCGTAGGCCCCAAAGGAGGTACACGTGTCATAGGCAGAGTGAAGGTGGATGGGTGCGTCATTTTGTGCCTTAGGGAACTTTGGAAAATGCATGGAAATGAATAAAATCCCTTAAGTCCTGCATCCAATTAGAGGAGGACACGTGGCAGGTGGGGAGATGGAAAGGAGGAGGAGGTTTGATACTTTTTGACCTTTGGTTGAAAAAGAGTTTTAAAGTACAAATTGAACGCCCAACTCGCAGCCAATGGGATAAAAGACATGTGTCACATTTGCATCAGAGGTGAAACTTCGGGCCTCGGGGAAAAATTGAGATTTTTTCCCATTTTTGGAATAAAGGCATAAAATTAAAAAGAGGAGCGCAAGCCTGCAGTGAATCAACAATCACCACTTGGTAGGGAAATACGGAGGTGTGGGAGTGTGGAGGAAATGGTGAAAATTTTCATTTTTGGAAGATGTTTTTGAAATATTAATAAGAGTACTGCCCTACAGCCAATTAGGTGAGTACACATTCCCTATGGGAGGACGGAGCCACAGAGAAAAAATGAAAAAATTTCCTTTTTCCAAAAAGAGGCAAAATGTTTAAAATTGAGCCAAAACTCCGTATTCAGTCACATTACGCCATGTGTCAGGGACAGAATCAGAGATGTGGGCCCACAGAGATAATTTGGAAAAAATTCCTTTTTCAAAAAATGGTGGAAATGTGTAGAATCTATCCATGATTCCAATGGGACCCACATTGGGACATGTGTCAAGCTCATTTTCGAAAGGGTTGGAGGGGCGGAAAAAATGTCAAATTTTTACATTTTTTCAAAAGTGTTAAAATATCAAAAAGTGATCCCAAGCCCATTTTCAATCACATTTTGACACATGGAAGGCTCATATTAAAGGATAAAGGAAGATCAATGGTAATTGTGCATTTTTTAGTTTGACCGCCATTGGAGCTCTAGGAAGCTTGGATATGTTTTTTTTACATCAATTTTCACCAAATTTTTGGTAAATTCATGTCGTTTGTGCCTGCAAGGACCAATGTAATTGGTTTTAAGGATCAATTTGAAGATCAGAGATGTTTTTGAAATGAATTTTTTCCCTACCCGTCCAAAAATGTGAAATATCAAATCCAAAAGTTGCAGAGTCAAATTTTGAAGGGATAAGGATGAAATAATGAAAGGAAGGGGGTCTACATGCTTTGAAGATGAAAAGTGTGCCTCCATAATGGATAATGATGCTAATTTCCCAATGATCATCTCTTTTTAGGATTATTGACAACTTTTTTGGACTTGTTCTATTAAATGTCCCTGTCTGTGAATCATGAAAAATTTTTGCAACAAATTTGATCCTTTGGCATATTATTTTATTGGGAAAGAAGGCGTCACGGAGATTAAAAGCTATATATTCCATGAATTTGTCATGCAAATGGTAGGAAGAGTTTAAAAAATCCTGGAAAACTAAAAATTTCACTGGAAAATCTGGGAAGAAGCCCATTCTTTGAGTGACCACCTGAGAAATTCATATAACTCTATTTATATCATATTTGGAATCATGTTAAGTTGGTTGCATATGTCATAGCCATTAACAAGCTCTAAAATTGTTTTTCAAAAACATTCCCTAGCTGATAAATTTGATCATTTTTGAGTTATTCTGTGGTTTTGGGAAAAATATGTGAATGCTTACATTTCATAATGCATTTCAAATTTGTGTTTCTTGTTTGCTATTGCAGTCTTGTGTTTAAAATCTCTCTTGATCATACATGGTCTAATTTCTTATGATTAGTTTATTGGCATTTGCAATCTCACATTCAGAAGAGCTTTCATTTGATAAAGAGATAAACAAATTTAAAATCACTTTACTTTCCTTGATTTCAAAGATTGTTTTTAAACCTTTGGGTGTAACTTAGGTCATGATTAAATAGTGATTGCTAAATACTTCATTCGTTCATTATAACTCAAGATTTTGTGATAGAAGATCAAAGATTGTGTGGAAAAGTGCAGATCTAGGCCTCCATTTAATGCACATATCCTAGTTGAAGGGATGATTAACCATTTAGATACTTTCTGCTGTTAAGTTTCTCCAATGTTGTTAAAATTCTCAAAGATTCTGGTGGATCTTGGGTTGTATTGTCTAAAATCCCACCCAAAAATCATTCAAAATAGCTAATCCTACCATGTTTTACCCCTATTTTGACCTATATACCCACATAAGATCAAAATCCATTCGCTAAAGTATGCAGAACAAATCAGGATTTCAAATGTCTTCAGTAACCCTTACCTTACATTGAAATTATCTCCATAATCTAGAAGTGACAACTTTTGAAAGTTAGATTTGGAGTGTTGATCATATTTTCCCAAGGCCCTTTTCATACTATTTGCACAAATTGAGGGATATCTTCATCTCCTTCACCATTTGAGGGTTACAAAATGGGTCCTCTTACTTTGGTTGAAAGGCACAACCTAAAACAATTAGGACAAGATCAAGTCCTATTTGAGTGCTATCCATCTCTCCACAAATTTGAGTGTTAGTTAGATCAAATCCCAGGTTACAAAATGACATACATCATGATCTATCTATCTTCAAAGCTTCATGACATATCTTTGATGCTGCTGAGATTGAAAAGGAGAAAAAATTTGGGTACCAACAGAGTCAATTACTTCACTAATTTCCATTGAGAGAGATTAAGACTTTATATTCGTATTAAAGGAATAAAATTATGGCTGATAGGTGCAACAATTTCTAAATTTTAATATATATATATATATATATATATATATATATATATATATAATAACAAACAATGGTCAAGCTTATCAGACATTAGGCTCCTATCATTACCATTTTCCTTTGTAATCACTATCTGTTCAAATTTGGATGGTTAGTGCATTTCATTTACTGTAAGTGCCACATATTAGGTAGACTTACCATTGCGGACCCAATTATTGCACTACATTCCATCGAGAGGCATCTATTCTTATTTATTTCTCCTAAGATATATATTTGAAAATTGTAAACCATATTGGTTTGTATTAGAGTAAAAGGGTATCAACCGCTATTCTCAATAAATTCTTAATTTCAAAACAACCGTTAAATAACAAATCATGGAATGGCTTAGCGGATGCTATGACCATATCATTACCTCTTGTCATAACAATCACAATATGTACTTTTTTAGATCAATTCGAATTGTAAATGATTAAAATGTCAACAAATTGTCCACGAGTTACATTGTGAAGCCAATTCCTACAATTCTTTCCATCAAGAGGGATCAATACTTTCTATTCTTATCAAATAAAATTCTTAGCAATTTCCATCCTTCATTACTCATTGAAAGGAATAATGTAGCATCCGCTAGGATCAAAAGTTTAATTTAGAGAGGATTCAATACTTATTTATTTCTTCTAAGATATATCTTTGTAAATTATAATTCATATTTGCTCATATTGAGGAAAAATCCTAGCGGCCACTAGGCTTAACAATTTTTCAATTTCCATTTCAGTTATTAACTAATACCTTGTGATATATATTAAAGGCCACAATGATCCTTTCATTACCTCTTGTTGTAGTAATCACTATCTTAACATCTTTAGAATGATTGTAATTTTCAATTATTATAATTGTTTCAAATCAGCAGCACGTTACTTGGTGCAGCCAATTTTGGTACTACGTTTCATCAATAGGGATAATGAAAATCGGTTTGTATCAAAGAAAAGGTCTAGTGACTGTTAAGCTTGATTACTAGTTGAAACGAATAACGTAGTGGCCACTAGGCTCAATAGTTTAAATTTTTTGAATAGCTATATTATAACAAACAATGTTCTAGATTAGAGGACGCTAGGCTCTTATCATTATCACATGTCATTGTAAGTGTATCATTTTGGGTGGTCTTTACATGGCAGTCATAATTATTTTACTACATATTTATCTCACATAAGATATATCTTTTTAAATTAGAATCCATATATACCCCTAAGAGTAAGTGATATTTTTTGTAGTTTTGATAGCATAAATCAGTGCACAACAATTACTTAATTTGGAAATAGTGATACAATAAAAAATCATAATATAGCCTAGCAGCCACTAGCTATATACCAATGCATCTTGTCATTGTAAGCACTATCTTTACAACTTTGAGGAGCTAGTGTTTTTTTGTTGTTTTAATGCAAAAAACACCTTATAGGATTTAAAAAATTTCATGCCACGTGTCATCGTTTTAATGGTAGCTATTTATATTATAATATAGTGTTATCATATAGTTTCATAATATTGTATTATTTCTTTACATTTAAATTTTGTAATAAATGTATCAATTATAATGTTTTCTAACTATTAGGTTCAAAACATGGCACGTGGTACAGTATAATTAGATAATTATTTTTCATTTGCGCACTACATATAACATTGTATAGGTCGATTTTGATAAAAATAAAACAAATGTGCCTATATATTCATACACTTTATTTCATTTGTTTTACCACGATATTCTATTTTTTATTGTGTTTCAACTATTTTAAGTTATACCCATGTGTTGTTTTTTTACTAGTTCCTATTTATATTATAATATTGTCGTTTCATATTATACTAGTTCTTTACATTTTCAATTTCATAAAAAATATGTAAATTATAATGTTTTCTATCTATCAGGTTCAAACTTAACACGTGGCACAAAGCAATTGGAGAATTATATTTCATTAACGCACTACATCTAACATCATCTAGGTGATTTTTGATATAAAAAATAAAAATAAATGCTCTTATAAATTGATATAATTTTTTTTTAGTGCTTTCTTATAATATTATAAGTTTTATTACATTTTAACTATTTTAGGTTATAGCCAATAACAAAAGGTGTTTTTTCAATATTGTTTATTTTTTCGATATTCCACACCTTTTCTCAATGAGTGTCTAATTCAAAATTTGAATTGCAAATTCCTCGACATTTTTGAGAATTAAAAATGTCAATATTAACACAATTTCTCCCACTCTGATTTTAAAAATTCCATATCCCACACTTTTTATATTTTCAAAATTTCTAATGTGGACTATGCTAGAAAAAATATTAAATAGCCTGGAGAACTAGTTTTTAGGTTTTTTTTTGGTCTTGAATAACAACTACTCATGAAATCATATAATAACATAAGTAAGCCACAGATTGCAGGGCCAAATGCAAGAATCCCAGTCATTTTTTCCAGGGAATAATCAAGCATTAATTATAATATCATGTGTGGATTAACAAAAAGGGAATAATCAAGCAATAACAAAAAGGGTGTTCACACACTATGGAAGCAAAAGGGGTTGCTGAAAAATAGCACAAATATTTAGCTCGATTAAACAATAAATGATTTGAATGACATCACCAAGCAGGAAAAAACATCAGCTCTTAATAAGGTATTTATCAAAACCGTATATTAGATTAAATGTTCACCTTTTATATTGCAGGCTTATCCAATCATTCTGTCTTCAACCGAATCATGTCTTTTTAACCTCATTTCATCCCTAATTTTCCCTACAAAAAGATACTTTATAGCCTAGTTCTACTTACCGATTCCTTCTGGTCATTTTTTAAAACCAAATTCAGAATGCTAGTTTGTATCTTTCTCAGGTTAGTCCATCCTTGCTTCACTGTACAAAAATGTGATTCATGGCCTAGTTTTGCTTACCAGTTCCTTATGATCATTTTGTGACACTGCCTTTTTCTTAAAGAAAATAAGGAATCTGTTGGCCCCCAAGCGAAGAAAATTTACTCCCTTTTCAGCTCTGGTTTTTATTTCATTTGAACGCTTTCAATGTTTCGTCGATCTATGTCCCCCTCTGGATTGTTTTTCCCGATAATAATGCCTAGTCACCTAAACACTAGTTTTTAAAAATTATAATGTTTAATGATACTCAAAATATTTTTTTGGTATTCGTTGCATCTTCCTTTTTTCCTTTTAATATGATGATAGAAATAACCCGAGGTAAACTTTTCATTGTACATTGTTTATATGGTTGCTACTGTAAAATCATATTAAGGTTACAATTGTGAGATAATGTTTTGTGCAATGGAAGGCTACATATATTATATATATGCAATTTTTTTATCTATAAAATATTATAATCACTATGTATTTAAATTTATATATTAAATATTTCAATCACTATGTATCTATTTGTGTTAGTCATGACTATATAATGCTTTTTAAACAATAGTAGAAGTGGGCCATGTATTATTGGCGGAAGATAGAGAATTGGCATATATGTTAATCCATTAGGGTTGTTGTGGAAGGCCACAATATTATTAGTCTATTTGGAAGGCCACAAACTAATATTGTTTGGATATTAGTTATCTTTAGGATTTTACAAAAACAAGAAAGCTATTGAAAACTTAGTGGGCACTAGGTTATAACTTAATACCATATTTGTAACTTAGCGATCGGTACTCAATAACGTATATCATGAAGTCATACGCACCTAAGATACTGCCAGATCGTATTATTTGGAACATAGTTGTCACTAGGATTTAAATAAATAAATAAATATATATATTACGAGTCTAGTGCCCACTAGTTATTCCCACATCATATTATTTGGAGCTTAGTGGTCGCTAGGATTTCAAAAAAAAGAAATATATTTTAATTCTAGTGTCTACTAGGTATGGCCACAAAATAAATAAAAATGTTATTGGTCTAATTTCTGCTAGGTATTACCACTAGGTTATGCCTCAAAAACATTTTATGAGCTTAGGGATCAGTATTCAACAATGGATATCATGAAGCTATATGCCACTAAGACATTATCGCAACATATTATTTGGAACATATCGGTTGCTAGGGTTTATGAAAATAAAGAAAGGTATTGCGATTGTAGCATCTGCTAAGTATTGCAGAAACATATTATTTTTACCTTAGAAGTCACTAGTATTTCAAAAATTAGATTAAGGTAGTATGAAATTATCAACCTCTACGTACTACAACAATATAAAACTTTAAAAAATCATTCTATAGGATTTACCACTTTAAATGAAATTGATTTGGGATGAGCAGTCACTACACTTTCCAATGATATAATAATTTATCCTTTATGTTTGTTAGGATTTAACACATAATATTTCGATCATAGAGGTCACAATAATTTAACACATTTACATAAGATTCCAAGAGGCTAGCATGCGCTAGAAAACGCATACACATAATGTCTGCAAGTTGTCGGTGGGATACTTTAACAAATCAAATTAACAATTTTTGAGCTACATGACATTTAGTTTCTTCCAGAATAAAATATTTAAGCTTGGATGTCTTGAGCATTTAACAAGAAGAAGTATTTAAGGTTTATATCGATGTTTATTATCTGTTATTCCAACATATTATTTGAAGATATTATCTAGCTAGGATTCATGTAAAAAAATGTCAGATATTACAATCTTAGTGGCCACTTCGTTATGAGTCAAAAACATTTTCGTAGCTTAGATATTGGCACTCAAATATGGATATCATTAAGTTATACACCGCTAAGACATTACAAAAATATATTATTTAGAGCTTAGCGACCATTCGGATTTCTCAAAATAAAGAAAGATATTGGATGTCTAGTGTATGCTAGTTATTGACGCAACATATTATTGTACCTTACTAGTGTTTAGTATTTAATAAATTAAATAAAAGTATTATGAAATTAACAGCCTCTACATACTACAAGATCATAATTTTTTAAAAATACTTTCTACAGGATTTAGAACTTTAAATGAAATTTATTTGAGTTGAGCGGCCTCTATCCTTTACAAGGATGTAACAATTTCAAATTTGTGTTCATTAGGATTTAACACATAAGTTTTTGTTCATAGAGGTTGCAAGAACTTAACACATTAACATAAGATTAAAGGATGCTAGTGTGCACTAGAATATGTGTACTCATAATGTCTGCAAGTTGTCAGCGGTATGCTTTGACAAATCAATTTAACAATTTTTGAGCTACATGGCATCTAGTTTCTTATAGAATAAAATATTTCGAGCTTGGATGTCTCGAGAATTTAACAAGAATAAGTATGAAATATTTATCTTGACGTCATCTATTTTATGTCGCAACATATTATTTAAATATATTTTGTCACTAGGATTCAACCAAAAACACATCAGATATTGTAAGATTAGCAGTCATTGGGTTATGCCTTGAAAACATTTTCTAAGCTTAGAGATCAGTAATTAAGAATGGATACCATGAATTTATATGCGACCAAGAAATTGTCACAACATATTATTTGGAACATTGTGGTTGTTAGGGTTTATCAAAATAAAGAAAGGTATTGCGAGTCTAGTGTCCACTAGGTATTACCGCAACATATTATTTGTACCTTAGTGGTCGTTAGTATTTAAAAAATTAAATTAAGGTGGTATGAAATTAGCGGCCTATGCATACTACAACAACATAATATTCAAAAAAAAAAATATAAACGATTTACCATTTAAAATGACATTTATTTGAGATGAGCAGTCACTAGCCTTTATAACAATGTAACAGTTTAAGCTTTGCTTTCGTTAGGATTAAACACATAAGATTTGTTTCATAGAGGTCACATTAATTTAACATATTAAAATAATATTACAAGAGGCTAGCATCTACAAGAATATGTGTAATCATAAAATGTTTGCAAGTTGTCAGCGGTATGCTTTAACAAATCAAATTAACAATTTTTGAGCTACATTGCATCTAGTTGCTTTAAGAATAGAATATTTTGACCTTGGATGTCATGAGAATTTAACAAGATGAAGTATGTCATTTTAATATTGATTTCCACTATCTTATGTTGCAATATATTAAATGCAAAGATATTTTGACGCTAGGATTCATGTAAAAACTTGTCAGATATTGCAAGCTTAGCGGCTGCTAGGTTATGCCTGAGAAATGTTTTCTGAGCTTAGAGATTAGTACTCAAGAACATATACCATGAAGTTATACTCCACCAAGGAACTGCCGCAACATATTATTTCGAGATTAGCGGCCATTAGGATTTCACAAAATAAAGAAAGATATTGGAATTCTGGCATCTGCTAGGTATTGCCGCAACATATTATTTGTACCTTAGCGGTTGCTAGGATTTCATAAATTAAATTAAAGTATTATGAAATTAGCACCCTTTGTGTACTACAAGAGCATAATATTTATAAAAAACATTCTACGGGATTTATAATCTTAAATAAAATTGATTTGAGTTGAGTGGCTGCTAGTCTTTACAAGGAAGTAACAATTTAAGCTTTGGGTTTGTTAGGATTTAACACATAAGATTTGGGTCATAGAGGTCACAAGAATTTAACACATTAATGTAAGATTCCAAGAGGATAACATTCACTAGAATATGTATACTCAAAATTTCTGCAAGTTGTCGGTGATATGCTTTAACAAATCAAATTAACAATTTTTGAGCTACATGGCATGTAGTTGCATCCAGAATAGAATCTTTCGAGCTTGGATCTCTCGAGCATTTAAAAATACAAAGTATGAAATTTTTAGCTTAACATTTGCTATCTTATGTTGCAACATATTATTTAAAGATATTTTGTCATTAGGATTCAACTAAAAAATGTTAGATATTACAAGCTTAGCATTCTTCCGGTTTTGCTTCGAAAATATTTTCTAAGCTTAGAGATTGGTACTCAAGAATGGATATCATGAAGTTATACACTGCCAAGAAAATACCACAAAATATTATTTGGAACGTAGTAGTCATTAGGATTTATGAAAATAAAGAAAATGTATTGTGAGTCTAGCATCCATTAGGTATTGCCGCAACATATTAGTTATACCTTAGCAGTCACTAGTATTTCAAAAATTAAATTAAAGTAGTATGAAATTAGCAGCCTTTGCGTACTGCAATAGAAACATAGTTTTAAAAATATTTCTATACGAATTACCATTTTAAATGAAATTGATTTGAGATGAGCAGATGCTATCCTTTACAATGATGTAACAATTTAAGCTTTTCTTTTGGTAGGATTTAACACATAAGATTTGGGTCATAGAGATAACAAGAATTTAACACATTAACATAAGATTTGAGGAGGCTAGCTTCCGCTAGAATATGCATACTCATAATGTCTTGAAGTTGTCGGCGGTATTATTTAACAACTCAAATTAACAATTTTTGAGCTACCTGGCATCTAGTTGCTTCCAAAATAGAATATTTCGATCTTCGATGTCTCGAGCATTTAACAAGAATAAGTATGTATTTTTTATCTTGATGTCCTCTATCTTATGTTGCAACATATTATTTGAAGATATTTTGTCATTAGGATTCATGTAAAAACATGTCACATATTGCAAGCTTAGTGGTTGTTGTGTTATGCCTCGAAACAAATTTCTGAGCTTATAGATCAGTACTCAATAATGGATATCATGAAGTTATACGCCACCAAGACACTTCCACATCATATTATTTGGATCCTAGTGGCCGCTAGGATTTCTTAAAATAAAAAAATATATTTGAATTCTAGCATCTGCTAGGTATTTCCGCAACATATTATTTGTACCTTAGCGGTCAATAGGATTTCACAAATTAAATTAAAGTAGTATGAAATAGTAGCCTCTATGTACTGCAAGAGCATAATATTTGAAAAATTATTCCTACATGATGTAGCATTTTAAATTAAATATATTTGAGCTAAGCAGTCGGTATCCTTTATAAGGATTTAACAATTTAATATTTACGTTCATTGGGATTTAACACACAAGATTTGGGTCATAGAGGTTGCAATAATTTAACTCATTAACATAAGATTTTAGGATGCTAGCCTTTGTTAGAATATACGTACTCATAATGTCTACAAGTTGTTGGCGGTGTTCTTTAATAAATCAAATTAACAATTTTTGAGCTATATGGCATCTATTTTCTTCCAGAATAGAATATTTCAAGCTTGGATATCTAGAGCAATTAACAAGATGAAGTATGAAATTTTTACCTTGATGTCAGCTGTCTTATGTTGCAACATATTATTTGAAGATATTTTTTAGCTAGGATTCAACTAAAAACATGTTAGATATTGCAAGCTTTGCGGTCATTGGGTTATGCTCTGAAAAACAATTCTAAGCTTAGAGATTCGTAATCAAAAACAAATACCATGAAGTGATAGGCTTCCAAGACAGTACCGAAACATATTATTTGGAACTTATCAATCGCTAAGATTTATTAATATAAATATAGTTATTGCGAGTCTACCAACCGCTAGGTATTGTTGTAACATATTATTTGTACGTTGGCGGTCGCTAGTATTTCACAAATTAAACTAAGGTAGTATGAAATTAGTGGTGTACATGTACTACAATAGCATAATATTTAAAAAAATATATCTACTTGATTTACCATTTTAAATTAAATTGATTTGAGATGAGCGGTCACTAGCCTTTACAACGATGTAGTAATTTAAGTTTTACGCTCCTTAGGATTTAACACATAAAATTTGGGTCATAGAGGTCACAAGAATTCAAAAAATAAACATAATATTATAGGAAGCTAGCGTCCACTAGAAAATTTGTACTCATAATGTCTAGAATTCATTGGCGGTATGCTTTAACAAATCAAATTAACAATTTTTGAGCTACATGGCATCTAGTTGCTTCCAGAATAGAATATTTTGATCTTGTATTTCTTGAGCATTTAAAAAGATGAAGTAATTAATTCTTTACTTGACCTCTTCTATCTTATGTTGCAACATATTATTTGAAGATATTATGTCACTAGGATTCATGTAAAAACATGTTAGATATTGCAATCTTAACGGCCACTTCATTTTGAGTCGAAAAAATTTTCATAGCATAGAGATCGGCACTCAAAAATGGATATCATGAAGTTATACGCTGTTAAGACATTGCAGCAATATATTATTTGGATCTTAGAGACAACTATGATTTCCCAAAATAAATAAATATATTGGATGTGTAGCGTATGCTAGTTATTGTTGCAACATATTATTTGTACCTTACCGGTGTTTAGGATTTAAATAATTAGATTAAAGTATTATGAAATTAGTGGCCTTTGCATACTACAAGATCATAATATTTTTAAAATGCTTTCTACAGGATTTAGAATTTTAAATGAAATTGATTTGAGTTGAGCAACCTCTAGCCTTGTCAAGGATGAAACAATTTAAGCTTTTCATTCATTAGGATTTAACACATAAGATTTGGGTCATAGAGGTCGCAAGAATTTAACAGATTATCATAAGATTAAAGGATGATATTTTCCACTAGAATATTCATACTCATAATGTATACAATTTTTTGGCGGTATGCTTTAAGAAATCAAATTAACAATTTTTGAGATACATGGCATCTAGTTGCTTCTAGAATAGAATATTTCGACCTTGGATGTTTTGAGCATTTAACAAGATGAAGTATGAAATTTTTAGCTTGACGTTGACTATTTGATGTTGCAACATATTATTTAAAGATATTTTTTCACTAGGATTCGACTAAAAACATTTCAGATATTGCAATATTAGCGATCATTGGGATATGCCTCGAAATTTTTTTCTGAGCTTACAGATCAGTACTTAAGAACGGATATCATAAATTTATAAGCCACCAAGACATTATCACAACATATTATTTAGAACATAGCAGTTACTAGGGTTTATCAAAATAAAGAAAGGTATTGCAAGTCTAGCGTCCACTAGGTATTACTGCAACATATTATTTGTATGTTAGCAGTCACTATTATTTAACAAATTAAATTAAAGTAGTATGAAATTAGTGGACTATGCGTACTAAAACAACATAATATTCAAAAAGAAAACTTTATGAAGGATTTACCATTTAAAAATAAATTTATTTGAGATGAGCGGTCACTAGCCTTAATAACGATGTAACAGTTTAAGCTTTTCTTTCATCAGAATTAAACATATAAGATTTGGGTCATAGAGGTCATAAAAATTTAACATATTAACATAACATTATAGGAGGATATCATCTTCTATAATATGTGTACTCATAATGTCTACAAGTTGTCGGCGGTATACTTTAACAAAGAAAATTAACACTTTTTGAGCTACATGGCATCTAGTTACTTTAAGAATAGAATATTTCAACCTTCGATGTCACGAGCATTTAACAAGATGAAGTATGAAATTTTTATCTTGACGTCCTCTATCTTATGTTGTAACATATTATTCGAAGATATTTTGACACCAAGATTAATGTAAAAACATGTCAGATATTACAAGCTTAGCAATCATTGGGTTAAGCCTCAAAAACCTTTTCTGAGCTTAGAGATCAGTACTCAAGAACGGATATCATGAAGTTATATGCCACTAAGACACTTCAGCAATATATTATTTAGAACGTAGCGGTCACTAGGATTTTTCAAAATCAATAAATATATTGCGAGTCTAGCATCTGCTAGGTATTGTCATAACATATTATTTGTACCTTAGTGGTCGCTAGAATTTTATAAATTAATTTAAGGTAGTGTGAAACTAGCAACCTTTGTGTACTGCAACAACATAATATTAAAAAATTATTTCTGCAGGATTTACCATTTTAAATGAAATTGATATGAGATGATCGGAAGCTAGTGTTTATAATGATGTAGCAATTTAAGATTTTCATTTCTTAGGATTTAACACATAAGATTTGGGTCATAGACGTTGCAAGAATTTAACACATTAACATAAAATTCCAAGTGGAATGTCTACAAGTTGTCGGCAGTATGCTTTAACAAATCAAATTAACAATTTTTGAGCTACATGGATTCTAGTTGCTTCCAGTATAGAAAAGTTTGAGCTTGTATGTCTTGAACATTTAACAAGACAAAGTATGAAATTTTTAGCTTGAATTCCTCAATCTTATGTTACAACATATTATTTGAATATATTCTATCACTAGGATTCACCTAAAAACATGTCAGATACTGCAAGCTTAGCGGTCACCGGATTATGCGTTGAAAACATTTTTAAATCTTAGAAATCTGTACTCGAGAATGGATATCATGAAGTTATATGCCGCTAAGACATTGCAGCAACATAATATTTAGAACTTAGCAGCTGCTAGGATTTCTCAAAATAAATAAATATATTGGATGTCTAGCATCTACTAAGAATTGCCACAACATATTATTTGTACCTTAGGATTCTTTAGGATTTCACAAATTAAATTAAAGTAGTATGAAATTATCAGCCTCTGCATACTGCAACAACATAATATTTAAAAAAATATTTCTATAGGATTTACTATTTTAAATGAAATTTATTTCATCTTAATGGTCGCTAGCCTTTAGAACGATGTAATAATTTAAGCTTAGCATTCATTAGGATTTAACACATAATATTGCAGTGGCCAGCATCCACTAGAATATGTGTACTCATACTGATTGTCAGTTGTCAGTGGTATGCTTTAACAAATTAAATTAACACATTTTGAGCTACATGTTTTTATCTTAGTGTGCACTATCTTAAGTTTCAAAATAGTATTTGAAGATATATTTTTGCTATGATTCAACTAAAAATAGGTAGGATATTGTGAGGTTAGCGACTGGTAGGTTATTGCTCGAAAAAAATTCTTAGCTTAGCATTCGATTCCCAACAAAGGATATCATGAAGTGAAACACCACTAAGACACTACCAGATTATAATATTTTGAACATAATGATGGCTATGATTTAACAAAATATAATAAGATATTTCAAAATTAGAATCCGTTAGGTATTTTGGAAAAATATTATTTACATCCTAGCAATCGCTATTATTTCACTCATTTAGTTAAGGTAGTATGAAATTAGTGGCCTTTACACACTGCCTCAATGTAACAATTTATTCTTAATATTTTTTATTATTTAAATCATAATTTTGAGCATAGCGGTTGAAAGGATTAAACACATTTCATTAAGATTCTAGGTGGTTGGATTTTAGAGGTACATTGTATCTAGGTGCTTCCACAATAAAATATTTCATTCTTAGATGTCTCAAACATTTAGCAAGACAAAGAGTGAAATTTTAAGCTTGACATCTGCAAGCTTATTTTCCTACATATTATTTGAATATATGTTGTCTCTAGGATATTATGAACTTTTAGGCTATTAAGATACTTCCACATCATAATAGTTGGAACATAGAGGCCATTAGGATTTTTAAAAAATAGAGGACTATATATTGAGTCTACTTTGCACTAGGTATTGCAACACCATTTTATTTGTAGTTTATGCCACAACGATAGATTTGGAGTATTTTTCATGAACATTTATCAAAACAAAAAATGCATGTTTAGATAAGTATAGCATTTGGAATATATAAATAGTAATTGTATCAATTATAAAAATTCATCTATTAACATGTCATACATATCACAGTTCTTTCTTGCCTATCTCACATACTACAAATTATGATTCACTGTGGTTCTCCCTTAACTATAATTTTTTTTGAATCCGAGATCATAGACATGGTTGCTTTCCTAACTATGGGATGTTCTTGAATGGATCCCATGGGTACATTTGCTTCCTGGGTTTGTTTCCCTCATTCAGGACATGTTTTATCATATCATTGTCATGCCTCCTCAAAAGCATTTTTAAAAATTTGAGAATCTCTTTTTATCTTATCCATATCAAGAATAGTGCTTCTATATAGCACAAAAAACTTGTCAAGCAAATCCTTTTGACTACCACATGTGTTTTTGGAAATTTCCTTTATATTCACTATTTTTTGTGTTTTTTCCCTTGTTTTGGAAACAATCTCAATGACATGTGACGTTTCTCCTTCATTCACTTCAGCTATTCTCCTTTTAAAATTAACCATGAATTGTTGAAGGGATGTTACAAACTCTTCATTTGAAACTAATAGATGATTTCCTTTAAATATTTACATGACCAAAGATTCTATAAAAATAAGATTTCCTCTAGAAATAATGTCATCAAACTACAAATAAATTTTCCTTACCTGTTCATTCCATTCCCTTAGTTTTTTCTTTGTATAATTATCATATATCTGGCATATACCAATATCGTCTATGGTCGTAATTGTAAGGTCTCTAATGATGCATTTTTCAATGACATGCCCCATATGTTTTAATGTTTTCTACAATGATGTCACTCCTGTAATGAGTTTTTCAATTTTTTCCAAGCCCTCTTCTTCCTACTTCTTTGCACATATTCAATTCTTTATATTATTGGAAAAGCCATGAAATGCATCTTCTACATTAGAAATTGTGCTGGTAGGAACTGTGGCCTTTAACTGAGTTTCAAGCTCTATATTTCTGCCACATTCTCCCCTCACTACTTCTATGGTTTCTTTTGTTGTGGCCCTTATAAAGGATTATGGATCTTCCTGATATTGCACTACTTGGTATCCTTTAGCTTTTATTTCCTTTGTAAGAGTGAAGAGGTATTCTGAAGTTTCATGCCAAAAAATGGATTTTTTTTTACACCTTTTTGGTTACACTTTTCAAGGATCTCATCCTTGGATTCAATTCAATGTTCATTAAGGCATCTTCTTGTGCCTCCCAATCTACATGTTCTTTGTAGGAAATCACGAATTGCTTTGCCAAATCATTTCTCACTTGTTGTGAAGTGGAGGGAGATGATTAAGAGGTTTGTAATGTTGCTTCACTAGCTGGAGCTTTATTTGGTTCGAGAATAACTTCTTAAAACACAGATCTAGATTCATTTGGTAGAGATAAGGGAGCACAAAGTTTTTGTGAATGTTTTAAATACAAAGATTTCTTTCTCTTTGTAGCCTCCTTTTTAATGATTTCTCGCAGTGGTGGAACTTCCTCTAACTCCTTCATATTCTGCTAAAAAAGGTTATCTTCTATTTGGGTGATCCATACCCAGTCATTATCATCATGCAAGTGATCATATGATATATTTAACTATCCTTTAAGGGAATTAAGGTGTCAGGAAACCCTATTCCATATGTCATATTGCCTTAAAGGATGTTTAGGGAGATGAAATGAATTTGTATGGTCCAAGGTAGCCTTCAAATTGGGCCACATATTAAATATTCTTATCCCAGAAAGACTGGGAAGGAGGGATGTGTTTTAATATTATTCTCCTTACACTTTAAAGAAATACTCTTACAAATCTCATATGTAACATCGTGTATTGCCAATTTTTCTGGCACATAATGTGGAAACTGAAAAGGAGGTGTAAAGATCCCCTTGATCATGATAACTGTATATTCTAGATAGAATAATATTGCTCCCATATTCCTTATGGAAGTGAGGATGACATCAGATATTCTCATTGGTGCCATTTCATGTAATTTTTAGTAAAGAACAGGATACAAATAAGTGCATATATATTGAATATGTGATCTAAAACGATGGGCATACAAGTATGAATATTTCTCATTTAACCTCAAAGGGCTCAAACGAGACCATATTTGGCATAAATCCAAACATTTGAGAACACCAATGACAACATCAAGAAGATAAGAAGCCATGTAAAATTCTTTCCCATGGTCGATGAAATTATTTCTTTGTGTCACTAAATTGGAACAAAGCACCTGACCTAAGGAGGGAATATTGTCTTCATCAATAATAAAAGAAACTAACGGGATCCAAGAAACATCCACCTTATATATTGAAAAAATTCCATATAGCCTATTCATGAGTGTCATGCCAATGCAGACTCTTGGTCTAAGCCTTTTAATAAGGATTTTAGACATCTTAGAGTCATCTATATTATCCATTGGGTCAAATGTCCAACTTTTCAAAACATCTCTTACTCTCCTTTTGGCCATCCAGGACTCGAATTTGTCTGATTTGTATAAAAATTCTGGCTCTGGAAGGTTATAATAAATTTTGTATGCATTCCTAGAAAACACACCTATTCTCTTTTTCCCTTATTTAGAAAATAATGAAAAATCCTTGGACTTAGCATGAAATAGATAGGAAGTGAAAAAATCTAGAAATGGAAGCACCTCTAGTTTAGCAGCAATTAAATGGAAGCCAGATCTTTTTATCACCCTTACATCTCAGAACCGTGGTGCTTTCTCTTCCAATATACCAATTATGTCTACAGAGTCAACATCAACACTTTCATTCTAAAATGCGGAATATAGAGCTGAGTAATGCTGAATTTTTCCATCTAAGGCCGATGGATTTAACATGGTATCTCTTATTATTTTGTTTTTGATGTTGGAATACAAATAAGTATCTACCATCTCCATTTCCCGCTCTCTCGCCATGTTGAAAACTTTAAGCGCAACGAATGTTGCATACATCATTAACAAAAAACATTTATGAGTCAAATGATGTAATTAATTTTATGGCAACATTCATATGTCCCTCATAACAAATATTAGGTAATCTTAGAAAATAATATCCAAATTAATGAAAGACATGTTGATCATAGTGGTCACCAAAGTCAAAAATTACTAAATATTTAGATCTTAACGGTCACTATGAATTATTCACAGACTTACTATTAATGTAATGAGAAAAGTGCAGCTATACATGCACCATTTAGGGGTCAAGATATGCATAGTTTTAGATGTAGTGTTCACTAGGTATCATAGTATTAAAAATATTAATGCAAAGATCTAATTATGTCAATACAATTGCTCTTGAGGATTCAAGACTTACGTAGTTCAAATCCTAGCGATCGTAAAGTTTATAAACTATGTAAAATTGTTCATGAAAATTAACAAACAAAATATTTGGGAAGGATTGTCTATTGTTTGAAAACCATTCACATTGCACAGATAACATGAAAGGAAATTTTAAAAACATAGATGTTAGCGAGAGAGAGGATTTAGGTCAACGTATGAATGGATAGTTTTAACATTAGTTGTTGGTAATCAACACCAATTGAATGGACTCGCGTAAAGGCCATTAAGATTTAATTTTTCAAATTTTGAATAGAGCGTGCGAGAAAAAAAACAAAATAATGGGTCTAGCAGTCACTAAGTAGAATTTTTTAAACAAATAAATGTTTAATTATCCCATAACACATTTTGCAAAGATTAAGAACTCCCAAATGCCCAACTAGTTTTATATGAAATTGAGCATTGGAGTATGCCATAATTTGCATCCATTCATATCAAAGAAAATGATTTACATCCATGAAACTCCATTACTAATTGATAGGAATGACTTAAAGGCCACTGGGATTTTCCAGTTCTTAATTTAAAAAGAGAGATACTTTCATTACCTCTTATCATAGCAATCACTGGTTGTATAGCTTTAGAACGACTGTAATTGTCAATGACTATAATTTTATCAAGTTAGTCGCACAGTACCTAATAGCTCCAATTGTTGCACTACTTTCCATCAAGAGGGATCAATAATTTCTCTTCATATAAAATAAAATGATTACTGACCACTAACCTCTATTACTAGTCTATCTTAGGGGCCGTTAGGCTCCTATCATTAACATTTTCCATTGTCATAACTATCTATTCAACTGTGGATTGCTAAGTTTAGAAACTATGCAAAATTGTTCTTAACAATTAACACGCAACATATTTTGGAAGTATTATCCATTGTATGACAACCATCCACATTGTGAAGATCTAAGTCTAATCTAATTCTGTCGATAGAAGAAATATTGAGGCTTCAAGACTTAAATAATTTAGATCCTAGCGATAGCTACGTTCAGCCACAATGAAATATTTAGATATTGGTTGTATCTATGTATTATCCACTGGATAACTATTATTAGAATGTGAAAAATTTCTGCAAAATTTGAACTGACGGGGTGTCAATATATACGTAGTATTTATCTTAGTGGTCGCTATGTTCAACCACAATGAATTATTTAGATATTCTTTGTATCTAGTCTTATTTCAAAGACCAAATATTATTGTGATGAGATATAGAACACCAATCCTTGCACTATTCAAGGGTACAACATAAGTATTTATGATCCTAGCGATCGCTAGGGTTATTTGCTGCATATTTTTTAGAGCTTAACGGTTTATCAGAATTATTAACAAATAAATTTGTACTTCTTATCGTATTTGTTACTATGATCAGCCGCAATGATATACCTATATCTTAGTGGTCGTTAGGCATCATTAACAGGAAAACTACTAATGCATTAACAAGAAAATATATAAATCTTAACATTCAATAACATACACCTCAAAAAAATATTTTGAAATTTGTGTTAGCTAAACACCATTCATTGGACATCTATCATTGACTTAAGAAAATTGTTGTAATACATGTATTCCTAAGGGAACAAAATTTAATTATGTCTGATTAGTTTGTTACAGGATCATGAATGTGTCTCATTCTGGAAATCATTCACAGACATACTATTAATGGAATGATCGAATCACTATTGTAAAAGCACCACTTAGGGGTCAAGATATACATTTTTTTAACCATATCATTCACTAGTTGTCACTCCAGTAAAAAATATTAATGCAATGAGAAATTTATGTCAATACAAGCACTCTTGAGGCTTCAAGTCTTGTATAGTTCAGATCCTAGTGGTCCCTAAGTTGATCAACAAAAAAATATTTAGAGATTGGTCGTGTCTAGGATTTTATTCATAGGACAACTATTATTAGAATGAGAAAATTTTCTAGATTCTTTCAATTGGTGGAGGGTCAATATATACGTAGTGTTGATCTTAGCAGTCGCTATATTGAGCCACAATGACCTATTAAATCCTTTTCCATATCTAGGATTATTTCAAAGAACAACAGTTATTGCAATGAAAAAAAACACAAATCCGATCACTACTGAGGGCTACATAAATAAGTATTTCTTATCCAAGTGGTCACTAGGGTCAACCGCAACATATATTTTTGGAGCTTAACGGTGTATCAGAATCATTAACAAATAAATATGTGCTTCTTATCCTTCCTATTGCTATGATCATCCCCAAGGATATACTTATATCTTAGGGGTCGTTAGCCATCATTAACAAGAACAATACTAATGCATTAACAAGAAACTAATTAAATCTTAAGGGTCAATAACATCCTCCTAGATAATATGGTGATCTATACTTAGTAAATGAAGTCTCAAAGGCCATGGTATAATTCTAATAAATATAATGAACACATGCTTTATAGTTTTAGTATGAAAATACAGACTCCAAACCCTATGTATAATCTCCCTTGTTATTAAACCTAATCATTTTTAATGATATCACATCTCCCTATTTCCATATGCTTATTGTCACATTATGAAAGGAAAGCCATGACATCTTATAATTTTTATTGTTGATATATCATTAGCTAATTCAACTAAAATAACTAGAGCCTATAATTTTAATCTCTTAATGTTATATATGTCTTTCCAAAACTATCAATTAAGTGAAACATTATTCATAATCTTGTTTAGCCTAACTTCTCAAATATTAGGTTTTATAATTCCCTAATTCACTTATTTTCAAAGAGGAACCTACATAGACATAACTGTTTACATTTTTTCTTTGGCGGTCAAATATTTTTTATTTTTTTTAAATTATTTCCAACAATTTCCTTATGTAATCAAATAATTACTATAAACAAGAAAACAATTATTTGTGTTATTATTACTATTTCATCTACTGGAAGTTACTATCATTATTTCATTACTATAATTCAACTTAAAACAAAATGTCTATAGAAACCAGCCACTAATGGTCCAAAAGCCCTAAACAATTAGTAACCCTAATTGAACAAATCTATTTTCCTCTACCTTTTTAGCAACACCCATTTTGTTCACTTCTAGTAATCATTCATGTCCATCTCAGGTATCACACATATTTATCAAATCATTTAGGGATCGGAAAAAATAATGAAAAAACAATGTCAAACCCTATTAGTTGAGAAGTGTTTTTCAAAGAGCATTAAATAATAGACATATTTGACTACTCAAAGCAAAGAAAATAGAGTTTCATTGAAAATGCTACATAATATTATACATACATATAATTTTAAAAATTTGGAAGAAGAAAAGGTGAGAATGCATACCAATTTTTGACGCCTTCACGAAAAAGAAACCATGCTAAGAATTTTGGTAATCGAACCGTGATATGATTTTCCAATGAATTATTATGCTTACTAATTTTTTCCCTTACGCCAATTTTCTCACATGAAGCTTCACAAATTTAAGTTTCCTTCAAATATACTAATGAATGAAAATGTATAATTATATGGAATGGACACTTCTAACCGCCACTTTCTTTGGTGCATGAATTACAAAATACAGGCAATTGTTGTTAATTTGCTTTATATTTAATGGCTAATTAATGATTATCAAATGGCACACATATTTTGAATATCACGCAAACTTTACTTGTTTTGGTTAATAACTACTTAAGTTTAGGGGAACCACTATATTAACCATATATGCCACATGCAAAAATTATCAATATTAACAACAATATCATCAAAAGAACAACATGATCAATGCCAATTTTATCATCTTTAAATTACATAGTAAGTATATAAGTATTCCATAATTTGATTATACTACAAATGATATGTGGTTGTCTTAGATATTGAATTATCATCTTTCAAATATCGCACAAACTTTAAATTTTTCGGTTTAATCTCGCTCGTAATTTTTAAAAAAAAATTAAATGCTTTAAACCAGATCTATGAACCATAGGGTTAGGGGACCAAAACCTTACAAACACATACCAAACCGAAACTAAAAAAACCAACAAAAGGCCCCACAAAATGGATCGAATGAAGAATAATTAAACACCAGTGAAAAAGGAACAATAAGACACTGAGATCACAAGACCATAACACTAAGAAAAACGAGCAAGGAAGAAAAAATTACTCCTCATCTGAAAGAACCACCACCTCTAGCAATGGATACCCATGTGCTACCCAACCCATAACTCTAAGTGCCACGTCTGACGCAACACCCCCTCCTCCCTTGACTTCTCGACCATTTCTGCCAGAAACACCGCTAATTTGTTGTTTGGATTTACCCAAAAATAGAAGAAAATTTTCCCTGGAATTTTCCCAAAACTCATTGAGGTGGTCAATGGCTGATTCTATAGTAAAATGAGCATTAGAGAGATCCATAGGTGACATTCTCCTAGGGTACAGACTGTCATGCCAGAGAAGAGCATGAACAACCTCAACATACATGAATAACTCTATATAACACTGATCGAGCCAATCCACTTCACACCCTGGGCTAATTGCTTGTTCATCCACCTATTCCACCTAAATTAGAGGGCCAGGGATGCTACACTAGTCCAATTCAACTCACAAAATGATGTGATAAAAAGTGTAAATGAAGAATTATGTGACTTCAACAACATCCATCTTGGCTGAATGGAGTAAAAGGCAATTGGAAATGAAAGCCACTATAATTTCTGATTTGACACTGGCCTTGCTAATATTCTGCATGTAAGAATCACAAAATACACGCTCTATAGCCTCAACATCAAGCATAAAACCATAGCGGAATAATTATTGAAGCCTCCTATGGGATATGGCCAAAGCAAAGGCCATTTCCCTTTTTTGCCCATGTAAAATGATAAAAGGGAACCCCAAAAAGACCATACACACAACAAAACAAAAACTCAATCAAATTGAAATGAAAATAAATAAAAGAGAACGGCCAACAAATAAAGAGCGTTGCATGTGCCACCATTAATTCAAAATTATCAACATTATCAACAAAATAACATCATGTTCATTAGAAATATTATCATCTATAAATTGCATAGAGAGTATATAATTACTCCATACTTTAACTATACTACCAGTGATATGTGGTTTAATTGATGTCTCACATCTTGAATTATCATATTGTCCTCAACAAAAATATACATGTTTACCAACATAGTTTTAAAATTGTTTTGTTACACAAAGAGTATCTTCGGATGTGTGTGTCAATGATCCTAGTGGTACCCATGATGCTAATCATTGGCATTGTTTATAAATAAAAAGGAAGAATGCAAATTAGAGAAGTATTAGCTAACTCCAACGCATGATATGTTTTCTTTTAAGATGTAATGAATGATGCAATACTATATTACTTAGGTTTCAAAAACTATAATTTACCTGGGTAAAAATACTTGAGAATTTAATTTGTACATCCAATATTTTCTCTAATAGCTTTCTCTCTTATTCCATTCTTTCACACTCATGTTGAAGCCTTCCCTACACAATTTGTTTCCATGTCTAACATAATAGATGCATGATATTTTCGATTACCTCTTTCAAATATCCATAAGAGTTTGTTTTTCTCTTTACATCTTTTCTCTGAATTCCATTTTTATTCAAAGGGGTTTCTATCTTTGCTCCTTCAAAATTTTCAATGTTAGTAGAAGGGATTTTTGATTTCCCTCTCATTTCTTTTTCAGAAGTAGAAGTGGATATATTAACACTCTCTTTTCCATTAAAACCAATAACCTTGTGTGTTTTGTGTAATGTGATCTATATCTTCATATAAATTCCATGTTGATTTTGCTGGAAATGTTGTAGTTAGGAGTAAAACTTAGCTTAATTCATCATTATTTCATATTTGAATAAATTTAATAAGTTAGTATTTAATTAAAATGTTTTAAACTTATGTCAATAGATATTAGTTTTCCTTAGTTGTTAGTTAACTAAGTGATAGTGTTCTCATCCCAATGTTTGAGGGATCATGTTTTATCTTGCATATTTTGTTCCCAGATGATTTCCGCGAGGGTAAATAGTGGCAGTTAGGGGTAATGTGTTATTTATGTATATTTTCTCAGATTATTTGATTTGATTCCATATATTGTGGATGATAGAGAAGTTTTCCAATATCTATAAATATTATAGCTCTCTCATTTTCTTGTAATGCTTGATTTCATATTAATAAAATTATGCAAGCATCATCTTGTTTTCTATAATTAAATATGGTTTGTAGACAAGATTTGGTATCAGATCAGCATTCTGATCCAAATAGCAGTGTAGGAATTTTTAGGGAAGTTTAGGGAGATCTAGAGAAATTACAGAGCTAGGAGAAGCCATAGATGCCCCCAGCCATTTCACAGCCCCTACCCAAATCCACACCCTAGTTCATAGATTTATTTGTATTTTAAGAATTCTTGGATTTTAATCACATGCCCTTGCAGACCTAGATATAACTCTCTTGCAAAAGGTGACATTGTTTCATTCTCTATTTTTTTTAAATTACCTGTACGTGCAAAAAAAATTAAATTGGATATATATATATACACTATTTTTTTATTATGGAAACCCAAGATTTTCAAGCTCCCCACATTACTTATTATTCCTCTTCTATGTACTTTGTCTTCTCCTTCCAAGTTTTGTCACAAGAATTTTAAGTGACAAAAAAAGGAGTTCCAATTGAACATGGAAGCTTCTCTATAAACCTGCACCTATCAGAGGAGAAGAAGATAGGAGATTTCAATGATCTCCAACATGCCTACATCCAAAACAAAGAATACGAATTGAACGTAGAAAAGATTTGTAACCTGCAGAAAAAATGCGTTGAAATAAAGGAAGAAAAATTTGTCTGCAAGAAAAAAACCTATGTAGAAAGAGAAATAATAAAAGAAAACTGCGGCCAAGGGTTATTATAACACTTAGGCAAAGGTAAAGTGGTTGAACTGAAGTTGTGCCCTAAAATACAGTACGCATGCACATAAGTACTTATCTGTGTTCAGTTTAAAGAAATTTGCTTCTAAACAAAATTCATTTTTAGACGTCGTGAAAAAAATTAGAAGCACAAAAAAAATCCATTTTTGGAAAGGGGCCGGGAAAGATATTGAAATCAAAAGTTGAAAAAGTCATAAGTTTCAACTGGTACTTCATATTGAGGTGCCATTTTTTTAAAAGTGTCTATTTTTGTGAGCTCTACATCTTGTTCCATATTTTAATAAGATTTGTTTTGTAAAAATTTATAAAAATAGACATTTTTTTATTTCAAAAGTGGCTAAAGAGTCCAAAAAAATATTTTTTTCTGATCAACCAAGAGAGCCATTTTATTTTTACAAATCGGCCACAGAGCCAAATTTTTAACAGGGCCAATAGTGCTAAAAAATCAATATACATGGTCGAAAAGGATCCCAAAATAAATAAAATAATATTTTTGGGGGGTGTCCATGCTTTAAGGGGGCGAAAATGTTTAATTTTTTCTTCTACTGTTTATCACTCTTCACAATGGTTGCAATTACAGCACAAAAATTCTTTTTTCCATATTCTCAACTTTTGCATTCTGATAATTATCCATCATGGAATACAAAAATTTACGCACAACTTGATTTTGAAAATATATGGTCCGTTGTTTCTAGTACATTAACAATATCTGCAACAGATGTTACACAAAAATCTAAATTAGATCGTGTATATCAAAAATAAAAGTTAATAATCTTGTTTAGTGTTTCAGATGAGGTACAACCTCATATTCGTGAGACCAAAACAAAAAAATATTCTTAGGACAAGTTGAAAACAATATATGAGTAAAAAAATAAGAACATAGTACTTCATCTCTAGAGTCAACTATTAAACTTGAAAAATCAACCAACTAAGAAATTTGAAATGTTTTTTAGAATAGTAGCAACTTTTTGTGCACCACTTCAAGCTTTGGAAGAAGAAGTTATTGACAAATAAATTATTCCTATAGTATTGAGAGATCTTCCTCCTTCTTGTAGGATTTTTGTGACCGTGTTAAACATAATTGGTCAAACAACAACTTTTCTAGAGTTAGTGAATATGCTACAAAAAGAGGAAGTTATTTGCTCGACTACTAAAACTAAAGAGAAGGCACTTTCTTCTAATCAAAAAGGGAAAAAAAAACCTAAGTCTAGTAGAAAACCTCAGAAGAAAGGTAATACTCAACAAGGCCAAAAGGATACACAAAAATGTCTTTTTATGGTCAAAAAGGACATGAGCTAAAGAATTGTTGGTACAACACATTCCAACAAGGATCATCAAGTGGTAAAAATATTGATTACCAACAAATAAAATCAGGCCAACAGAGTAAACAGAGACAAAATTATCAAAAGTGGAAGAAGAAACCAACTCAACAAGGAAATGTACCTGAATAGGAATATCAATTTGATGATGATGACTTCCAATACTCTGCATAGTCAAATGAAGTATCCAATTATACAAATAAAATTTGGTATGTTGACTCGAGTGTAACTCGACACATGATAGGAAATAAATATTATTTCTTCACAAAGAGTAACACACCCACCAAAAATCATGTCTCTTTGGGTGATGATACATCATATAGTGTTGAATGCATTAGTTCCATTTCACTACCATTTGGGCATCATAATTATAAAATTACAGATGTTCTTTATGTCCCTAGTTTAACATAAAATTTGTTATCCGTGAGTCAATTATTAGATCACAATCTCAAAATTGAATTTGATTGTAAAGGCAGTAAAAAGATGTGCCTAATTCGAGATAAGTCACAAATCTCAAAAATTGTTGCAAAAGCTTCAAATGTGGGAAGAATGTTTCAGTTGGATTTTGTTCAAAGAAATGATCAAGCAATTGTAGCCAAGGATACATCATCAGCTCAACTATGGCATCAAATACTTGGACATGTGAGTTTTTCTATCTTAACACACTTCGTCGATACGACATGGTTAGAGGTTTACCACCTTTAAAAAAGGGTACAAATAAATGTCATCATTGTTTGGTAGGAAAACAACATAGATTACCATTCAAACAAAGTACATTTTGAGCTAAGGAAAAACTTGACTTGGTACATACCAATCTGTGCAAACCAATGAGACCTAGCCACTCTGGGTTTCACTATTTCATGCTCTTTGTTGATGATTTTTCAAGAAAAATGTGGATATATTGTCTTTCTATAAAATACCAAGCTTTTGAAACTTTCAAGAAGTTTAAAGCCCTTGTTGAAATAGAGTATGGTAGGAAAATAAAAACATTCCTCTCAGATCGATGGAGAGAATACACCAGCAATGAGTTATCCTTAGTTGTTAGTTAACTAAGTGATAGGTATTAGTTATCCTTAGCTATCCTTAGTTGTTAGTTAACTAAGTGATAGTGTTCTCATCCCAATGTTTGTGGGATCATGTTCTATCTTACATTTTTTTTTCCTAGATGATTTATATGAGGGGCAATAGGGGGAGTTAGGGGTAATATGCTATTTTTGCAAATTTTCTAAAATTAGTTTTTTTGCTTCCATATACTGTGGATGATATAGAATTTTTCTAATATCTATAAATACTGCAAATCTCTCATTTTTTGTAATTCTTGATTTCATATTAATAAAATTATGTAAGGACCATCTTGTTTTCTATAATTAAATCTGGTTTGCAGACAAGAGTTGTGTTTTCCAATTATTTCTCCTTCTTGAATGGTTTTCTTCAACCTGTTCATCTTGTATTTACATTGCTTTCTGGTGAATGTTTTTCCACAAAATTCATTCAAAGCATTGAATATATTATCCCAATGTTTCTTGCCAATATATCCATGGTTTAAATGTTCATACACCTCTTCTTATTTTGTAATAAATGTTTTCACATCAGATGTCTGACCACAAATTCTTATTTGTATTATTTCATCAGTTCCTCTTTATTTCTATCTCTTTCATATGCATGGATTATTGAAAATGTTTTTTTCTACTTTTGAATCATCGACATCATCAACAATATATGGAGAATTTAGATAAATTTGTTGCATATTTGGAATGCAAGGACCCAATTTCTATGTGCACCACTTGTATTCTCTTGCAAATTTGAGACACTGTTTCCATCTAATTTTTGCATGCAGAAGTCCTTTACACGGCAGTTTGCTTAGTTGCGTTGAAAAAAAGCATATTTTCTGCATAGTTTCTTGGAGTTGATTTGAAAACTTTTGATTCAAAATGTTTTTTTATTAGATTAGGAAAAGTGGTGATATTTCAAAATGTTAAAACAAGGAAAATGGTGATATTTCCATGTAATATAAATTTTATCAATTGCTATAAACAATAACAAATGAAACAATTTATGTTGTCCATCTTTTTAATCTAAACTTAATTTCATTTTCCACTTTCTAAAAAATAAATATAAAAGGGGTCTTGTGCACTATAAAATCACAAAATCAAAACATGTGGAGAACCATTGAAAATTGGTTAATATACCTACTAACAAATGCAATATTTATAATCACTCTAAAATGGGTGTATAAACTGAACTTCTTCAAAATAAAATAACAATGCTTTACCTCTTTCAATTTTATGTAACTCTAATCTTCCCCCATTTGTGTATGTGCTCCTTATTTTGATGTGGTTGCATTAAAAATGAGTATACATTTTTCCATTTTATCGTATTAAATACAAACATTAAGCATGAGTTTGTGTAGATTAAAATTTAATGTTGTACCACTTAATATTAAATGCAGTAGTAAAAAATTGAAAAACATACTCTAAAGTGGTATATTTTACATTACATGGTTTAGTGGCCATTTAATATTTAGGGAAGTGCAATATATCATTATGTAACATTTGACCTTACAAAAAAAATGTAATTGTTATTGTATTATAAAAATATTAATATTTCCCCTACAGTATGAGGTTTATGGATAAAATTATACACATGGTAACATGCGATCTAAAATTAAGGTAACATTTTTATAACATAATTTTGAATGTATGAAAACTACAATTTGACATTGGTTGAGACTTAATTTCAAATTTAAATTTAAATTAAGTCTTTAATAGTGAGAATTATTAATAAAAACTACGTAGTGTGTGTTACTTCTACTCAATATTATATACAATTATTAGCAACAAATCTATAAAAAGATTAGAAACATTTGAATACCCATAATTGAATCAAAGAATATACCACAATTCGTTAATCAAATAAAGTCTAAATTATTAATATTAAACTTATATTGTTAAAAGATTATGTAGGATATGTTAAAAATCTTATAAACAATTAATACACATAATTGAATGAAAGCATATACCACCATCGTTAATAAAATAAAGAAATAAAACTTGAACTATGTAGCATAAAATAAGCATAGCCATACAATTAGAGAATTAAATACATGAATGATTTACTTTGACACAATATTAATGGCCCTAGCTTAAGTCCAAGAGACTATTAGGCTATAGACAATTTTTTACTAGAATGGTAGGTGAAAATATGCCCTTCGATATGCGATTGATCCCTATTCCAAGTAAAAAATCCACACTTCATCTTGAAAATGAATCGTAGTTCGTTATGCAAGGGATTTCACTTCGACGTGCAAGGGATCAACACTTTGACATACGAGGGAGATCAGCACTTCGTTCATGCAAGGGATCGCACTTCTTTGTGGGAGGAAATCAAACTTGGTAAAGGATTGTACAAGGTAACGTGACTCTCTTTCGTACTACGATCAGCTATCACTCTCATGTCCATGTGCATGAGTTTTCGAACTTGGAATTGCACTAGCTCATACACATTGAAGTGTGATCGCCAACTTCTGGCCTCTCATTCTAGTAAATATTTGAATTTTAGCGTGTTAAAAATAATAATTACGTCACAATGGTTTCTAGGCTATACAAGTATTGAAAATCATAGGGGAAAGAAGCTAATGAATGTGCATAAGCCAATGACTGTGAGTGGTAATGTGTAGGATAGCTCCACTACTTGTAAAAATTGAAGTCAAAATTTATAACTTTGTATACTAAGAATTTAGGAAAAAAGGTAGCCAATACGATGAGTAAAATCAAGTCACATGTATAAAGTATCCAATAAAAAGGTGACACATTAGTTGTCCCGAAAAGGTGATTTTGATTCACAAGAAAGGGCCAATATTAATTTTCTTTGTACTAAAAAGTACCTATTTTTAATCCTTAGAAATACTTTTTCAACAAAATTTAAATGCACAAAAGAACATTTGTGTATTATAAAAATCTTAATCTTTCCCTTACACTATGTGGTTTATTGATAAAAGTATACACACATCAGCAAGATCTAAAGGGTGTAAAACAATTTGTTCTATGTTTAAAGATTTGGATTAAATGAGGTTTTAAAGATGTTCATATAAGATGTATATTTTAATATTTTCATTGTAATTTCAATTCTCCACACTAATGTTAAATATTTAAGTTTTATTTGTACTAATTTTGTCTTTTTCTTTGTAGATACAGTTAAAAATGAACTATTTTTTTGAAGGATCGCATGTGGATTTACTATCCAAAATTGTGAAAGTTGCGGAGGGAATATTTTATCCATCTGGAGATACACTCCATTGTAGATACGTGGGGTATGGCTTATTCATTTTCACAATAAGTATTTTTATCAATGGCGGAGCAATACTACCATACACAATTGATGATTGTGAAATCCCGGCAGAAATTGAAAATAAGGGATATGTTATCCCATGGGAAAGGAAGCAAATGATTAAGCTTGTGATTTCAAATGTTTCACATGTATGGGGTGATGGCATCCAAAATATCATGATAAGTGACTTAGAGGATGCATTTAATGAGGATGATGGTTTGAATTCTACCAGTGATAGCCATTATTTCACAATCCTAAAGATAGGGATGAATTTTCTATAACCTACGTGGTGCTAAAACATAAGTTTCCTCAAAAAAAATATTACATAGTTGAAGGGTCTATATCCCTGGTACAAGAACAACATGTGATTTTGGGAGTGGTGTTGAGACCCACAGACTTTGGTGTTGTTGTGGAGAATATTCTAACTACATGAAATGATTGTTATCTAAGTCTACAACGCAACAACGAAGTTTCCTGGCCAATCAGAATCTTAGTTTATCTAGAAACAATAACCACACTTCATGTGAATGGAAATTTTGACCTCCAAGAAACAACCACCACATCAAAAAATGACTTAAATTTCAAGTCCATGGGGGTTAAAGTCAAGTTGATACATGTTTGTTCAAAAGATCACAAATTTGTTGCAGAAGCAATAATTACAAATGTCTATGAAGGAGACATGGCGCACTTAAAAAATTAGATGGCAATACATTTGAGGTGTGTGTTGATAAATTAATTACACTTTTTTTGTAAGGGTTGCTCCATATTAGAAGGATCTCTCATCCAATGGCCAGTCAGTCAGTTGGCCCATCAATATGGTTTCGTTATGGAAGTAAGGCTAAAAGAAAATTCTAGAAGAGTTGTCAGTAGAAATTTGGAGTGCATTTGAAGTTCCATTGCCTTAACTGGTATATCTAAATTCATATGAATCCTCCATATGTAGTAGTAATAAAAAATATTACAATGCCTACAAATTCCAAAAGGTAAATTCTACTCCATCTAGTACATCAAAGGAAATGGAAAATGATGAAAAATCAAGAAAAGAATTTTTGTCTAAAGTCGATAAAAAACCTTGATACAAGGAAGGATGTCTCTTTAATCTATCTCTAAGTGCTTTCAATCACAATTAGAATTTAACTCTAGATATGAATGAACCTGTTATAAAAAACCTTGTACTTAATACATTCACTGCAAATTCTATCAGTTGTGATCAAGGTCAAATTTCAGAACATAGTATCGATAAACTAAAGTTATGTGGAAGGGATGTATGTCAGAATGCATGTAACAGATTACATGGAATTGCTAAATCACCTATTAAAGATAGAAAAAATCTTAGATTAATGGTGAGAGGAGGGAAGTAAATGAAAATACAGGAAAACAAAAAAATTGCCAAACACTATTGCAACTATTACATTGCTATCCAAAATGGTGGAGAATAATTTTGATATATCCCCACACATGTCTCATTCAGTGATCCAATATGTTACTAAAGTAACAATGAGACTATTTTCGTCATGTTATATTTTTTCTTACATACTACAAAAGTGTAACGAGGGCCTTTCACTATTGGGCCTTCCATAAATGTCACAGTCAAATATCAGCAAAATATGGCAGGAACATTTCTCCCATGTTTCAATAACTAAGAACAACTTCTTCACAAAATGTGACAAGTGCACAAAGCTTAAGAAAAAATGTGCAACAACCTCATGTCCAGAAATACTAGCACAAATAGATCAACGCTAGAAATAGCACAATTATTACATTAAAATTTGTTGTGCAACTTACTATTCACATAGAGTGCAATCACAAAACAATCCTAATAGTTATTTGAGTATTGTGCATGACAAAATGGAAAAGATGAAAACTACAATACCAAGGACAAGAAAAAAAGAAAAATCAATAAGAAATTCTATTAATCTCCCTATCACCTTGATTGGTATGTTGACACATGGGTACAAAATGGGTGGTTTTGGGCAATTTGGTCTCACTTTTGTTGAGCAAGGAGAAAACTTCACAATAACATCATTGGCACTATGTATCCGAAAGTAAGAAGAACCACTAAAATATTAGTATGATGAATTTTTATATAGTAATGGGATGTCAAAACACCCATTACATGATGCACTGTTTCAAAATCATGCATATGACAAGTTCAAGGAATACAAGAAGAAAAATTAGGGTGCTCATATAACTAATATTGTAAGCAGTTGTTCAAGTTCATTTAGAAAACAACCACCTATTGGTACCCAAATTGATTCTCCCTTAGGTGATGAGCAGCATCACAAATTCAACAGGATGCTTTGAGATAGACAAATCATAATATGAGTTATTTTGTAGATGGGGATGGGATTCAGCTCACTCTTTGTCACTCAAGCGTTGGAGAAATGGATAGCACTGTATTAAAGGATTTGATCTATCCTTACTACTTTAGGTTGTGCCTTCAACCAGGGTGAGAGGACCCGTTATGTAACCTATATTGATGAAGGATATCAATAGATCCTTCTTTGCACAAATTTTATGAAAACCTTGAGAAAATAAGATCAATTCAACACAGTCTAACTCTCATGAGTTCTCACTCTAGATAATGGAGATATTTTCTAGACAAGGTTCAGGTTACTAAAGACAATAATTGAAGCTTGATTGTTTCTGCATACTTTGGCAGTGGAATTTTTTCATTTGTGGATACACAGTACAAACGAGGGTACTTCATATATGATTAATTGTTTGAGATGTTTTTGGTGGGAAGCTAAGAAAAATACAGTTGATTATACCAAATCTTTGAGAACCTTTAACATAAATTGGGAACTCACAGACAAAATTCTTCAAAAAAACCAAAATATTCCTTTAACCAAAAGTTATGTATCAATGGAGGCCCAGATATGCACGGTTTCACAAATTATTCAAGAATTTAACACAAAGGCTCATGTTAAAGACTTAATTAAATGTTGGAAATCCCTGATTCCTCACACCTAAGATACACTCATAGGCTAAGAAACAATCTTTATCAACATAGTGGAAGTAAAATGATTTTAAACTGTTTATTTCATTAAAATATGAACACTCTTCTCATAATGAAATTACAAATGCCACAATACTACCAAAAGGACGAGATCTTGTGTGATTAAAAGGGACTTTAATATAAGATTGAAACAGGAACATGAAAAACTATTTGAAAACATTCTGAAATGAAAGAAAACACAATTATGCTCATGATCAACACAAATTCATTCATGGTTTAATAGATTAATCAGCACGGGAAATTTTCTTCAGCAATCTTAGAGCTTGTCAATGGCTATACACTTGCAACCATGTTGACATGACTAAATCTAAAAATACAAAGAAATAAATAGGTTTCTCTGATGGTCTCTCAGGAAAATGGTTTTTTCTCAAAATTTCTCAAAAACATTAACCCCTATATGCAAGAGTATTCTCATTTCATTTATATAATTTCACTCACTCACTCATCCCAAATTTCCCCCCAAAAGTGTAAATCTTAAAGAGAATATTCCTCTTTACAACATATCATTTAATCATGTTTATTCCCTTAAAAATATCTTACATTTTTTTGATAGGTGGATAAATCATGAACTGATCATGTTTCTCTGTTCCTCAACTATGACCGGGATGCCATGTCATAACTTTTGACAATCTTTTTAATCATTCTTTTATTTTTCGTGCAAGAAATCTTCTTTTTAATAATTCTTAGGTGGCTTTATATGGCTTGATCTGACAAGCAATCATTTTCACCTTTGAGAATACACCTTGAGGAATAGATAATTGCATTCGTGCCTCTCATAAATGAGTGTCCTCACATGGATTATACCACATATTTGTGCTACGAGTCCAAGTCAGTCAAGTGTAAAGAGGATCCGGTGGAAGCCTTCATGTGTCTCCTTGGCACAACTACAAAGGAGAAGTCTAGAGGAACGTTCCTCAAATGAGTGTGGGCCCTCCACGTGCCCAAAACCTGAGAGATTTGCATTGGTCACTGAAAATTCCAAGCATGGGATAGTCTAACAGAAGATTCCATGTGTCTGTTCGGCACAAATTCAAAGATGAAGTCTAGAGGTGGGACCTCAAATGAGCGTAGGCTCTCCACATGCCCTAGGCCCAAGAAATTCACTTTGGACATTGAAAAATTCTTAGTATAAATACGATCCAGTAGAATCCTGAACGTGTCTCTTTAGCGCAGTTTTGATATTGTACCCAAAAGTAGAGACCCCAAACACATGAGAGCTCTCCACATGTCTCAGGCTCAGAAAATTTATACCGGCCATTAAAAAATTTTAAGAACCAGCGAAAGGTGCCACATGCCTAGGGTCCAAGAAAATTTTCATCAGACGCTCGAAAATTATAAGTATGGGAAGATCCAGCAGAAACCTCCACGTGTCTCTTCAGAGCTCTTTCAAAAGTAAAATTTAGGGGTAGGTCCCCAAACAGGCGCAAGCCCTCCACATGGAAAAGATTTGAGTTGAAGTGGGCCTGGGGGTTCTTTTCACATTTTGTATCACTTAAATAAATTGTGCATTTTTAGACAATTTGGCACACCCATCTGCTTTTGATATAGGCTTTACACATGGCTTTCCTGAGCATCCACAGGGTTGTGGCTTACTTTATGAATTTCATTCTTTTTCAAAACAAAGCTAAGAATCTCAAAATTCCTTGGTGACCCACCTCCCCACTTTTAACTTTCGATGTGGGAATTAGTGGAGCCGTACTTTACTTTTATACTTTATTCCTTTTTCATAATAAAGCTAAAAGTTCCAAACAACTCCAGTGACCCACCTTCCATCCTTGGACTTAGAGATGGCCACGTGTCCTTTTGTGGGCCTTAGGCATTCCTTTTAATATTCATTCCTTTCGCCATAATGCCTCAAAAAAAAAAAAGAGGGCCCGCCTTTCAGCAACTGCTTGATTTATGACAGGTGTACATCTTCAGGGTCAAAGTAAGAAATTTTATTTGCCGCTTCATATTGTTGAATTGCCAATTATAAATTATCAAATCCATAGGACCAATTTTTAATTTTTTACAAATGTAACAAAAGTGACAAGTTCACCAAATAGACCCACCATGGCGCGTCTAATTAAAGATGACCATGTGTTTGCTGATATTGTGATAGGATTTATAGAGGAGGCACAGTAGTGGATGACGCCCAACAACAAAAAATTTCCCCATGGGGAGAAGACCGTAAATAATACCAATACTCAATATGATTCATGACCCAAGGAAAAGACTAACAACGACATCTAAATGAAGGATAAATTTTTCACGCATCCATATAGGGAGACAAAAAATACTTCTAACCAAGTGGGATGGAAATTTTAAATGACAAAGGGGTGAGATTACAATTGAGCACCAACACCACCAACACTATACTTGCAACTAGATAATGTTGTAAATGACAGCAAAAACCACACATTGTTTGCATTTACAGCTAGAATGATTTTCAACATAGTGTATGTGAGTTTCATTCCATTGGGTCACATGTATGAAGACATAAAAGGGACATTCAGTTGATTATCAACAACATTGTGCAAAATGGATACATTCTCTTTACCACAAATAATGGACACTTATAGAACATGCCAAGAGGAGTCCAACACATTCACTCCATACCTTATCGAGGAATTCTACATCTTTAAGGCCTTTTTGGAACCGCACTTTCTAGATGGTATCCACAAGATCATGGGAATCAGGAAACCAAAGATGTTTAAGTTCTATTTCAAAGAAAACAAGCTCATCGTGGAGTTAAAAGCATCAGTCTTGGAGTCCATCTGGTCACGCTCAATTGAGATCTAGAAAATAGTGGATGAGAAACATTTCTTTCCTAAAGGGGATCCTCCATTGGCACCCTTCAAATAACCCAAAGAGATGACAAACATGCAAAGAGGCATTCAGTCATACATCACACACTGGGAAAATATTTCAACAAATGGTGGAGAAGTATACTATGTTCCAAAGATTACATATTGGAAAAATGTTCTCAGTTCCCTGAAGAATCCCTTTGTCAATTGTAACATGATGATAAGAGGTTGTTTTCTGCCAAAAAAATTTAGGATAATGCAATGTATGATTATACAGTGGGTGCACCACATCTTAACATGGATAGCTATTATGCTAGATGAAAGGTCATGAAGATACCCAACAATACCTTGCACAAATTCAAGGACAATAATTAATACGCTTGTGAGGGATCAATGCTTATGTAATTTTATTGAAGGATTTATTTCCTATGGAACTAAAATTTTCAAATCCATTTCCTCAAAAAAACTTGTTTAATGTAATTCTAACTCTTTTTTGTTCTTTATGATTTACAGAATCGAAAAAGCATAAAATTAGTTAACTTTATCACACGTAACTTGCATATTTATAATATCATAGCCTGTTTTTATATACATTTATATAAAAGTTATATCAACATATAATATACATAAAATATTAAATAAATATTAATTTGAAGAATTTCAATAACTATTGTTTTGTATTTTTAAATGGAAATATTGTAAAATTAACGTCATCTAAAAATTACTTTACAGGCATAAGTGACTGTAAAATTTAACCCCTGGGCTAATGTAACTTTGTGGCTCCTAGGCTTATGTAACTTAGTGGTTGTTAGTCTTATGTAGCTTAGCAGTTAGTAGGCTTATAAAACTTGTTACTGGTAAGTTGGTGTAGCTTTCCACCCACTAGGATTATTTCACCTAGATGAATCTACTCTTGTGTAAATTACTGGCCACTAGGCTTCTGTAAGTTACCAACCTATATGCTTATGTAAGATAGAGGCTGCTAGGATTATCATGGTATTATGAAACTTAAAGGCCACAAATATTATGTAACTTAGTGGCCGCAAAACAAATGTAACTTAGTGGCCTCAAGGTAGATGTAACTTTGACCCCGCTAGGCTGATTTCACCTAGCATGCACTTTCATCATGTAATTTAACAACCACTAGGATTATTGAAGATAGCAGCCACGAGGCTTATGTAAGATAGTGGCCGCTTGGCTTATGTGGGGGATTCAAATAATAACAAACTATAAATCCTCAAATAGTTAAACTAAAAATAAGAAATTGGCATTTATAAATTAGATTACAATAGTTGTTATAATAAATTTGATAGGATTTATTCCATGTAAATCTATTCCCTATTCCCTCTATCCCAATTGTGAATTCTCACACTTCGTCTTGAAAATTCTTGTACTTTGTCGTGCAAGGTATCACATGTCACCATGTGAGCGATCAAACTTTAATGTGAGATCCATCGCACTTCGTCATGCAATGGATCACACTTTGACGTGTGATGGATTGTACTTTATCATCCAATGAATCTTACTTGGTAGATGTACGAGGCCACGACTCTGTCGCACTATGATGAGGTATCACTGTCATGTCCAAGTGCAAGTTTTCAAACTTGAAATTTTGCTCACTCACTCATTGAAGTGTGATCACCAACTTGTGGCGTCCCATTGGATTCAATATTTGAATTTTAGGATTTAAGAAAAAAAACTACATCACAGTGGCCGCCAGGCTATACAACTTTTGAAATCCATATGGGAAAGAATCTAATGAGTATGCACTAGCTAATAACTATGAGTGGTAATGTGTAGTATAGTGCCACTACTTGTAAAAAATGAAGTCATCATTTATAAATTTTATATGAAAATTTAGAAAAAAGGTAGCCAATAACATAAGTAAAATCAAGTCACATGTATAAACAAACTAATAAAAAGATGTAACTTTGACCCCACTAGGTTTATTTCACCTAGATGCACTTTCATCATGTAAGTTAGCAATGGTTATTCTTATTGAAGATAATGGCCGCGAGGGTTATGCATGATAGCGGCCACTTGGCTTATAAGGGGGATTCAAATAATAACAAAATAGAAATCCTAAAATAGTGAAACTAAAATAAAAAAATCAGGATTTATAAATTGGATTACAATAGTGGTGAACTTCAAATCCAATAATCGTGTTATTGGAATCCAATAATAGCGTTATTAGAATCCAATAATAGTGAAATTGGAACTAGTATAATTCCAATAATAACAATATTGGAATCCAATATTTCTACTATTGGATTTGAATAATAGTAATAATGGAATCCAATCTACGCAAAACAGAGATGGATTTCTTCCAATATTTGAAATATTGGAGTCTCAATTTACATAAATACTGTCTCAGTTATTGAACATAAGTGTTATAAGATGAGATAAATGAAATGAAGAATTAGTTATAAAGTCCATCCTTGAGGAGGGAAACATGAGAGGAAGGGTAGTGAAGGAAACGAAGCTTAAATTCTTTAAAAAGCACAATTTAACATATGTTAGCTTTATTTTGGTATTAAGATCTTGTCTAATGGTGTTATAGACTTGAGTTTGATTTACATGACTAAAGGATAATTATTTTCTTTATATGAATACAAGATGAATTAGGAATGCCTCGCATGAAGAGAAAGAGGGGTGGATGGGAGGACCCTATATGGTCAGGGAGGCATGGGACGGGGGAGGTACCCCAGGGTGCGCCGTCACCAGGTTCTCATATGTTTCTTGGGGCTCATGCTCCTATCGTCTGCAACCTGTGTTTTATGAGGTTAGGGCGCTGCCGAAATTGCCTCCGCTCAGGTTGCCGGTTTTTTTGATTCCATACTTTCCTTTTCCCTGTATGACGCCCTTCCGACCCATCAAGCTTGTGATTATGTACTCTTTATTTGAACAAACTTAGAATTGTTATCTTTGAAATGATTGTATAAGATACATATCTTATCCTCAAGGTGGTTATGTGATGAATTTCATTGGAAAAATATAATTTATTCCTTTGAATAAAACTTAGATATTTCATTTTGAATCTTGAGGGTTTTAGATACCCTATTTTTATGAGTATGCATAGACCCCTCCTTAGTGGGAATCGATATTATTTTCATTTCGAGGCATTACTGGAAGCTTGGGATCTTAGAGTGAAGTAAGAAAAACCTTTTGGAAACTTTTTAGGCCTTGGAGGATTGATTTTATAAAGTTAGGAGATTTTAAATTTTACCAGGTTGTCACAGAAGACACAGTTAGGGTTTTGATGAAATTTTAAACTTGAAGTGTTAAAACTTGGATTTTTGACACAAAATTTGGTAGAAAAAACAATGGCATGGTTAATTAATGGAATTTGGAATAAATTTATATTTTCTTAAGATAATTTTTAAGATATCTCTAACATTCTTAATTCACAGACTCTAACAATACTAAAAGACCTAATAATTACTAAGTGTGTGTATTTTAAGCATATTTTCCAAAGGAGCTCATACCCAAACTTTGCACATAGTCGATAATCCCAAATGGGTACTCAAAATTGTATACAGTGTGTTTACAAACCTCTTTGAACCAAATGAATGTATGAAAACCCCTCTAAGCAAGGCTAGTAGGGCTCAGTGAGCTAGGAAAGTAAAACTTAGGGTTAAGAAAGAAGTTGAAGGAGTGAGATCATTAAATTTACACCTCACCATATTGAGAAAAAAGAGTATATGGAAATGTTTCTACTTTGTTATGGGCTAGTACCAATTTCTCTAACCATGAATCATGCATAGGCTTTGTCCATGAGAACTCTATGAAGGAAATTAGAGAGGTGCGGGAAGAAATTGAAGATTTGATTTCAATATTTTTATTAGTTGATTAACATGATTTTTGAGTATGAAACGTGGTATATTATTGGAAGGAGCTAAATTGAGGTTTTGATTTCAAAATTGTTTGTTGTAAGGTCATACTCTTTAAGAGTTACTGAAGGACAATTATCATGAAGGTGAGAAAAGTGGAGTTTTATTGATATTTGATTTGTGTATGATTTAATTTTTCATTGCATGAGGACTGTTAAATAGGGTATGTTGTTAAGGGAATCTATAAAATTCATTAAAGATCAAGTTTTACATATTTTGAGCCCTCAAAAGCTATTTTTAAGAAACCTCAAAACAAAGTAAATGATAGAATTAAATAATTGGTTTTTTTATCTTAATGAGTGTGATAAATTTCCAATGAGCTCTGCATCATTTTGGTATCAGAGTATAGATAGATCATAAAAATAATTTTTGATTATTCTAATAGTTAAAGTGTCTAATTTTTTGTGAAATGTGTGTGACAAGTGATTGAGAAATCAAGAAATAAATTGATAAGGAAGAGTTAGTTAAAGGGATAGTGATGTTGCTAAGCCAAAAGAAGCAACAAAGTGAGATAAAAAGAATGAAGAAAGTATCAAAGATAGAATAAGAGGAAAGGAAACAATAACTTTGGTCTGAATAAGAGCTAAAAAAGTTGAGGAAGGATATAGGAAAGTTGGGAGAATTGATGAGCATGGAGGAAGAATAAAACAATTTCATTGCATATGTGACGAGAAGTAAGGTCAAATGGCATATAGAGAATCTTGTAAGAAGAAAACGTAGAATGAGATCTTTGGAAAGAGAAAAGGTGCATGAAGAATCCCTTGAAAAGGAGATGAAGAAGAAGAGGAAAGTGTCTAGAAAAGAGGTACTCCTTGAGACATTTTGGTCTCTTATTTTTTACCTAACATTGTGTTTCGGTTCTTGTGCATAGGTATGCAGAGTATAGGAGATAAAATCAGACATAAGGAAATGAAAATAGAAAGAAATGGATCAAGGAAAGTATCAATGGAAGCATATGAGAGTGATGAATAAAGAGTGTAGGTTTAAGAAGAGTTTTATCATCTTGACAATGAAGAAAACGAAGAAAATATAATGTTTCATGAAGCCTTGGGTATCATACCAAAAGATAATGACAAGAAATAATGGTTAAACAAGAATAACATAAGAAACAAAGACATTCAGGAGGTTAAGTTCAAGAAGCAAGACTTTGTGGAGGTAAATGAAACTCTAAATTTTTATTCTAATCAAGAAATTAAGAATGAAGATGTTGATGTATAGGTGAATGAAAAAAGAAACATTGTTAAATACACAAGCCAAACAATATATCATGGGTACAACATTCCTAAATGGCTTAAGAAATCAATAGTGGGAGAAGAGGATGTCAAGCCTAAGCAATTAAATGAAAAGAAGAAAGAATCAGACCTCAAGAAGATAAAAACCATGCATAAGAGATCAAAACAGGTGTGGCAAAATAATAATGTAACACAAGAAAGAGAATATGAAAGGATGAAATATATGAAAGAAGAGGAATAAACAACAGAAAAGGAGGATGGATATCATATTTGTGAAGAAAATGTGAATGCATCAAGGCAAGAGGAGATCAAAAGAGAAGAAGATGGCATATTGAAAGAAGAAAGAGATGAGCAAAAGAGTGAAGAAGCACATTATGAAGTGTTTTTGGACTAAGATAAAGTTCTAATGGATGATGAGTTAGGAGATGTAATTGATGGAGATGATGAGAAAAGTAAGAGAAAGGAAATATAGTGGAAATTTTGCATGAGGAAGTCATGAGTGAAACATTAAAGGAAGAAAATGAAGAATAGTGATAGTTTTTAGTCCTTCCGAGAAAGGAAAGTGAAGAAAACGTGACAAGCAAAGGCTATGAAGAGAATCATACATCATGAAGAAGAGTATGTTTTTGTTGTTTTTGAGTTTATTTGTACAAGTATAGCTGATGGAATCATGAGGATGAAGATGATAAAGATGAAAATCAAGAGAGAAGGAATCCAATTCAAATAAAATGCAATCATTAAGATCAAGATATGGGATCTAGGTGGACAAATAGCAATCAAGCACTGTAGGAGAGTAGAAAGAAGACCAAGAACATACAAGAATGATAAAGAGTCATATATGTAAACAAGAAGTACATAATTGTTTTTCTCCACCTTGGGAATATGATGCAGGGGCATCATCAAAAAGTCATTAAAATTGATAAGTCTTAATTCATACATATTTATTAGGTCAATTCAATTTCTTTGGATGTGTTGAAATCATGACAAATATTCTTTGTAGATTGAGTATTTAAAATTTCAAAAACTGTACTTTATTTCCTTTTTAAGAATACAAAAACTTGAAATCTTGTAATGAGGGATTTAGATTGATTAAAGGATTCATAGGTTTTAAGAGGAGTGGTGTGAGAATCTGGGAATATGAAATAGGTCCTAAGTGAGGGTATGAGTCATAAATGTTCAAAATACTAATGTAATGAAGTTATCTTGTTAAATGTATGGGCTTGTAGAGTGGTATAATTAGTTAAGGCTTTTGAATGATAAGAAAGAATGAGATAAAATCAAAGGAAGAAGTAGTTAGAAGGCCAGTCCTTGAGGAGGGGAAAATGAGAGGAAGGTAAGTGAAGGACAGAAAGCTTAAATTTTGTAAGAAACACAGTTCAACATATGTATAAGCTTTGTTTTGGTATTAAGATCTTGTCTGTGGTGTGATAACTCTGAGTTTGATTTACATGAATTAAGGATAATTAGTTTCTTTATATGAATTCAAGATGAATTTATGAAATTCCTCTCAAGAAGATAAATGAAGGTTGGGATATGATTATCATGTTATTTGCATGTAATGCATGGGAATATGCATGTTAGTGAGTTTGAATGGTACAAGGTTTCCTAATATGTTTATTGTGGATCATGATAGTTAGTATTCAATTGTTTTTTACGAGTTGGGAGATGAAAAAATTTAATACTCCAGGGGTTTGAATGTTGTTTTATTCAATACTTTTCTTTTTCATCTTTGAAGACCTTAAGAAGAACAAGACTGTGACTATGCACTTTTTATTTCCAAAAACTTAAACTTATTATCATTGAAATTATTGTATGATATTCCTTATATCCTCAAGGTGGGTATGTGGATTAATATCGTGGAAAAAATGTAAGCTATTCATTCAAAAATAACTTATATCTTTCATTTTGAATTTTGAGGGTTTTAGATACCCTATTTTTATAAGCATGCACAAACCCCTCCTTAGTGGAAATTGATGTTATTTTCATTACTAGGCATTACTGGTAGTTCAAGATCTTAGAGTGAAGTAAGAGAAACCTTGTGTCAAAGTTTAAGGCCTTATAGGCTCGAGTTTAAAAATTTATGAGTTACTGGGTTGTCACATGCACAGTTAGGGTTTTGGTGAAATTTTAAACTTTAAGCATTAAAACTTGAAGTTTAGACCCAAAATTTGATAGAAAACACAGTTACATGGGTAATTATAGAAAATTTAAAGAAATTTATATTTTCTTTGGATAATTTTTAAGATATCTCTGACAATCATGTTACACAGACTATAATAATACTATAAGACCTAATAAATACTAAGTTATGTGGATTTGAAGCATATTTTCCAAAGGAGCTCATACCCAAATTTTTCACAAAGTTGATAATCTCTAATGGGTATTTAAAATTTTTTAAACTGTGTTTTGAAACTTCTTTGAACAAAATTAATGCATGAAAAATCTTGTAAGCAAAGCTAGTAGGGTTTAGTGATCTAGGAAAGTAAAAATTAGGATTGAGAGAGAAATTGGAGTGAGATCATGAAATTTACACCTCACCATATTGATCAAAAAGGGTATTTGAATATGTTTCTACTTTTTTCTAGGTTAAAATCAACTTCTCTGGCCATAAATCATGTGGAGGTTTTGTTCTTGAAAACTTTATGAAGGAAATTTGAGAGGTAAGGGCAGAAATTGAAGATACTTTCTATATTTTAAGATTTTTATCAGTTTATTAATATTGTAGTCACAAAATCATGCACTTTACACATTATTTATCCCAGTCTCATACTACTATTTAGAAGTTTTTTGAGTGAAGAAAGTACTAATTAACCCCCATCTTTTGTCCATCTTATATTACTTTATTTCCTCATTGCCAACATCTTTCACCTATATGCCCAGTTATCTTCTATCATCCCACATTATTTTAGCCCTGATTTGGGTGCCCAAATTAGTTCTGGCGTACCCTGGTCCTTTTCTCTCTTTCCTGCCTCTTTTTTGGCTCTTTCTATCCATTTGAGATCTTTATCTTTCTTTTGGTTGGCCTTTTTAGGGTTAATTACGAAATATACCAAGAGAACCCTATATATATAAAGTTATGATACCATAATGAGGGACCTAATATCATTCACTACTATCACTCATCTAGATTTACATACATCTATTGCATTAGAGATCACTTACATCCACATAGTTGCATCATCAAGGCATATGATGTTTCCTCCATCTTGGATTATTTGTGACATTTGGCATGGGAGAGAGAATCTTATGTGACATAGAAAGAAGGTTTCAGACCATTTGCCGAACCAGTGAAGATCAATTTCTAAGCTTTTGCATAGACCAGGGAACTTAGATTCTAGACTAGAGTGCCCACATACGCCCCACTCCTCCTCCAGGAACTCCAGTCGAGCTAGATCATCCAAATCCATGTTTTTAAGGAATTCTTCATAGTCATTCCTACTCCCTGATTTTCTAGTCACCTCTACAAAATAGTCCCACGAGCATCTATTATTCAGTTGTGTTCTTTCCTCTTCTCGATTGCACATTAGGGTTAGCATTTCCTCTTGAATAATTGTTCAGATCATTAACATACTAATTTACTACATTTATTTACTTTTTTTTTTTTTTCATAGCTTAGATTAATTATCCCCACACTACATATTTTATTTCATTTTATTTAATCAATTTGGTGAACCTAACCTTCCAATCCACCTTTGTTCTAAGGATTTTACTATCTTTTATATCATGGCTTCTAATTTTTTTCAAGTCTCTTTGCTTCAATTGATTCAAATGCGCCCATCTTTTAAAGACACTTTTCGAAAAGCCCTAGAGACTATGCGTCTACATATCAACATATTGCCTATCCAGGTCAATAATATTATTGGTCATCTTTCTAATGACTCCCTTAATTCCAATTCCAATCAATCTATTTGCAAACCCATCCAAGCTCTTCATTCTTTATTTCAAGATAAATGTCAGGCTATGGAATGCACAATCACATCTATTAAATCTGAAATTCAAAAACTTAAGGATCTTTCTCAAGCTCACGATTATCCTTCTTCTCATATTCATCCTGTGTCTTCTACATGTGCTCATATTAGTTAACCTGAAGTCCTACCTCTCCCTACACCTCTGACATTTAATCTCAATTCTAACCAACAAGATATTATTCCATAAATCATAATCATTATCTTACCACCTACTCATGGTTATCCTCCTTATAGGTTTTCCAAGTATCAAGGTCTTCTATATTTCCACTATCACTAAATCAATGGACATAATGCCAATGATTTTTATGCTTAAAAATGAAGTATCAATTGGTTTGTGTGTCAGTGTTTTCTCTCAATTGTTTCACAACATTATAATACAAATGATAAATCCCAATATGTTCCTAGATCTTATCCATCTATATCTAATGAGAATAAGGCTGACGTTACTTAGGATCCTTCTATAATAAGTCGAGAACCTCCTAAGCAATCATCCCTTACAATTAATCCAACACCGGTTCCTACTGAATCATCTTTGGTCTCACCATGTCAAATCACGTCACCACCTCCCATATTCAACCACCCTTCTACTCCTATCATGTCTTTTGTAGTTTCACCAATACCACAAAAACTACCACCATTCAATATTTCTCCCCTTCCTAGTCCACTTTTGCATCCAATCACTTTTTTCCAAGCAAACACTCCTACTGATGGCCAAGACACATTTAAAATGCCACCGCTTTCACATGGTCCTATTGTTGCTTCATCCAACCATTGTATTCTCCCTCACTCTTATCATGACAAAAAAAATTCTTTCCCATAATGACATGTAACCTCTCCCATCTCTGAATAGATATCCATCATCGTAGTACACTTGGGGGACTTAGGACTCATACAATCCCCCATCATATTCACATAGGTTTATATCTCATCTTTGCATAATCATACATCAATATCCTTAGCTTAGACATACGCATCAAGTGTTTTAGCATCGACCATTACCCGATGAAAAATTCTTATGCTTTGGTTCACACTTGACTGTTGAGGGATTACTACACATGAATCCCATACAATGCACCATAGGCACTACACATTGTGTCTCATCACAAATAACGCGTCATATACCATATATTCTACATTTAGTCTACAAAAATTTTACATTTGCATATCATACTAGTATAGCATTGCATCCTACTTCTACTACATATTATACCATACACATTTTTCTCATGGTTCATCTTCCACATCATGTTATTTTACATCATGCATCTATTATATACTACTCATCTTACATGTCACTCTATACATTATACTGTACACATCCTACACATATAGTGTTGCATTCTACATACTACACTCTTAGGCACACTACACATATTGCACCCTACACTATACATTGCATTACTATAAATACTACACTTAGTCTACATCATGCATCATACATTACATAGAACATTACAAATTTTCACACGTCACGTGGTCTTTTATCATCTTCATTACATATATTGCATCATCTTCTATATGTTGTACTCATTACCTGATGACGAAATTTATTTTATCGGTCCATACTCAATTGCCAAGGTTTTACAAATTAAATGGACCTTACATTCATCACAAGATTATCATTCAAACTATCATCATGTGAAAATCCTAGGTTAGTGACATACGCTTTTGGCTAAATCTTCACCCATTCTATAATTTGGTAGTAGTATACACATTATGTTACATCACCACTCCCTCTTTTCATTTTGTACTGATATACTATTAGGGATAAATCATCACTCATCATTAGTAGTTCAGTGAAGATTGTGGTTATTTTTGTTCATGTCAATGATCTAGTCATCATTGGTAGTTCAGTGAAGATGATCGATGGAACTAAGAAAGATCTTAACCGATCGTTTGACATGAAAGATCTCTTGTTGATGCACTGTTATCTTTGATTGAAAGTATGGCAGAAAGATAATCACATCTCTTTTTTTCAGTTAAAATATACCAAGACAATGCTTGAGAAATTTAGGATGATGAGTTACACGCCTATTGCTACATCTTTGGAGAACAGATAGCACTTATCTCATTCAGATCCATCTCTTGTGATAAATTCAACTCTCTATCGGAAGTTGATTGGGAGTCTCATTTACCTGACCTACACTAGACCAGATATCAGCTTTATAGTGAGCTATCTTTCCAGGTTCAGGTTGGAACCCAAAGTTTTTCATTAGAAGGAAGAAAGGTGGATCTTGAGATATCTCAAGGGAACAGTGGATCTTGGTCTAGGATATAAGAAGAATGATCAATTCTTCTTGACTTGATATTCAGATTTAGCTCATGCAGCCAATATTGATGACAAAAAATCCACTTTAGAATTTGTGTTCTTTTTGGGATCTAGACTGATATCATGGGGAAGCAAGAAACAACACTTTATTTCTCGGTCTTCTACAAAAGTTGAGTATAGTTCTGTAGGTGAAGTTTTATACGAAGTGATATGGCTACGTTTCATATTGGAAGTACTTGGAATACCATAGGACATGCCAACCACCTTGTATAATGACAATAAAGGTGTTCTCAAACTTATTCGCAATCCATTTTTTCATGAAAGAACAAAGCACATTGAGGTACAAGTACACTTTACATGTGAGCATGTCATGAAACACAATATACAACCTCAATTTCTTCCAATAGATGAACAATGAGCAGATATCTTCACAAATTCACTAGCATGCAACAAGTTCGAGTTGTTTAAAGAGTTCCTCTCCTCATCTCTTGAAACAATGCAAAATTAAGGGGAGAATGTTAGGGTAAAAATATTTTACTATATGTAATTATTCATTGTATTACCTTAGGTAATTTATAATTCATTAAGGTAATTATTTGTTGATTAATTTTTGTATGGTTATGATTTTATAACCATTATATTTGGATTATTATAATCATGCAGGTTTATTTGTTGCATTAGTTGGAACAACCATTTGTTTGTATTATTGGTAGATGTATATTTTGTTGAATAGTTGTAACCACATATTTTTTTATATCTGGCTATGCAATATCTATAAATATTGCAGCCATATCAATTGTAATCAATTTTCTTGCATATCAATAAAATTGTGAGGCTTTTGTCCATCTTTAACAATTACATGCTAGTTAGCTTACTTATATGTCATTTATCTATATCATCCACACATGCACATTCATATATGTTTCTAGTTGTGATCACAAATATAGGTCTCTTACACGTAACATGGATGCTCACCTTCTACCCTTCCGACATTGGTCTTTGGGAGCATCCACGTTCATCTCTCATAGGTGTTATTGTTTCATTTTCTACTTAGCACTTTACATTACTTGCTTATACATGCTTTTCACAGACTGGTTATCCTTCTAACATACTAATAGGTGTTTCATGTGCAACATTGTTTATGCAAGGATATTGGTTTCGATACTTGTTTGTTACATTATTTATTATTGTTTTCTATTATATGTGGTCCTTTCCCTTTGTTTGGTGTGCACACTTATTATTTTTTGTGGCCATGATGGCCTTGCGTGTCTTGCAACATCGTGAGTGATGACCCATGTTTGCATCCCACTTTATGCGGCTCACTTTGTCTTCTTGAGTGTTTACATTAATACTTTGTTTGGTAGCTTTTACACTGTTTGCATAGCTTACACACTATTTTCCATGTGCATGCATGTTTTTTCACACTTCTTTTTGGCTAGCATTCTTGTTTGTGAGTGCCTTGGTTTTTTCCAAGAGCTTTGTAGGGTTACAACTTATATGTCGTTGGTCCTCTTTTGGGGCCACAATTATCCTATTAGAAACATCACATGTACACCCAAAAAGGGGGCATCATTTGGGGTTTTTTTATATACTAACATAGATATTCTACACTGATTGAGATCAATTATATATGAGTGGGTTTAGACAAGTCTACGAAGCCCATACACAACATCTTTTATAAGACATTGTGTCCTTAGCATTCTATGAAGTAGTTACAGGCTTAGAGGATATAATAGGTGTGTCTATTTTCACTACTTTGGCGAGTGATGTCGGATAGACCAAAAAAATAGGATAGACAGAGATATCTACACACAGAGTTCAGGGAAGTAGTTAAAATTTGGAGGACACAAATCATTTACTCCATATACTTCATCGGCCTATGACGTGAGATCACCCAAAAAATGTGTAGTACGGGATATCCTTCTACACTCTCTTCTCTTGACATGGATTAGGTGCACATGTTCCATTTACAATTTTTCATTTGTGTATTTTACATTTACATGCTTTCATATACTTGCGTATTTTACATTTGCATATTTCATATACATACATATTTGACTACTTGATCATTTTCTCCTTACAGGTTGGGTTGTATGAGAAACAAGCAGTCAAATGGGGGCAACAACAACAACAGTGTCAACAACAACACTTTGTGACAATGAATGCTTTACTGACCATGCATGTACATTACACACCATAACATCTACACACACGTTCTGCCCTAGGTTCATTCTCATCACTTTTTCTTTTCACATTTTTCATCTTTAGTTTCTACGTTCCTCTATTTTTTTTTTGTCATTCCACACTTTGTATAGTCCTCTAACATGCTTCTACTAAACCTTCATGGATATCAAGTATGCATCTCTATCTACTTTATGTTACCGAGATTTCCTCTCACTAACATATAGTGGGGGGGAAATGTATTCAAAAAATCATGCGCTTTAGACATTATTTATCCCAGTCCAATACTACTATTTAGAAGGTTCTTGAGTGAAGAAAGGACTAATTAACCCTTGTATTTTGGCCATCTTGTTGTACTTTAGTTTTTCATTTCCAACCTCTTACACCCATATGCCTAGTCAAATTCTATCATCCCACATTATTTTAGCCTTGACTAGGGTGCCTTAGTCCCACTAGGGAGCCCTAACGTTTTGCACTTTCTCACCTCTTTTGGGATCTTTCTAGCCATTTGAGATTTTTATCTTTCTTTTGGTTGAATTTTTCATGGTTAATTACAAAATTACACCAAGAGAACCATATAATAATAAATTTATGAGACCATAATGAGTGACTTAGCATCATTCACTACTATCACTAATCTAGAGTTGCATCCATCTTTTACATTGGAGATCACTTGCATCCACATAGATCCATCATTAAGGCACAAGGTATTTCTTCCATCTTGGATTATTGGCCACATCTGGCATGGGAAAGAGAATCTAATGTGATATGTGGTGAAGGTTTCAGACCATCATCCAAACCAGTGAAGATTAGTTTCAGATGTTTAGTACATACCAAGGTGCTAAAATTCCAGACCAGAGTGCCCACAGGTGCCCCAGTCCCTCTCCAAGATCTCTATTCCAGCTATATCCTCTATATCCATCCTTTTCGAGACTTCTACACAATCTTTCCTGCTCCCACATTTTCTAGTCATCTCTGTGACACAGTCTCGTGAGAATATGTTATTCAACTAAGTTATTTCCTCTTCTCTCTTGCACATTAGGGTTAGGATTCCCTCTTGCATAATTGTTTAGTTCATTTACATACTTATTTACTTTATTTATAGTTTTTCATAGCTTATATTAACCATCCCTACACTATATAGTTTATTTCGTTTTAGTTAATCAAATTTGATGTTTGAGTATGAAACTAGGTATAGGATTGGAAGGAGCTGAAATGAGGATGTGAGGTCAAATTTTCCTATTGTAAGGTCTTGTTAATTAAGATTTAATGAAGGAATGTTATCATGAAGGTGAGAATAGTGAATTTTTCTTGAGATTTGATTTTTGTATGACTTAATTTGGCATTGCGTGAGGACTTTACAATAGGTTATATTGCTAAGGGAAGATATAAATTTCATTAAAGATCATGTTTTGTAATTTTGAGCCCTCAAAATCTAGTTTAAAGTAAACTCAAAATAGAGTAAATGAAAGAATGAAGCAATCGGTTTCTTAGATCTTGACGAGTGTGATAAATTTCTACTGATCTCTACATCAAAGTAAAACTTGTTCTCTTACTTAGTCTAAGGCCCTAAACTGTGTAAAACTATCATCCCTTGGATTTTGTACCAAAACTTCTTAATTCCAACTTTCTCTCTTTTCTATCACCTTCCCTCAATCCAAAAAACCTTCAATCTTGAATTCAACAAATGAAATATAATTTATTTAATGTTTTCTCTCATTATACTTTCTCTTGATTGTGCATACTGACTTCTTGACTAAGATAGAGTACATGCTTGATTCTTGGCCACTAGCTCTTAATATTGTACCATATTCACACCTTGAACATACCATCCATCATCTACAGTATCAATTTCTTGGTTTGGGTAAGTTAAGATCTTGTCCTTCGATAAAAGTTCCTCTCAAAACCCTCTAGACATGTTATTTAGGATAGTTTTAGACTTTCATTTTTTCCTTTAGGTCATGATAAACACTTTAATTAACTTTTAAACTTTGTAGACACCTTAATCATGTCTAATTCCTTCTTTCCAAAAACTTTGAGACTTTTTCAATGGATGAAAATCATTTGACACCAAAATTTCTTCTTAAAATCCTATACATGGTTGTTTAGACCAGTGAGGACGGAATTTTAATTTATTTTCTTTTTCATGAATATATAAGCTTCTTAAAGGTATAAAATAATCATGTAGACCTATATAAACCTTTTTAAAACATCCTTAAAGGGTAAACTTGGCTTGGAATTTTGTTAAATCTCCTAGGTATTATACTTACCAGTCATACACAACTCTGAAAATAGAGTTTAGTGAGTTTGAAATCTTTATGGAATGATCCACTATAGTATCAATCATTGTATGATAAATAAATACTCTTCACACCATTTGATACATTCCCACACATATATACTACTCTATTTCTTAATATTCTATCCTTCTTATACCGTTTACCCAACATCTAAGGAACAAAAACAATATGTAATTACTTAAGTTTCTTACTTTATTCTCATGCATGAATATCATTGGTTTTTTTTAGGCTTTTGTAAATTCATTCCTTATTCTTTCATTTCTAAATTCCCTTATAACCTTCACTAGTTTGTTGTGTCACATCATTTCATGCTTGATAAAAAGTAAAAACTTGTCAATAAGACCATTCCTTCTCTAGACAACATGTAATTTCATTCAATAAAGGTTATTGTTCCTTTTTGGCATTACCAGAATCTATACATTAATATATTAGCATTCCCAAATTATACACCACTTAACAATCTCAAGAATAAGTTTACCCATCATTCATTAGACATGTTTACAAGAGAGTCAATGCTTTTATTACACCAAATATTTATAATATAAGAATTTTAATAGCTCATATAGACCTCCTTGAGCCTTCTGTGATCCTTCTACAAACTTTTCCACCTCTAACCTTCTTTTAAAACCTAACCAACTTTCTCTTAATTTGAATTTCCTCCATATGTAATCATGACTGAAGTAGTTACATAAGGTTCACTAACTCAACTAGAGTCAAATGGTGAGTTTAACACATGAAACCATATATGAGGGAAGAAGGTATGTTGGTTACAAAATAAGAGGTCATTAATGTCCCTTTACATCACTTTATTTAACATAAACTAAGACAAAAAACCTTAGACTTGACTAGACAAATTCAAATATTTGAAAAGGGATTTTTGCAAGGAAACTCCTAAATTTCATCATTACATTATCACAGAGGTCCAAATGGACATAAAGAATTATAAAATACCTAAAAGGATCCTCAAAAACCTAAATCAAGCTAAAACTGATTGAAAACCAAAATTTGCATGTATCCAAGATGATGCAACACATTTCTTTATTTTTGATCTTCGTGTCTTCTAAATCTTCATCTAAGGAATTTTTTATTACTTTCATTCTTCATCTTGAGTACCTGCATTAAATAATAGACACAAACTATCAAAATAAAAATTTGTATGCCTTAAAGAATCTTGAGAAGATCTTTGGAAGAGCTCTTCTTCATCTCCTTTAAATTACTCTTTTTCTTCACTCGCTTCTTATTCTTCTTCACCAAACATCACTCCCACTTCTACATAATACAAACTAACCTCTTTACTTATTTTCTTCCTTATTTTCACTCTGTACAAATCCATCATTTTATTTCTTCTTATTTCTACAATCCATTCTATAGGCCATTGCACTCTTCTTCTCATGTTCCATCTAATAACTTGGTTATCTTTCTTATTGTTATCTAATTTAGCCCCTCGGGTGAAATTGGAAAAAAAATCCTCCACAGAGAAAAATTAGGAGGATCAATTCAGTCATGGGAACTCACGTTTTGAGCTTGAGCTAAGCAAGTCATTTAAGTAGGCTGAGCACATTACAGAGAAGTTGAAGAAATAAAGAAGCTTTAAAGTCTGAAATTAAGACTTAGGAGGAGAGGGTGTTCAGATGTAGGCCAAAGAAAAATTCAAGGACTTTACAGAAAGAAGCATGAAAAAGGATTGGGAAATCTGAAACCCGAAGTAAGAAAATCAAAATTCAGGATTTCATATTTTTTAGAGGTTTCATGAGCTCATGGTGAATAGTGCCATGTGGGGAGAAGAAAGTCCAAAAAATGAAGTTTGAAATTTAGACTTCAGGATTTCAGGATTTCAGAGGTTTCATCTACCAAACAGATAATGAAAACCAAGAAAACCCAAACGCTGAAACCCAAAATACCCAAATCCTGAAAACCCCAAAACTTGAAGTCCCGAAACTCCAGAACCCAAAGTCCCAAAGTCCCAAAACCCCAAAACCCGAAGTCTGAATTTCAAACTTAGGGGTTTCAATATTTCAGAACTTTTGGCTAGATTGATGAATAGTGTTACATGACATGGTTTAGAAGTCTGAAATCTAAAGTTAGAATTTCGGACTTTAGAGGTTCAGAATTTTAGAGTTCTTGAGCCAACTTGAGCGATGAACAATAACCCAAACTCTGAAGTCAAAATGCCCAAAGTTTCGAATCCTAAAAATATAAAATTTTAGATTTTAGAGGATATGATGTAATTCAGAGTCCGAAAAGGTAGAGATTACTACTGGCATTTATTGCAGTATGGCACCCTCATCTTTAGATGGCCATAACTTTTGACTGGAAGTTTGGATTCACACACAATAAGAATTTTTAGAAATCCCTTAGTGAGACTAAGTATTTAAAATGAGTGAATACAATCCACCATTTTAGAGGGTGTTTCTAAATTTATCACCTACCAAAATGATGAGGTATGGTTTTCCTTTCTTCTCCAACAAGGCAAAGTACATGGAAGCATGGGTTTTACAGTGGCACCCATCATTGTTACGGGTGATTTTAATGCATTCTGGGGCGGTTGAAGAAATATTTTGAATTGCTTATCTCTCCCTTCTCTCATTCTTCCTATATATTGTAAGGAGGGGCTCATTTCAAAAGGTTAGAGAATCTTTCTTTTCACCCTTCCTTCTTCTCTTGTCTATGAGTGAATTTGTGGAGTTCAAACCTCCCATTCAAGATGTAATGAAAATTAGTGCCTCTTGGCCATTGTAATGCACTGTATCAAATTTTTGGAGCAATAATATAGTTCTATGGATGAATTTCAACCCTCTCTTGTGTTTGTTTCATTCTCCTGATCTCTCATTGTATTTTTTGTTAACTATGCATGTTAAATTGTGTTGCATATTTAATGGTTTGTGTTTAATGGTGAATGAATTCATACCAATTGGTCAAATTTTGGTGTGTATTCATCCCCGTAAAACTTATTGCTTTTCATCCCCATATAAAGAAGGTGTTCATCATTCCTTTTGGTGCATCACCTCATGTAGCTTAGGTTCAATTTCTTGCAGTCTATTTAATCATGTCTTCTTAGCAAAGTTAGAGTAGATTTTAGGATAGATTCTCTACAATTTGAGTGTTTATATCAGAATAGAGGAATAGGAACCAAACTTCATTCAGAGATCTTTCTTGAATGAAAATTTCCACACTTTGGGAAAATCTCCATGTTATGCAATCACACTAATAGTTTCAATATTTTGAGTTGCAAACAATCAGGGGAGTTGTGATTACGCATCAACACTTACTTATTTCTATCATTAGCTTCAAATATTCTTTTATCTCTCTAATTTCTTCCATCATCTCTTCATGACTCATTCTTACCTTACTTGTAATCTCTTTAATCTTGTTATAATATCCATAGCAAAAATAAACATTTCATTTTCCCTGTATTCTCTTCTTAACTCTATATTCTCTTCATAAGAAAGTATTTTCCACCTTTCTTCTTTCAACACCTCACCCTAGGCCTCTCCTAGTATTTTTGTGTTTATTTTCTCTTCTATTTACCCTCAAATTATATTTCACCTTGATCCTCTTCTTACTTTATTCGTATCCTCTTCTTTAATCCTTTTAGGCTAAGGTTTCTTTGCTAACTACTTCTTTATCACACTTCACTTCTTATTTTCAAAACATATTTCTTCTTTCAAGAGAAAACCTACTCTGATACCACTTGATGAAAAGAGAACTAATGAAACCCCTCAAAATAAATAAACTCTGTTATTTATGAAATAAACTTCATCAAAACATGATAGAATTGTCAAGAATGCTAGTGCTGCAAATCACCAAAATACCAATTTTCTTTACCAAACTTATTAACAAGGCTGCAATCTTCTCAAACATTCCTAACAACATCCACCAAGCATGATTAGATCATTCAAAAATAATAATAATTACATTTCACCTCTTTATCCTTCTTAACCACTCTTATATCCCTAAAATAATTCAAACCTTATAGATCTGGGAGATATACTACGTTTTCAATGAAACTAAGAACCCTTCTAGATACCCATTTTCCCATTACAACTTATATCCAAATTTCAAGATCAGAAGCTTCATAAAACTCTTGTAATCTTCAAATATTTATCTCAATTAGCCTTACTATCCTTGTAGCCTTGTCCTAAGGAAAATCCTCATCCATAAAACAACTCATCATGTTTCTTGAGACTATACAAACATATTTGAGTATCATTTTCCTCATTATTTCTCATCACCAAGTTTTATGGATCATCTCTAAGTTTATCCTCCTCAAGTTTATATTCCCTTTATTAATTTAGGTCTCATTGATTGTCAAAACTGAGTTTTCTCAAATCTATTTACCTTTACTCAACTAATTGTATTATTAAAGCAACTGAAACTAATCATAATCATTTCCTCCAAGTTTTTATCACTTTTCATACTTCCACTTTTCTTTCAATCACATTTTTTCTTGCATGTCCAACTGGTTCTCTTATTGGTATAAGGCCCTAAATTGGGTATGATTTTCCTCCCTTGGATTTTGTACCAAAAATTCTTAATTTCCACTTTATCTCCTTTCTATTACCTTTCCTCAGTCTAAAAAAATTTGATTCAAGACTTAAACCAATGCAATATAACTGATTTAAGGTTTTCTCTCATTATCCTTTCTCTTGATTGTACATACTAATTTTTTGAGTGAGACAAAGTACATGCTTGATTCTTGACCATTAGCTCTGAATACCTAAGCTTGTTCACACCTTCAACATACCATCCATCATCTACAGTATAATTTTATTGGGTTAGGAAATTTAAACTCTTTTCCTTTGATCAAAGTTCCTATCAAAACCCTCAAGACATAGTATTTAGGACAATTTTAGACTGCTCTTTTTTTACTTCAGGTCCTAATAAACTATTCCATTCACTTTGAAACTTTATATACAACTTTATGATGTCTTATTCCTTCTTTAAAAATTTGAGACTTTTTCACCAGTGAGGATGGAATTTTGGTTTATTTTCATTTTCATGAATCTAAAAGCTTCTTCAAGTCCTAAAATACTCCTACAGACCTATTCATACCTCCATTCAAAATCTTTCAAGTGTAAAATTGGCTTGGAATTTTGTTAAAGATCCTAAGTATTATACTTACCAATCATACACAATTGTTAAAATTGAGTTTACTATTATTTAAATCCTTATGAACTGGTCCACTATAGCGTATCAATCATTGTATGATCAAAAATACTCTTCACACCATTGGAACCATTCCCACACATACATACTACTATGGTTCTTAATGTTATATCCTCCTTATACCATTTACCTAGCTTCTAAGAAACAAAAAACAATGATAAATAATTACTCAAGTCTCTTATATTTTTCTCATGCATGAATATCATTGGTTTTTTTAGGATTTTGCAACTTCATTCCTTATTCCACCAGCTTTAAATGTCATGATAACTTTCACTACTTTGTTCTATCACATCATTTCATGCTTAACATAGAGTAAAAACTTGTCAACAAGAACTTTCCTTCTCTATACAACCTGTAATTTCATTCATTAAAGGTTATGATGCCTTTTTTGGCATTACCACAATCTAAACATTATTATATTAACATACCTGAATAATACACCATTAAAAAAACTCAAGAATCATTTTACCCATCATTCATTAGACATGTTTACAAGAGATTCAATGCTTCTATTTACACCAAATATATGTAATACAAGAATTTTAGTGGTTCATAAAGACCTCCTTGATCCTTCTTGGCTCCTTCTATGTACTTTTCCTCCTGTAACCTTCTTCTAAAACCTAACCAAATTTATCTTCATTGAAATTTTCTCCATATATGATCATGACTCAAGTGGTTACATAAGGTTCACTAACTCAACTAGAGTCAAACTATGATTTTAACACATGAAACCCTATATGAGGGATGAAATTATGTTGGTTACAATAAAAGAGGTCATTAATGACCCTTTACATTACTTTATTCAACCTAAACTCAGACCAAAAACCCTAGACTTCATTAGAAAACTTCCAATATTTAAAAAGGGATTTTTAGAGGGAAACTCCAAAACTTCATCCTTACATTTCCATGGAGGTCCAAATTGACATGAAGCATTATTAAAAATCTAAAAGGATCCTCAAACACATAAATCAAGCTAAAACTTATTGAAAACCAAAATTTTCCTTTATCCAAGATGATTCTCCTGCATTAATTGTTCACACTAGGTTTCTCATTTTGAGGGATAACTTTCAACAATGTATTGAATTTTGTTATGAAGTTTCTCATGCATTCACCTTATTTCATATGGACTTAAAATATATCATAAATAAGTGCATTCTTGTCCACAGTAGACTTGAATATTTATATGAAATTTTTCTTTATGCTCTCTGAACTTTTGATGTAACCAATCTTTAAATGTTGATACCACTTAACAGTGGCAATAATGAGGATTTTAATAAAAAATCTCACCGAAACATGTTATTTCTACAGACCAATAATGTTGCATGCAACATAAAAAGAAAAAATATGATTACCTGCATCTTGTGAGTCATCTCCATAAAATTTTGGGAAGTTCTTCCTTAAACTAGTAGGTAGGGGAGAATATTGTGAAAATTCAAATGAAGAAAAATTATTTACCCATGGGATGGGAGAGAATATAGTCATAAAATCATGTACTTGGGTACAAAAAGTGGTGTTCCAAGATTTCACCATAAAATCTGAGACTACCCCATGTTAAAAATATTCATACTTTTAAAATAATGGGTCGTTCTGTGTTTTTATTGCCAGAAAATGTCTGCATTACGTCAAGATATTCCCAGAGAGTTATAGAAGCCAATTTCGACAAATACCCAGATGCCCAAACTTGTTATATTTTTTCATTGGGGTTTGCCTATAGGAAATTTTTATTTCCTTATTTTTAAGCATCGTTTGAGGAAAATTGTGCTCCAATTTAACCCTGTTGAGGTCTTACATGTCAATATTCCCATATACCAATAGGGTTTTAACCAAGAATTAATCCTGGGCTTTATCAGTGACTCCTGGCAACGTTTTGCGTTTTTGGTGTTTTCTCGTTTTTGTTTTCTATGAAATTTCTCTAGGTGAATTCCTTTGTCAGTTTAGTCTTTTTTCTTACCTGGAGTATCTGGAGATCATCTATGGATGTTATTCCAGAAGGAATTTTTCATAGGAGGTCTGGTTCTCTCTAAAAATATGAAGTTGGGCACAAAAAGACCTCTTCTGAGCAGGTTACATTTTTGTGAAAGGAAGGTTTTAAGCTATAATGGGATTTTTGGTAACAGCAGGCAAGTGGGAATTTCATACCTTCTTGGTAGGGTACTTTTTCCCATTGAAGCAAAATCACTTAAGTCATAATGGGAAAATTAGAGGCAGTAGGCAGGAAGGAATTTCTTCCCTGCCTTGCAGGGTGAAAATTCCCATTGTGAAATAAAAGAAAATCACTTAAGGAATTGATTGGAATTTATTACCTACCTTGCAGGGTTAAAAAAATCCCATTATGAAGGTCAAATAGCTTAAGTGGATCATGGGATTTTTGGAGCTGTGGTGCAGGGTGAATAATCCCATTGGAAATTGACTTTTAAAACTAGAATTCACCCTTGCCAAAAAGTGCGACCCACCTTGGGTGAATAAGAATGCATTTAATAATGTTTATTAATGTTTATTCACCCAATTTTGGTGCCCAAGCATGAGAAAATGTCAACAAGGGAGAAGAGGATAAAAGAAATTGGAAATAGAATTCTAAAATTAAATAAATTTCATTTATTTAATGCAGCCCCCTCTCATGCAAAAAAGTACGACCCATCTAGAAGAGAAGTAATACTTTTTAAAGTATTTATTGATGGAATTAAGTCCTATTTTGGGTGCATGAGGTCAAAGCACACTGTGAATTCAAATTGGACTAGAAGTAGAAAGCTAAAATTAAATAAATTTAATTTATTTAATGCAGCCATGAGCATGCACAAAACAGGTGCCCAAGTTTAACGAGAAAAAGCATGATTTTTAATTAATTAATTGTCAGAAATAGGAAGGGAAATTATTAATTATAGAATTATTAAGGTTATTTAAGCATGGGCTGCCATATTAATGGAGTTCTTAATTCTTTAGCAAAGAAGTGCAGCCCAGACAATTTTGGCACCCAAAGAAGGAGGAATTTTGCTCAGAAAAATATGTTTTTGAAAGAGGGATTCACGAGAACCGATGTCGAAAAGTGATGCACCACAACGAAGTTGCACTCTGATGGTAACGTCAAGCCAACACAATATGCAAGATTCGAAACAATGGAAAGAAGATTGTAAGTAAGAAGAATGGGTCTTCTCATACTCATAGATCAAAAAATAGGAAGTACAAATAGGGGGTGTTGTGTAACCCCCATGCCTAAACATGGAAAGAAACTCAATGACTCCATTGACGCATATGACGTTGACTGACGCATATGACACCAATAGAAGAGGAGTTACAATTCCAAATAAGGAATGTAACTTCTATGATGCATTGACGCAAATGACAATGTCAAATTCTATGATAGAATCTGACACATGTCATTTGACTTCCTAAGACCTATGACTCTTGCAAGGTGAGATGACTCACCTAGGTGATGTGGATGATGACTGGATAGTCACACACACCAACAGCCCCCTTCATCGAAGCCGCGGAAGAGGAAAAGGTAAGCCAGAACAGAAAAGAAGACTCCCCTAAACAACTAAGAAGGATGTGTCAATGGGCCCCGACAATTAAAGGCCTAATAAGGTGCCCATGTACAAACAACATCTTTCTGGAAAGAAGAAGAGAAGAGAAAAAAAGGAGCGCTATCCAACTCCCCTAGAAGATGATTTCTGATGGATTCCTAATGAATCTGAAGGGATCAAATGTCTATGATCAGAAGGAGGAGGAACATGGAGAGTGCCAAAAGGTGGCCCAATATGACAAGGAGATAATATATCAAGAGAAGAAGTGACAATCCTATCAATCTCCATAAGGTGAGAGTCTGCAAATATAGATATATCATCAAGAGAGCCTTGAAGGGGCAAATGAACCTGCTACGGTGGAGAGTCAGTGGAAGCTAGTGGGATGGCAACTCTGATCTCGGAAGAGGTAGTAGGTTGAAGAAGATGTTGCATTGTGATGTTGCTATCCTCGAGCATATCATCCAAGTCTGAGTCAAGGAAATCAATGTCATGTTGTGGATGATTATAAGAACCCTTTAAAGAAGCAATCTCGAAGTCTCTGGAAGCAACAGGGGATGGAAGAATCTCTAGGCTAGAATCAATAGAATCAGTAGATGCTCGTGATGGGGAAAACCTAAGATCCAAGGCAGTATGGTGTGTAAAGGAGAATTCAACCGAAGATTTTTGTGGAGGAGAGTCACTAGAAACTATGATAGGAGCAATACTAATTTCTGAAGGAGCATGCACAGAAATATGTGTGGGCTGCCCTTCATAAGAAAAAGTATCAGTGAACTCACTTTCCTCCATGAATGCAAGATCATCAGAAGATCCATAACCAGATGAAGGAGGATCAAAGTCTCCATGAAAATTTTGAATGAAGATCCAAGCTCTGTGCATAGACTCGGTGAATTCTAATCGATGTTGAAGGTCCTCTAGTATAGTAAAACAAAGAAGCACGTATGCCATATCATTCTCGTTCAACCAATTTTGGTGATGAATGCGGTCAATAGGTTCAGGTGCCAACCCAAGAAGATGTGGTAACAAATTATACATAATACAATGATTGAGTATCGCACTCTTCCATTGTAGGTAGTTTCTTGGTCTTAGTTGAACAACGGAGCAATGAAATTTAATGTCCATGACGAGAGGAGCCTCCAAGGAACACAAGATTAACCCCCCCTTTTTGTGGCACTTTATAGTTCAGTGCGTTGATTACAACCATATGTGACTATGTTCTAAGAATTAGTTTGTCACTCACCTTGCAATTAGCGTAATAATGCGTAATGGTGGAGACAACAATCAAGGTTCGTAGGGCGTAACAAATCGACACTGTAAGCAAGCACATAAAGAGAGAAGCAAGAGGGGGAAGAAAGAGCCTTGTGAGAAATAGCATCTCATGTCACATGGAAGAATCCCTTTGTCATAAGACTGTGGCAGAAACACTCACAAGTCCACAAAAAAGGAATAGAACAAAGCTCAAGAAAAAATGAGCTGAATTAAGCAATATAAAGACACCCCCCCAAAATGTGGAAATTTATAAAAATAGTGTGTTTACAAAGCTAATGATCCCATCATCTATAGTGTGAAAAAACATGAAACTTTGACTAAAGAAGTGCTCAAAACTGAGCAACAAGTCAAAAGTTATAGCAAAAACCAATTCCCGCAACTGATGAGAAAAAGCCAATAAGCCTGCAAATGGATTAAAAAAGTGCCCTAAACACATGAAAAAGGTGTCGTATGTATGCCCATTGGAAATGGCACAGAATTTTAGATAGGGTTTGTTTGTATTGTGAGGGGGGATTAGCCACCTGCCAATCCCAGACCTCACCCTTCGTCTTCGGCACTCGATAGAAGGTTAATAAAACAAGACAAAAAATTACAATGCCAATAAAATGTAATGTTTTTACCTTATACCTTTTAAAAGTAATGAAACAACACATTTTTTAGAAGAGTGATAAGGTAAAAAGAATGCAAACATGGTTTTTTAAGAAAAGTGAATAAAAAAACGTATTTTTAGAGAGATATTACCTAGCAGCGGACTAAGAAAGCCATGTGGGGATAAAAGGCAGGTAAAAATAGATAACTAAGTGACTGTCCACTACAGAAAAAATGCCAACAGGTAGAGAAAATGTAGGAACAAGCAAAAATAACACCAGCTTAAGGAATATCTCCAGAACAGTGCCAAAAAAAAAGCTTGAAACCAGTCCAAAAACACCAAAAGTGGGAGAGAAAAAATGCTTGAGTCTGACCACGGCCAGAGAAGCTAGGAAAACAGCTAGAGAAGCTAGGAAAACGTAGGAAAGGAGATAAAAATGCCTGAGGACAGTGCAAAAATGTCTGAACAGGGAGAAAACACTTAGAACAGCCAAAAAAACACCTGGAACAGGTTTAAACATGGGGAACAATGCAAAAATGTGAGTAGTTTTGAAAAAACGTGAGAGACCAGGAAAAAGTGTGAGAGGTTTTGCAAAAAACATGAGGGACCAGGAAAAAATGTGAGAGACCAGGAAAAAACGTGAGAGACCAGGTAAAAACATGAGAGGTTTTTAGTAGGCTCGCAAAAAATTTTTGAGACCAGGAAGAGGTAACTTCGAGACAGCAAGGAACCACAGCGATGAGGAAAAAGCTCGGAATAGTCTGAGTATACACCGATGAATAAAAAACAATGATCCCAACCAGTAATCATAGGTCCATGCAAAAAAAGAGCTCTTCTTTTACCCTGCAGGCACGGAATCTGAACACAACCAGCAAGAAACACACAAACAACCCAGAAACAACAACCACAAAGATATAGAAATATCCAACTATGAACTCAGCTGATAAGCAAACCGATCAAATACCTTAACTTGTAGCTGCTGAAACCTCAATACGAGGTGAGCAATAATTCCAAAATGATAATCGAAAAGAAACTTACACACGAGGAAATGAGAAGAAATCATAACTAATAAACAACTGAGAAACAAAGAGTGCACATTTACCAAAACCAGCTCTGATACCATGAAAGAGGGATTCAGGAGAAGCGATGTTGAAAAGCGATGCACCATAATGAAGTTACACTCTGATGGTAATGTCAAGCCAACACAATATGCAAGATTTAAAATAATGCAAAGAAGATTGCAAGTAAGAAGAATGGGTCTGCTCATACTCAAAGATCAAAAAATAGGAAGTACAAATATGGATGATGTGTAACCCCCATGCCTAAACATGGAAAGAAACTCAATGACACCACTGACGCATATGACATTGACTGATGCATATGACGCCACTAGAAGAGGAGTTACAATTCCAAATAAGGAATGTAACTCCTATGACACATTACCGCAAATGACAATGTCAGATTCTATGACAGAATCTGACACTTGTCATTTGACTTCCTAATACCTATGACTCTTGCAACGTGAGATGAGTCACCTAGGTGATGTGGACAATGACTGGAAAGTCACACACACCAACAGTTTTCACTGTCGAAAAGCTTCAAAGCTTGGCGCCTAGGTTTGAAGGAGCTTGATTTAAGTCTGATTAATTATCTACATAGTATTACAAGTGCCGAGGTGAAGTTGACAATATTTATGCTTGCTTTGCATGCAAGCAAAGCCTCAAATTTTAGGGCAGCATGCTTTTATGTAGATTTTTATGATAAAAATCAAGTGTTCATGTTGCGGATTCCATCTTTTTCTGAATTAATTGTAGGTATTCATTACAGGTGCTTATATAATTGAAAGGGAGCTTAAATCAATGTCCAATACATTGAATATATCTTCTGAATCTAAAGAAATTCCTAGATCTACATCAAATGTGAAGAATTCTTGTCGAATAAAGAGAAAAAGAGTTTCTTAGATAAAGATTGCTCCGGCCATGGAAAAGTGTGTTGAAAGGGAAAGCTCGGTGGAATCATGCATAGCTTCTAGATTTGTTGAAGTCAACAGGCATAGATCCAGGCCAAGATCCAGATCCAGATATCATAATTGCAAAATCTTCTGCTAAAAATTCATCCTCTTGTTTCTAACATAGCCCATGTAGAAGTCAGTGCGTCGAAAATTCCTTCTAGGATCTTGTGCATGTGCTCCCAATCTTCCAGTTGAAGCCTTAATTGAATTTGCATTCACCTGGAGTGCTTTCCAGAATTTTTAATTACTCATATGTAATTAAAAATAAAAAAGATGAGTTATTTACAGAAAACATTGCACTGATGCATGTACTGGAGAAGAGCTACAAAAGTTTCAAGGATAAGAAGGAAGACAAGTCAAAGGCAATACCCACAAGCAAATCACCGTCACTTGCTTCCAGATCCAGCCACTTCTAGATCCAATTGCTTCTAGATCTAGTTTGCTGAGAATCAAAGGCAAAAGAATCAACTGCATGTAGAATAGAAAAAAGGACAGGACTATAGCTTTCCTCTTTCTTCTTCTTTCTCGTATTTTCTCCGACAAAGTAATTGAGCGATCAATTAAATTATAAAACTTAAGTGATCGGTTTTAAATTCATTACTTGAAGAAGTCAATTACTTTGAAATAGGTGGCAGACATGCAAAATAGAAGGTTTTATCTTCAGTTACAAATCATGCATGTCATGCAAAGAGGAATTCCATGAGGGAGATTGTCATATGATTCCTTTACAAATTCAACATGTGCCAGTTCACTAAAAGCTTCATATTTGTTATTTCCCCTCTAAATGCTATAAATAGTGGAAGAACCTATGAGTTAATGATGATAATTTGTAACCAGCATTCTTGTATTCCAAACTTTGTGCTGAAGCCCATTGATAGCTATTTGAAGCAAAGGAATAGAAAGGAGTAGATTTCTGGAGAAATTTGTGTCACGGTGCATTTTGTTTCTAGCTTTTTGTCTTAGATCTAGTTATAAACTTTGTGTTATTTTAGATCTGGATCTGAAATCTTCCTTTGTTTATAATTATGAGTGTTAATACCTATTATTTTTTCTATTTGCATGTAATCAACTCTATTATCTATTGATTGGGTTGCACATCTTCCCTCTTTCTTTCATGTTTTTATATTATTTCCTTCTTCTTTATATTTTTCCTTTCTTTAATAGTGGCTTACTTGCTGCAAAACTATACAACTATGGTTCATGAGCTGCATGGTTAAAGTAAAACCCCTAAATAGATACTAGCATATTTTATTGACAAATCTTACATGGGATCCTCACCGGTAAATGAGGGAGATTTATCTCATGACTGCCTAGGTTTTCAGCTATGCAGAAAATCTAGCCAACAAAAAGCATACTAGAATATATATGATTCCTAAGCAAGAAAACTAGTGTTTGACAACTATCTTTTACCTCTTTTCTTTATCTCTTGTTTTCTATTTGGTATTACACTCCCTATAACCCAGTAGGAATTTAACTGATTTATCTTTTATTCCTCCAAACACCAGCACCCATCCAAGACAGCACCTTTCAAGTGCTCATATCCCCTCTGGGTTTTGTTGACCCTTTTCTACCATACTCTCTCTTTTTGGGTCTCATTTATCTTTTGGTTATATTTTTCACTTATGGCTCACCCTTACAGTTGTCAATTATGAAATTCAAACAAGGGAATCATATAAATACATAGTTAAGTGTTCAAAATCAAGGACCAAGAACTAAGCACTCCAAGGCATTCATCTACAATTAATTCAAGGAAAAAGGGCTGTAAATATGCATACACAACCTAGGAAGGGAAACTTCATTCTATTCCATCCACATATTCTACTACATTGTTATATTCTAGCTACAACCCTCTATCAAGTGTAACTTGCACAAGGGCATCTTAAGGCACAACTCCTACATGCAACCAAAATAACTACATCGAGTCTGATATGTAGTGTAATACTCGGTCATAAGTTCACTCTCAGGGTGACCACCGAGGTCAGTATGACTCCCCATTCTGCATTTTCATTTTTAAGTTTGATCTAGTTTGTGGGATTATGCAGGTGAATTTCTATCTTACAGGTTACATGTACATTCAGCAATCTAGGAGCGACTACCAGGTGATCAATATAGAAAAATTGCAACACCCTTGTCACACAAACAGAAAAAAAATCTAGAGCTTTTGCATAGTCACAGGAACCCAAATCCAATCATCGGCACTCAGGTGCCCTTGTCCTATTGTAGGTGCCCTTGTTCGTTGTTTTTTGTGAGCTATAGAATTTACAAAGATCAATTCAATTTTTTTTTACATCCTATTCATCACTTATCCTTGCCCAAATCAGTTCCAGATTACATGAATATCATCTAAGTTCTTCTATCTACCTCTCTTTCTTAGGGTTTTATATTTTTCATGCTTGTTTCATTTATGTATTTTAATATTAATACAATTTTTGACTCTGCAATATTATATTTAATTCAAATTAAATTAAATCATTTGGTGAACCCTAATTTTAATCGTTCATTTGGATCCCTATTTTATCACTTTCTCTTTCATGGCTGTTAAGGTTCCCATAGTCTCCTTGTATCAATTACTTCAAATGCACCCAACTTGTAAAGAGACTCTTGAAAAATCCGTACACACTATATACCTCCCATGTGATACGCCACCTTCATAAGTGTCATATTTAATCATCTCTCTGACAACCCTAGCCTTAGCGATACCACACGCAATCAATATATTTGTAATTCAATTCAAGATTTACATGGTTTATTTCAAGACAAATTCAAAACTATAGAAACCATGATTAAATATCTAAAATCTGAAATCCAACTTTTCAAGGATGCTTCTCAAGCCCATGTTAGTTCTCTTTCTACAGCTCATTCTACTTCTGTATCTTCTAGATGTTCTCATATATGTGAACCCTAAGTCATAGCACTACCGCGCCTCTCAAATTTGATTCAAATGCTAAGAAACATGGTATTCTTCCTGAAATCCAAAATCACCAATTGATAAACTTTCCAACTACTCATTGTTATCCTCCTAATCAACTTGTCAAGTACATAAGTTTTCAATTTTTCAAATATCACAAAATTGACGGACATCATGAAAATGATTTCTATGCTCTAAAATGAAGAATCAAAAACCTTGAGCATCGGGGTTTTTTTTAATTTTCTTTACAACATCTTTCTACATCTTCAATTGATAGATCTAAGTGGGATCCTAAATCTGGTCCTTCCATGTATCATTAGCATCATTCCATAGTTACTAATGTTCCTCCTTTGGCAAGTCAAGAGTCACCTATCCAGCCAAATCTAGCTAAGCAACCTCCTCTAAAAATCAGTCCCATCCCCTCCTCCTCTTAAGTCTTCTACAACATTTACCCATTCCCACTAAACCACCCCATCTAAAAATAATTCCATCCCCTCCTTCTCACAAGTCATCTACAACATTACAAACCCCAAATCAAAAACCACTCTCTAAGAAAGACCAATAAACTCTACATAACCTCTTTAGACTTCCTCCTTTCAAGCTGACATCCAACCATTGTTATACTCTTGCTCCTACCTACCATTATGACAAAAAAAAAAATTCTTATGATACATTTCAAGCCCCATCTCCATCACAATGTCTTTCTTTCATAGTAACATAGCTTTCCATTATCCGCACACTTGGGGGAATTTCACTTCTCCCCCCCTTCTAGCACTATCATTTATTTCTAGCATCTACTATCATACTTTACTCTATGTGCTTCATGTATCATCTTTCTACACACTTTTAAACCCTTTGATACACGCATTATATCTTCATTACCATATCACATACTCTAGTTCCACGGTTCATAATCAATTGTTGAGGTTCTAAATCTGAATTAAACCTTGCCACGCCCACTTTTCACACTCTATGTTTCATGATCTATCTATCTAGTACACATTCTCAAACCATTTCTGGTGCACTCTTCTTCTATGGTTCATTCTTAATTGTTGAGGGGTATTTTATAAATGAACCTCATCTCATACACATCTATTGGGAGGCATGTTTTTCCTATCAAATTCACATATGGCATACCATTCAATCACACTCATGTATTACATTTACATACGTTGGTTGCACTTACTCTTTCTTTTATACTACTTACATGATTGAATTTTCTTACTATGCTAGTTAGATACTCAGTATGTCATTATATTTCTATATATACACATGTGCATTCACTTTGTATTTTGTAGTGAATGTAGATCTCTTACACGTTCTCACACTCTGAAATGATGTTTGACACAGTATCCTTTTAGTTCCATCAAGGATTTTAGGGGTATCTACCTTTACTACTCACACACATTAGAGGGACTATTGTTTCATCATCTTTCTGTAAAATTACCTTTCACTGATACATACAGGCATTGACATACTCTTTATATTTCTAAGATACTAACGGGTGCTTCGTGTGTAGCATTTTCTTTGCAGGACTATATGCCACCATGCTTGTCTGATACATTTAGTTTGTCATTATTTGTTATTATATGCCATTGTTTCTGAGTTATGCCCTATGTCTTGTTTTATCACTATTTGTAAGCTTTTGGCTACTTCGGCCCCTATTGTCTTATGACATTATGAGCAGTGTCCCATGTTTTAAACCTATTTTTCATGGTTTATCTTTTCTCACACTTGCTTAATTAAATTTTATTCTTTCCATTTGAATGATTAACATTTATCATGGCCACTTTGTTTGCATGTTCCTTTGTTTCCACTATGCACATCCCCTACCCATTGTAGGTATCCATTTTAGCACAAAACCAGGTCATCTCCTTTGGGTTACATTCTCCTAAATATGTCGCATGTACCACAAATGACGGGGACATACATTAAGTGAAAAAATCACCCCTAAAGTAGCTCACAGCTACAGAATAGATATGCACAGTACAAGAACAACATAAGAATATAGTCACAAAATGGCCCAAAAATTTTATTGGGTCCTCAGCACATCGTAGAAATCTACGCCCAACATCATAAAGTAGTTCTTGGGATCATGTGTCCTCCCCTATGCACTAATTTCCTAAGGGCACATAGTCAACTTATCAATTAAGCATAGTTCAAAAAATCCTTTAGAGTAGGTATATAGTTATAGGAATAGTCCTTCAATTACATAATACATTCTATCTCCTTCAATTTTTACAACTTGGAACTAATTCAGAACAAATCAAGGACATACCATTTGCAGTGGTGGTTATCGAGAAAATTCAAGTAAGGAGAGTAATACTAGACCTCTCTCACCAAAACTTGCTCTTTGGCATGAGATCACCCAAAAAACTCGCACTTAGCATGAGATCGCATAAAAAAAATTCTCTTCACAACATTTTATGATATTTTTCCTATCCTTTACACTCTCCTACATCAGGTGCACCCTTTCCTTTACTATTAATTTTACATAATTTTTGCATACTTATACACATTTTTCTATTATTTATCATATATAGAACTTTGACTACTCTTTCACTCTTCTTCTGTAGGTCCATCCTTAATACACAACAAGAAGCAACCTATAACAACAATTACAAACACAACAATAGATAATTTGCAATGCATATGCTTTACCATTAGGGTCACTTTCCTTTCCTATTCTTCATGCTTCACTTTTCATCATTCCACGTTTTGCTTGTCTATTCGACATGATATTCATCGTATACTCTATAGGATCATATGGTATGCATCTAAAAGGAATGATAACCAAATCATACCAAGCCAAGAACACGGATGCTAATCAAACACCACGATCAATAAGATGAAAGCAATTCGCCATAATAACTTTACACAAAACCTTTACAAAAAAATGAGCGGCAATATCATATATTATTATGGAACTCAATGAAATACAATGAGAATGGGCCTTGCTTATATAGGCAAGGAATAAAAATCTAAGAACTAGTCAAGGACGTAGATCAAGCCATAAATCATGGAAAGAACTAGTCATCAAAGAACTCTTCAAGTCCATAGATTTATGAGAGAACTAGACATCAAGGATCTAGTCAATACCATAGATCTAGGAAAGAACTAGTCATTACCATAGATCAAGGAAAGAACTATACCCAACAACTAGATAATATCTCCTAATATCTAAATAAATAAAAAAGAAATATCCACACACATAAGTGGGTGAGGATAAATACAATAAAGGTAAATAATGTACCTAGGTGAACATGAGCCAAGGTAAATACCTACTCTAACACCCCCCCTCAAGTGAAGCTAGGGGCCAAAATAGAAGTGGCATGTCCACAGTATGAGTCCTGGCAACTAGGCCTGATGAGGTACTCATGTACAATATATCCATGAAGAAATCTCAAACCAAAAGAAGGAAAGAATCTTTCTACAAGGAAAGAGAAAGAAGAAGAAGAAGGAAGATGTTCTCATGAACACCCCCCAAGAACAAATTCTGAAACCCCAAGCATTCCACGCAACTCAAGGTAGCGAGGTGATGCAAAAGGCTTCGTAAAGATGTCTGCAACCTACTACTGAGTCGGAAGGTAATCCAAGCAAAGAAATCTATCCTGAATTCACTGCCAAATGAAGTGGATGTGTATCTCGATATGTGTGGTCCGCTGGTGCTCAACTAGGTTGCGAGAAATGTGAATTGTACTTCGGTTGTCACACCAAAGTATAGTCGGTGAATCCTATGGGAATCCAAACTCTATCAATAACTGGCAAAGCTAAAGAATCTTCTAACTCGCTATAACTACTGCCCTATACTCTACCTCTGAAGATGAAAGTCCAATAGCCTGTTGCTTTTTGCATGCCAAAGCAACTGGAGAAGAACCAAAATAGAAAATATAGCCAGAAGTAGAATGCCTGTCATCAATAGAACCTGCCCAATTTAAATTTGTATACCCAACCGAGTAGAACCCCTAGTGTAGTGTAGGACAAAGTGGGAAGTGCCCTATAAATAGCACAAAATCCTTTTAGTAGCTTGCCAATGACTACTGTGAGGAGAATGTGCAAACCGAGATACAAGCCCTACTGCAAATAAAATATCAGGTTGAGTATGGGTCAAGTACATGACACTCCCAACCAATTTCCTATACAACATAGGATCACAAAGTGGTGTGGTACATGTGGATGTAAGAGTAACCCCAGACTGAAAAGGAGATGGACTTGGCTTGCAATCAACCATATCAAAGTGCCTAAGAAAGATCAAGGGCGTACTTTTCCTGACTCAAATGAATCCTTGAATCTATCTAAGAAATCTGTAAACCCAGGAAATAATTCTATATTTTCTTTTTCTTATGGTGCACATCCCGAGGTGAATCTAGTATGTTTCTCTACACAACAAAAAAACCAAAAAACTGACTGCCTCCTGAAATGGTCAAGTTTAAAGTTGATCTTAAGGTTTTGCCACCTTTCGGATCCAGTGGAAGCCTCTGTTTTGCATAAAAATGCACACAGCAACAAAATACGAGAAAATCCTGAAATATATGAATATATAAAAAAATTATTTACAAAATAAAACTTACAGACAAATGTCAATAGCAATCTCCCACTCTGATACCATAAAAGGAATGATAACCAGATCATACCAAGCCAAGAACACAGATGCTAATCAAACACCATGATCAATAAAATGAAAGCAATTTGCCATAATAACTTTACACAAAACCTTTGTAAACAAATGAGCAGCAATATCATATATTATTATGGAACTCAATGAAATACAATGAGAATGGGCCTTACTTATATAGGAAAGGAATAACAATCTAAGCACCAGTCAAGGTCGTAGATTAAGCCATAAATCATGGAAAGAACTAGTCATCAAAGAACTAGTCAAGTCCATAGATTTATGAGAGAACTAGACATCAAGGATCTATTCAATACCATAGATCTAGGAAAGAACTAGTCAATACCATAGATCAAGGAAAGAACTATACCTAACAACTAGATAATATCTCGTAATATCTAAATAAATAAAAAATAAATATCCACACACATAAGTGGGTGAGGATAAATACAATAAAGGTAAATAATGTACCTAGGTAAACATGAGCTAAGGTAAATACCTACTCTAACAGCATCTCTTATCTAATTTATGTTATCAAGTATTTACTCAACAACATAAAGTGGGGGAAAATGTAGAAATAAAATCACATACATGGGTACATTTCTAGGTCTTAAAAAGCATACTAGCATTTCTATGATTCCTAAGCAAGAAAACTAGTGGTTGACAGCTATATTTGGCCTCTTTTCTATGTCTCTTATTTTCTATTTTGTCTTACACACCGTACATCCTAGAAAAAAATTAATTATTTTATATTTTATGGCTCTAGACACTAGTGCCTAGCTATGATAGCAACGCCTAGGAGCTTATGTCCTTGTTGGGTGCCCTTGACCCTTTTCTACCTTACTCTCTCGTTTTGGGTCTCTTTTATCTTTTGGGGATATTTTTGACAATTACAAAATTCAAACTAGGGAATTATATAAATATGTATTTATTTGTTCAAAATAAAGGACCAAGCACTAAGCATTACTAGAATCACCTAAACTTGCCTTCAAAATTCTCCTAAAGCACTCCAATGCATTCATCTAGCATCCATTCAAGGGAAAAGGGTTGCAACTCTGCATACACATCATAGGAAGAGAAATTTCATTACATTTCATCCACACATGCTACTACATTGCTACATTCTAGCTACATCTTGTTATCAATTACAACTTACCCAAGGGCATCGTAGGGCACAATTTATACACACACTTACAAGAACTACATGGATTATGAGATGTAGTGTAGAACTCAGTTATAAGTTAACTCTCGAGGTGATCATCGGAGTTAGTCTGACTCCCCATTCTGCATTTTTGTTTTTGGTTCGATGCAGTTTGTAGGCTTATAAAGATGAATTTATATCTTGTAGGTTACAAGTACCATCATTACTGATCCAGTAGTGAATAATCAGATATCAACATGGAATAATTATGCTTGTGACATAAAAAAATCAAATCTAGATCTTTTACACAGTCACGAGAACCCATATCCATTCATCAGTGCCCAGGTGCCCCTATCCTGTTGGATGTGCCCCTTTCTATTGTTTTTCATGAGTTGTGGAGTTTAGAAAGATCAATTAAGATATTTTTTGTATCCTATTAATCACTTTTCCCTTCACATACGTGTTCTAGATTACACAAATATTGGATAATTTTTTATATCTCCCTCTCTTGCTTAGGGTTTTATACTTTCCAAGTTTGTTTACTTGTGTCATTTCTATATTTTAATATTCATATAGTAAGGGATTTTCCAATATTAGATTTAATTCAAATTAATTTAAATAAGAAAAAAATTTCATCTTGTGAATCAGAAAATGATATGTACTTAATTGTCTATATCAACAAAATATCTATCCTCCATTATAGGGGAGGTTCCTTGATGTGGAGACTGAATGATAGGTAATTTAATTTCGATACTTACATACTCTTATCCCTATTAGAGTCACAAAAACAATTTGGCAATATTTTATGTAACTTTTTTTATTCAGTCTCCTCACTGGCTTGCTTGCATTAATTGACATAGTACTTACAACATTGGATAGATCCCCTATCGACACAATGATCTCACCTCTGTGTTTGAGAGGGGAGGCTCCCTTGTATGATGGGTTTGTTGGTTTTTGGATACTTTTAACCCATAAATCACCTGAAAGGAGAAATAAAGGAAAGTGAAAGAGTTATAGAAGAGAGAGAATAATATAGTGGAAAAGAATATAGAGAGGGAGAATGCAAGAACAAACAAATGTAGATCTCATTCCTAGATGCTATAAAGTACACAATAACAATAGAGATAATGAATGTTAATACTTTGCATGAAAAGGAAATAAATAAAAGATTACATTTGACATAAGAGAAAACAAAATTATCAAGAATCTCAAGACACAAATTTCTACAAGAATCCATGTATTTCTTTTTGAAAAGGAACACAAATTTTCCTTCTTGTCTTCTTGTCAAAAAAGTCTTCGCAATTATCAATCTCCATGGAAAGTATCTAAACAAAAAGTTTTATTAACTTCCTTTCCTTGAGACCGTAGGACAAAAAGTTCCTCAAACCTCCAAGACTCATAAAAAATAAGCTCTAAATTCCTTTTATAACCCAAAAGTTGGCTATAAGGTAACTAGGGTTTCTATTAACATCACTTTAGGGCATAATTAGGTCACATTATAATTTTATAACTTTATTTTAATAAATTAAACTCAATTAAAATAACACAATTTTAACACATAAGTGACCTAATTCAAATTATTTATTATAATAATTAAGTGGGTACATGTGGACTCATTAGAATGACTAGAACATACACCTAGACACCAAAATGACACCTAGATTAGAATCATGGAACCTATGATTAGTGTCATATCCATTGGGCCAAGAATCTTCCTATCTCAATCCTATAAGAAATGAAATCATTGACCATGTTGGATTTGTAACGTGTTTCATGATCTCTCACTCTATGAAGGACTTGGGTTCATATCTTGGTTACTTTCATCAGTGACACAACACACACTTGTTTAGTTTGTGATCACCTCGGATCATTCATGTTTATATCTTGAAAAATTATTCAATCCATAATGTTTAGTTTTCACTACACCGACTAACTAATTTTATCTGCATCCATTATGCATGATGGCTTATTTCTCCACGCTTAGAATTTATTTGTCTTGGTGAATTCATGATTTTCCATATTACCATATTTTGTTGCACCACCTTGGCTTATTAATGATAAATATCTCCATCAAGCTATTTGATCTTACCTCAAATTATGATGTCGTCTGAATGCATACAAGTCATTGGTAGAGTGGAAACAATTGATTATTTGAACATTAAATGACTAGAATTGGATTGTTTCCTACTTGCATTCTACATGAAATATATGATATCTAGACCAACAAGCTATGATAGTTCATTCTCAAGGAAAATTTCAATGATTGTTTAGTATAAATATTCATGAAATCTTCAACCAAGCCATCGAATGCTAAGTCAAAAAATTTGGTGGATATATCATACTTGATAATATAGGTCAAGTATGGGGCCACTTGCACTATGTTTGATAGGGGATCCAAAAATTATGTATGTTCTGGTACATATAAGAGAACCCTTTAAATATGTAACATCTCTTCTATCTTTACAAAGCCATGGTAGATGGGTTTTGTATGGACTGGTGAGAGTAATAACCTCTGATAAAACTAATGTCATACATCAAGGAATGAAAGACAACTATTAGTATGGAAAATGGTGTGTGCTAAGAATAAGAGAAGTTATTTCAATTTGTGCCCATCCTTTATGTAAGGTACATGAGTATCCACTCATGGAGAACTATTATAACTGATTGAAGAAGTTTCATGTTCAATTATTTGTGTGGCCAATGACTTAGCCTTCCACATGAGCTTTGTAGTAGTCTTTTGCATTGATAAATTCCTTTCATCACTATATCCTTAGCTTTGGTCTTGCGGGTTGATTCCTTCGTTTTCTCCTCATGAGAATTCTCTCTCACAACCTTTGCATCATAGACTATGTGGTCTCCATGTACCATGTTTCTTTCAGGAAATTACACCTTGCCATCTAATCTTTTCTCCACTTTGAGTTCCATTGACTTGGTTTGTAATTTTTGGACATAATCATAGTTTGATTTATTTTTTACATGTACTATTACATTACTTCCCAATCAAATCTTGATAGTACTCACAAACATATGAAAGATAAAATTGAATTTGCATTGTTATTCTTCGTTGCATGTTTTCCATTTCCTCATATGCAAGTTATTTTGGATCATTTCGATGCTTTGGAAATATTTTTATTTGTTTTCTTGTTTTGAGTATTTTAATTTAGGAATTATCTTTGTTTCTACTTCTAGTTAGAAAAATTTAGAGAGAACATCCAGCAAAACACTCACAAGACCATTTTCAGAAGTCATTTTGAAAGAATCATTGTCTTTGTGTAAAATTAAAGCTAGAACATGTGATATCAAGGAAAATAGAATATTATCCCTCCTAGGATTTTCATTGCAAAGTTTCAGATGATCAACAAGGAATGAAATAACTCTTACTCATCATAAAATTCACCACCAACATTAGTACTTAAGGATGGTTTTTTTACTTGCTAATGTTGTGATATCATGTTATTCCATTACATCATGAGTGAATTATGGTATATAGGTCACTCCCACCAATATTGACTCATTGGCCTCTTCATCATAGCTCCACGTAACTAGAACACACAAAATTGGTAGAGCCCATGCTCTAGGCCAATCAAAAATTTGAAATAAATTAATGTTTTTTTTTATAAAATTTGTGATTGGTCCAAAGCATGGGTCCTACCAAGTTTGTACATGTTGGATAAGGATCACCAATGAGGACATGATAAAAGAACTAAAAGCAAGCTGCTACAAACTTGTGCATTGATGACAACTAATTCTCAAAGGAGCAATGGTTAATACTATGAAGGGATGTCAAGTCTCAGTGCTACAAAGAAAATAGATATTTTATTATTAGTAGTAAATAATGTTCTCAGAAATGGTAGTATGACTTTGGTTACATCTCGTGATAGAGATTTACTTGTGCAGAATCAGCTAAGTACATTATATGATGTAAAACTATTAGGTGTAATGTAAGCCCAAGTCCCAAAACCCCTCCAAGTTCTTCAAGATCTGGGGGTAGAGATGGTCAACATCTGTACTAGCTATCCTTTGGTATTAAAATTTTTAGGTGGGAAACTCTGTAATAATCATGATCCACAATAATGCAGGAATCGATTGATAGAGTTACAAACAAAAATTCTAATGATTATATTATCGGAGATCCTTAAAAGTAGCTATGAATTACTCAATAATAAAGAGAAGGATAAATTTTTAGAGTGGTGCGTTGTGAGGGTCTGTCAACATTAAAATTTTCCACCAAAATTTCTATTTTATTAATGTATGTATTAGGAATAAGATGTTGTTAAGTATAATTAGTAGTGGTGTCCAATAGAAGATAACGACACCGTCCGTACGATGCCGCCAATAATGTAGAGTACGGTAACAGTCAAAGTACAATAGGAATGTTGTAAAAAGTAAATATTTGTCGTAAATGGTCTGGTAATGTTAAAATGTCAAAGTTGGGATAAGTAGAGAAGTAGGGTCTACATGATTAGGAATTAGAAATATTATATTTGTAATAAGGACAAAGAGTGATGTCATAAATATTTTGTGTATTTTATTTGTGGAAAAGTCTAAAAAGGTGGAACCCATGTGAGATGATAAGGTTTATCTTATCTTAGAAGATAAGCCTACATATAAAGGCAAGAGTTTAGGCATGGAATATGATTGGCCGGAAGAGATTTCCTATCCTATCTTAGAGATAGGGTGGATAAGCCTGAATTCCTATAAATAAAGAGGCCACCTGCCTCATTTGGCATAGAAGGAAGTAGTGAGAAATATTGTATGAGTAAGTGTGTAAAGGAAGCCATCATTTTGAAGGTGTGTTAAAGAAGCCATTAAGAGGTGTAATTGTGAATTTTTTCCCATAGTTATTGTTGGAAGGCAAGTGAAGTCAGTAACACTTGAAGTACCTCATGGGTGAGATTGTAACAATTTCATGTTGATATTATAATTTACACTGATATTTCATATTTATCATCATTCCTTCTTATAATAGTCTATTGTATTCTTGTGTTATGTTTGTTGTTGTGTTTCCAGATTACATCCACCAAACTAAAAGCTATGCATTAGTAAATAATCATAGCACGAGGAGTTCCCAGTAAAGAATTATCATAGTGTCAGATTGGTGATGACATTTTGGTTCTGTTGCCGGGACCATCCCTCGTTGGTGGATTTTCTGGAGAGATATTCCCACTTAGTCAGAAAATATTTGGAGGGTAACCTTGTTTTTACTGTGTATGGTGGTTACCATTGTAAAGTAACTTGGATGATTTTTTGTCCTTGACGTTACTATCTTAGATACTTGAAGAAGAATGAAAAAATTTTCCCACCACAAGGGGCAGGTCTGCAGGACCAAACGGGGAGGGATTCGTTTGGAAAATTTCTCACGTGGGGGTGGAAAAACACCTTTTCACATGCGGTACTGTGGGTCCGAAGCGACACGTGGCACCTCCTAAGCCATGTGGGAGGGAAAATCGGCCCAAACACCCCCCCCCACAAGGTGCAGAGGAACATTTCGGAAAAATTTCCCACGCTGGGCAAAACGAATGCCACTTGCACCTGCTCTCTCGTGAGTCCAAAGGGACACGTGGCATCTCTAAGCCACATGGGAAAAGGGGGAAATGGGAAATGGCGGAGAAAAGAAGAAAATTTTTTAACGCCCCGAAGGGCAAAAAGGATTACATTCACCTGCGCCTCCGCTGATACCTCGTGATGTCACGTGGTAACTTCAGATTGGCTGTGGCCGGCGGGGAAAAGATGGAAAATTTTCCCAAAATTCTCTAGAATGAAAAAAGGAAAAAAAAAATGGAAACCCGCTCCGTCCGCTGAGCCTCATTGACAGCCACGTGGCATCACCTGATTGGTTGCGGGTCAGGAGGGGAAAATTTGGAAAATTTTCCAAAAAAAATCCAGAAGCACTAAGTTATTAAGGGATCCGCCCTCCCCCCCCTATGACACCCCATGGTGCGACGTGGAAACCTTTGATTGGCTGTCAGGGTGTCTAGGGAAAATTTGGAAACTTTTCCCAAAAAATTTCAGACTACAAGGGAAAATTCGAGGCCCGCCAAGGAAATTTTTCCCAAATTGTATTTTTTTTTACACCAAGTGAAGAAAAAAATTCAAAAGGCCATAACTTTTGATACAAGAGCTCAGTTTTGGGAAAACGATGACTTTTTGGAAATATATTGACGTCCTCTTTAAACATGAATCATTGAAGTTTTATTTTGATAAAGTTTGAGGGGTCAATTTTATGCAAACGTTCTGTAGAATTTTACAGTGCAAACTAGTAATTTTAACTTATAAAATTTGTTCAATTTGTTCTTGTCCCTCTCTCAACATGTCAAATAGACATGGAGAATTGTTCTTAGGCTGGAATTAGGATAAGTTTGTGAGGTAGATCTATTTGATTGAATTCCAATTCGAAATTTTACAATTTTGACTAGCAAAATGACTTGTGAAAGCTTTGAACTCGGTTTTGCCAGGTTTTAGAAAGATTACTTTTAAGTATTTTTGTCTAGTTGGATTAGTTTACAGAAAACTAATTAAATTTAATCTTTTAGTTTGTTATTTCATTTTTGTAGGTTCGATCTGTGCATTTTGGATTAAATAATTACCAGTTTGAAAATACAAGAAGGAGATTTAATTTTTAAAGGGTTTATTTGCCATTTTCTTCTTCCAAGTATTATAATATGTTACAATTCTAATCTAATACATTTAGTTGATACAATCCAACTATTCAAAAACTAAAATACATCTTTTATTTCCAATTTTCCCATATTTCAAAAGATAAAGCATTAAACTTCCTTTACAAGCATTTCTTCCTTTCAAACAGAGATTACAACTCACAACTAGATGATTAAATTAAATACAATGATACAATTTGAGGAAGGTTATGCAATCCTTTATTTATTCCTAAAGAAAACTTTAGAACTTCCTTCTTTTATTCTTTCCAAAATCATATATTAAATAAAGGGAAGAATAATACATTATCTTCTCATGTGTTTCACTTTTCCACTTTCTAAACAGGGATTTCATAGTGTATACTAAACACAGATTTCTAATGGAATAATATCATATGGATAAGACAAAACCACTTCCATTAATTCAAATGAAACTCTTACAACTTCCTTTCCGTTTGATTTCAAAATACAACATACAAAATACATTTCATTCTTTCACATTCCAATATACACTTCCATAACTACTACAACATCTTTCCATTACAAACATATACAAGTTCATCCACTTCAAGTGGGAAAGGTTATAATAAGATTTCATTTCACAAGGGATTGTCAGATTGTCTTTATCTCAGCTCCAGAACAGGAACATACAGACTTATCATTCTTCCAATTTGATCAGAACAAGAGTAGGGGAAAGGCAATGCTCTCCACCCAACCAAGACATCTAATGAAAAGGATAAGCTATCCTTCTTCATTGGCCCCCGATCCCCAACCAAAATGCAATAAAATATGTGATCTAACTCATGGCAATAACAGGGTTCCACAAACACACAAGCAACATTTTTACAAGAAGACATAGTCCAAAACATAATGTAGTTTACAACTACATTAAAGCATGACAAACATTACTGAGGCTTCATCCAGCAAGCCAAAGGAGCAGGAACTATGGAGGATGTTGCTTATGCCTCCCAAAGGGGAAATGGGTATCACCACCTGAGGACAAACCACATGATATATATATATATATATATATATATATATATATATATATATATAAAATTTCAAATCCCTAACATTCCCTTATGCCTCCCCAAAGTACCCCTTATTCCTCCCATTTTCTTATGCCTCCCCAACCTCTTATGGTACCCATAACGAGTAAATAAATGCAAGCTATTTATTTATAAGGTGGAACCCAAATCCAAACTCCCTCCACCCTTATACCTCCCTTAAAACACACTTGTGCCTCCCACAAAATAACCCCATAGTCTTCTCCTACCCCATTCCTAGGCCATCTACCCAACAACCCACAAAACATGCCAAAACATTCACACATTAACATTTACATTTACAAAAGAAGAGCATTTCAAGAGTCAAGCTCCTACCTCTCCATTTATGGAGTTGTTCCAAGTTCTAAAACAACAAGCTTTACCCCAATGCAAGCAATCCAAAATAGCCATGCACAAGCATGCAACAATCTTCAAACAAATTCTTCAAAGCAAGAGCTCCAAAACAGTAAAAGAATTCACCCAAGAATGAAGTCTCCTAAGGTGAGGCAACCCAAAACAAGGAAAGGAATTCAAATTTTATAGAAGATGGAAAGCAAGAGGATGATGTGGATCCATAGAGGATGCCACATCACACATTCTCAACCCCAACCCTAAAGTCAACTTCATTCTCCAAATGCACAATAAATAGGTGGGTGAATAATATGACATTTTACTTACACACTCAATTCTAACCCACACCCCAAAAGATTTAAATTAGATCAGTGTAAGAAAATTTCAATTGAAACCTACAATTTGCCTTCTCAAAAAGCATTATAAAAGTCTAATCTCAACTCTCCAACCATAGTTATGGTTGGTAATTAAATTTAAGAGGTATGAGACAAGTTTAACTTGTCCCACAAGCCTCCAAAATCAGCCTCCAAGGAAAAATTTGAATTTTCAAGAAGGTGGATTGTTTCACACTCAAAAATTAACTTACACATCACTTACACATCTCTTACAACACTTTAAATCAAGGCCAACAAGTCTATTAATTACTTTCTCATGACATATTTTATTTAATTAATATTAACAACATGCTTACCCATAATATTAATACAACATTTAATAAATAAAGAAAGGGGCAAATGCCTCACAAAATAAACACATGCAACATCAAACAAAAGGTCAATTAAATAAAAACAGATAACCCCTTGGTCACATTTAAAGGTAATCCCCCCATGGGAATCCCTAATACACACAAACACGCACAAAAAAATAGTAGTTGTCATGGTGACCTTGTTGAATTCATCTAGAATTCCAATGTGGTTGGTCTCCAATCCCCCGATATTTGTTTTGATATTTAACCTGCAAAATGTTATGTTTTTGGAGCCTATTTTCATGTTAGAGTGTGGTACACCTTCTATGTGTTACACTCTGGTATTTTTACGGCGGTCCCACTCACTAGTGAGCGGGTCGAGGGGGTTTGGGCATGAAGTCCCCGAAGCAAATTTTCATGGGTGGTTTATTAACCCATGGGTAATGGGTAACAGTTATGGGCTATTTTTGGGCCCATGGTTTTTCAGTACCCATTGTTTTGATACCCACGGTTTTTTTTTTTTTTTTTTTTTTGCCCATGGTTTTGATACCCACGGTTTTTGCCCATGGTTTTGATACCCATGGTTTTGTATCAAACTGCTTAAGCAATTGTCTATTTATATGGTCTTATGCATATGATACATATACAAGTAAATGCATTGAAGATGTGCTTTGAATTCGGGTGTGAATTCTGTAGAGTTTGTTGAGCATAGCTCCAAACGGATTTGGGTATTGTATGGAGAGAGTGGACGCTTGTAATTAAATATGAGCAAGTGATTCTTGGTGGACGTAGCCCAAATTGGGTGAACCATGTTAAATATTGTCTCTCTATGTTGTGTTATTTATTCTGCACTTTTATTTGAGATCTGCAATATTTTCTGCATATTAGTTTCTACTATTGCGATTCTGTAAGGGATTATTCAGCATATTTTATCTCTTATTTCCTATTAATTTGTATCAGAGCATATTTTTGTTTGCCGAAGTGTTGAATCATAGGGAAAGTTTTATCTTGAGTGGGAGCTATGGCAGATGATGGAAGATCTAGGGTTGATAAATTCAATGGGAAGAATTTTAGTCTTTTGAAGATGTAGATGGAAGATTACCTTTATCAAAAGGATCTTTATACTCCGTTGTCTAAGAAGGTGAACAAACCCTCAAGTATGACAGATGCGGAATGGGATTTGTTGGATCGGAAGGAACTTGGAACAATCTAGTTGTGTCTTGCATCTTCGTTATTATTTAATGTTTCAAAGGAAAAGACTACAAAAGATCTAATGGATGCATTAGGGAAGTTATATGAAAACCCCTCTACCTCTAACAAGATATTTTTAATGAAAAAGTTGTTTAATATGAATATGTCTGAGAATACTTTAGTAGCAGATCATTTAAATGATTTAAATATGGTTGTGAATATGCTATCTTCAGTTACAATAGAATTTGATGAAGAAGTTAGGGTTGTATTTATTCTGTGCTCTTTACCTAAAAGTTGGAATAGCCTAGGTAATGGCGGTAAGCAACTCAGTTCTAGCTAAAATGAAGTTGAAGTTTGTGGATGTTGTAGGGGTGATTCTAAGCAAGGAAATGTGAAGAAAAAGCTATGGGGAATCTTCTACTTCAAGGAATGCTTTGACAGTGGAAACTACAGGGAGACAGAAGAATAGAGGAAACCATGGAAAATTGAAAGATCGGGCAATGTCAAAATCCAAGAGCAAGATTGTATGTTGGAACTGTGGAAAGTCTGGGCATGAAAAGAAGGATTTGTTGGGAGCTTTGGGACAAGAAGAAACAACAAGAAGAAAACAAGGAGGCAAATGTGGCATCGGGTAATGTATGTCAAGATGCTTTGATTCTTTCTTTGCATAATATTACTGAATCTTGGGTTTTAGATTTAGGGGCTTCTTTTCATGCTACTCCACATAGGCATTATTTTGTTTATTATGTTCAAGGGGATTTTGGGCATGTTTTTCTTGGTGATGATGAGCCTTGCAGTATAGTTAGAAAAGGTTCTATTTAGGTTAAGATGCAGAACGGGAATACATGGAAATTGAAGGATGTCAGATATGTGCCTACATTAAGTAGAAATTTGATATCGGCGTGGCAATTGGGAAGTGATGGTTATACCGTAATATTTACACCGGACTTTTGGAAGGTTACCAAGGGTGCTCATTTGGTGGCAAGAGGTAAAAAGGTTGGAACCTTGTATTTATCCACTGATAGTACTAATGATTGTAATCTTGTGGCTTCAGATGCAGATACAACATTATGGCACTATAGGCTTGGTCATATGATCCATAAGGGCATGGAACATCATAAAGAAGAATTTTACTGGATATACAGAAACAGGTTAGATTTTTGTGAGAACTGCATATATGGAAACAGAAGTGAGTAAGGTTTCTCAAGGTTGGACCTATAAAGAAAGAGAGTAAGTTAGAGCTAGTACATTTTGATGTGTGGGGGCCAGCTCAGGTATCATCTCTTGGGGGTTCAAGTTATTATGTTACTTTTATTGATGATGCAACAAGGAAAGTTTGGGTTTATTGTATTAGAAACAAATATGATGTATTTGATACTTTTGTTAAATGGAAAGCCTTGGTAGAGTATGAAACAGGTCTTAAGTTAAAATGTCTTAGGTCAGATAATGGAGGGGAGTATTGCAGCAATGAATTTGATTATTATTATTCTAAGAATGGGGTGTTAGAAAGGATGAATGGTTCCAGGAACCCCGTAGCAGAATGGGGTGTTAGAAAGGATGAACAGAACAATAATGGAACGTGCTAGGAGTTTGAGGATACATGCAGGACTGCCTCTTTATTTTTGGGAAGAAGCAGTGAGCATAATTGTGTACTTAATATACAGAGGACCCTCAACTGCCTTAGATGAAGGCATACCTAAGGAGGTTTGATACAGTAAGAAAGTCGATTACTCATTTCGTAGAGTCTTTGGATGTGAGGTGTTTGTTCATATTGACAAGGATGATAGGAGCAAGCTAGAGGCTAAATCAGAAAAATACACTTTTATTGGTTATGGTGGATGATGACTTTGGATTTAAATGTTGGAGTATTAAGGACAAGAAAATCATTCAGTCTAGGGATATGGTCTTTAATGAGAAAGTCATGTATAAGCAATAGTTGCAGGAAAATAAGGAAGAATCCAAGAAAGAAGATGCAGTGGTAGAGGATCTTCCAGATGGGATAGTGACCCATGAATCAGTTCAGGAACCTACTCAACAGGAACCCCAAACTTCTCCAGTGAGGAGGTCTTCTAGGGTAAGAAAAGAACTTGAATGTTTTTCTCCTTCTCTTTATTATTTATTACTCATTGATAGTGGAGAGCCAGAGAGCTTTGATAAAGCAATGCAGATAGATGCCAGTAAGAAGTGGGAGCAAGCCATGGATGAGGAGCATTAGTCTCTCATGCAGAACCAGACTTGGGATTTGGTGAAGCTACTGGAAGGAAAAAGAGCATTGCAGAACAAGTGGGTGTACAGAGTTAAAGATGAAGAAGGAGGGAAAAAAAGATATAAGGTCCGGTTGGTGGTCAAGGGGTTTGCACAAAAACAAGGTATAGATTTTGATGAGATATTTTCTCCTGTAGTAAAAATGACTTCTTTTAGAACTATTCTTGGAATAGTGGCAGCAGAAGACTTGCACTTAGAACTAGTTAGACGTAAAGAATGCATTTCTCCATGGTGATTTGGAGGAGGATCTATATATGTCAGCAACCAGAAGAATACGAAGTCAAAGGTAAAGAGGAGATGGTGTGCAAACTGAATAAGAGCTTGTATGGCCTGAAACAAGCTCCACGTCAATGCTATAAGAAGTTTGATAGCTTCATGATGGAGTAAGGTTATATCAGATTTCATTCTGACTATTGTGTGTATACAAAGAAATTTGAGGATGGAAGTTATATTATCCTGTGTTTGTATGTTGATGACATGTTGGTTGTAGGTAAAAACACTGTAGGAAATAAAAGTACTCAAGAAATAGCTAAGTGAATCCTTTGATATGAAAGATTTGGGGGCTGCCAAACAAATCCTTGGTATGAGGATAACTCAGGATAGGAAGGAATGGAAGTTGACTTTATCTCAGGAAGAGTACACTAAGAAGTTATTGGATAGGTTTAACATGCAAGATGCTAAACCGGTTGGGACTCCTTTGGCAGGCCATTTTAAGTTATCAAAGGAGCAGTGTCCCAAGATAGAGCAGGAAAGAAACCATATGTCCAAGGTACCTTACTCATCAGCGGTTGGCAGTTTGATGTATGCTATGGTATGCACTAGGCCTGATATTACCCATGCAGTAGGAGTTGTGAGTAGATTTATGAGTGATCCAGGTAAAGAGCATTGGAAAGTAATAAAGTGGATCCTTTGGTATTTGAGAGGGACCATGGGGATAGTTTTATGCTACAGTGGATCAGACACCACTTTATGTGGTTATGTAGATTCAGACATGGCTGGAGATGTAGACAGAAGGAGGAGCACAACAGGTTATATTTACACTGTAGGTGGGACAACAGTAAGCTGGATTTCAAAACTATAGAAGTTGGTGGCTTTGTCAACCATGGAGGCTGAGTATATTTCTAGCCATAGAGACAAGCAAAGAGATGATTTGGTTACAACAATTGCTTGAGGAGTTGGGGCATAAGCAGGAGGAATGTAAGCTACATAGTAATAGTTAGAGTGTTATACACCTAGCTAAGAACTCTACTTTCCACTCCAGGATGAAGCATATACAGTTGAGATATAACTTCATCCGGACAACTTTGGAGGAAGATAAGTTGAAGTTGGAGAAGATTCATACCAGTCAGAATCCTGTAGACATGATGACCAAGGTGGTCACAAGGGATAAACTAAAGCTATGTTCAGCTTTGGTTGGCCTTCACGGATGACAGTGAAGGGTTGAGAATCTTGTTCAATAGAAATCAGTCTCCAAGTGGGAGATTGTTATGTTTGTGGAGCCTATTTTCATGTTGAGTGTGGTACACATTCTATGTGTTACACTCTGGTATTTTTACAGCGGTCCCAGTCGCCGGTGAGCAGGTCAAGGGGGTTTGGGGGCTTCGCCCCCGAAGAAAATTTTCATGGGTGGTTTATTAACCCATGGGTAATGGGTAACCATTATGGGCTGTTTTTGGGCCCATGGTTTTTCAGTACCCATTGTTTTGATACCCACAGTTTTTTTCCCATGGTTTTGATACCCACAGTTTTTACCCATGGTTTTGATACCCACGGTTTTGTATCAAACTACTTAAGCAATTGTCTATTTATATGGTCTTATGCATATGATACATATACAAGCAAATGCATTGTATACGTGCTTTGAATTCGGGTGTGAATTCTGTAGAGTTTTTTGAGCATAGCTCCAAACGGATTTGGGTATTGTATTGAGAGAGTGGAGGCTTGTAATAAAATCTGAGCAAGTGATTCTTGGTGGACATAGCCCACATTGGGAGAGCCACGTTAAATATTGTCTCTCTTTGTTGTGTTATTTATTCTACACTTTTATTTGAGATCTGTAATATTTTCTGCATATTAGTTTCTACTATTGCGATTATGTAAGGGATTATTCCCGTATATTTGATCTCTTATTTCTTATCACAAAAGACAATACCTGCCTTTGGCCTCATGGCCATATCAGAACATACAAAATAATATAAATAAAATTCCAAAATCATCTAGATATATGAATCACAACAACATCCAAGCAACCAACAAGATCATTTGCAATTTTTCTCAACAACTATATCATCATTAAATAATTTCCATTTCTAGGTCTACTCACAATATCCAAATATCACATGTCCAAAAAATATCTATAATATAACCATGTTAAATAGTATATCAACATCAATATCCAAAATTTCTCTAATAATCAGCATGCATCATAACTGAATCAAGTCAACAATAGTCCATGATCTAACATCTAACATCATACTATAATAAGGTCCATAATATAATCAGCAGTGTCAAAAGGTGTCAAAGGGAAGCGGGCACTACATCCCCCTCCCCTTATATTTGAATTCCTCATAGGAAGTCACTAGAACAAATGTGGAAACTGAAATCGTAGTAAAGTAGCATCCTCCCACATAGCTGCAGTCTCATCATATCTGTCCCACTAGCACCTAGACCTGATCAACCTATCTACCTCGAAGGCCAAGGGTCCTACGATCTAGGATGTGAACGTGATCTACCATTACCTAACTCTAATCCTACACCTACAATGATGTCCAATCTAACACATGAGAAGGGTCTGCAACATATCTCTTAAGAACTTGAAACATGAAACACATCATGTTACACGAGAAAATCTAGGTGGCAACGCTAGATGATAGGCCAAGGGGCCGATTTGTTCCAAGATCTCAAAATGGACCAACAAACCTAGGAGATAACTTAGAGCCTTTTCCATAACAGATGGGGCTCTTATGTTGCCTGACACGAAGGAAAACCTTCATGCCCACATAAAAACTATAGTCGGTCCTATGCTGATCTACGTACTTCTTTTTCCTACCCTACGTCCTCCTGCAATCTTTGACTGATCAAAACCACCTGTTACTCCATATACTGTAAAAAAGTTGGTCCAAGAGAAACCTTTTCCTCTAACCTGTCCCAACTAAGAGGTTTCCTGCACTCTCTGCCATACAAATCCTAAAAAGGAGCCATGCCTATAGAACTCTCAAAACTATTATTTTAGGTGAACTCCACCAAGTACAGGTACTCCTCACATTTAGACTGTTGATCCATCACATACAGCCTAAGCATATCCTCTAAAATCTGATTCACCTGCTCAATCTTTTCATCTGTCTATGGGTGATATGTTGTGCTGAAATTGATTCTCATCCTGAGGGTGTGCTGCACGGTAGTCCAGAAATGGGAAGTGTACAAAGGATCGCGGTCACTAATGATCTTTTGTGGAATCCCGTGCAACTTGAAAATGTCATCAAGATATACCCATGCCACTGCACTATCCCTATAAGTGGTCTTCATCGGAGAAAAGTGAACCACTTATTTAAATTTATCAACCGTGACCATGATGGTGTCGTGGTGATATCTTGACCTCGGTAACCCAACAATGAAGTCCATGGAAATGTTGTCCCATTTCCACTCCGGTATAACACAAGGAAAGAGAAGGCCAACTGGATGATGATGCTTGACCTTCACTTTCTGGAACTCTAAACATCATGACACGAACTGGGCCATGTCTCTATGAAGTCCTCTCCAATGATACAATTGTCTCAAGGTAGCACACATCTTCTTCACCTCGGATGGGCTAAATAGGGTACATAATGTGCCTCTATCAAAATGTCCTACCTAGAGCCTCCATCTTTGGGAACATAAATCCAGCCTTTGTGCCTAAGAAGACTATATACCTCTAAGGAAAAACCATCAAACTTACCCTCAAGGTGTCCCTGAGACTCGATCTTTACTCGAACTGCGATGTAGAAGCTGTCAAGAGGACGATGCTGAAGAATCCTACTCTACAAATTTGTGCTCACTGAGGTGGCCATAGCCACATGTCTCTGTCTACTGAGGGCATCTTCCACCACATTCTCCATCACTTTCACATGCTCTATCTCCATATCATACTCACAAAGCAACTCCGTCAAATGTTGTTGGCGAGCATTGAGATTGGGATGCATGAAGAGGTGGTAAAGACGCAGGTGATATGTCCTGAGTGTGAATCTTTGACCAAATAGAAATTGCCTCCATTGAATCAAATCATGCACAACTACCACAAGATCAAGATCATGAGTTGGATAATTAAGCTCATAATCTTTGAGTTTACGAGACTCAAAATCCACTACTCTGCCCTCCTGCATCAATACACCTCCAAGCCCTGCTAAAGAAGCATCTATGCAAATGAAAAAAATGGCCCTATGGATCTGGAACTACAAGAATAGGTGTTGTAGTGAGACATTCCTTTAGTGTCCTGAAGGCCTACCTACACTTGTCTGACCAAACAAACTTCTTCCCTTTCCTATGAAGGGAAGTGATGGGGTGCGCAATCCGAAAGAAGTCCTGAACAAATCTCCTGTAGTAACTTGCTAGACCCATGAAGCTGCGCACCTCAGTCACAGTAGTAGGTGCTGGCCAATCCATAATAGCTCTAATCTTGGAAGGATTGATGGTGATACCTTCCCCAAAAATGATATGACCCAAATATTGCACCTCCTTCTAAAATAATGCACACTTCTCCAAGTTCCCGTAAAGTTGTTGCTCACAAAGACACTGAAGAACTTGGCGAAGGTTCCTCTCATGCTCCGCACACAGATGTGAGTAAATTAAAATGTCATTAAGGAAGATGAGCATGAAGAAATCTAAGAAGGTCCTAAATACCCTATTCATCAAACTCATAAACACTGCGGGGGCATTCGTCAAACCAAAACGCACCACTTTGAACTCATAGTGGCCATATCTCATACAGAAGTCGATCTTATGAATTTCCACCTCTGAAATCCTCAGCTAATGGTAACCTGACTTAAGGTCTATCTTAGAGAAAGTTGTGGCTCCCTTAATCTAATCAAACAAATCATCAATGCGCAAAATGGGATAACAATTCTTGATCGTTACTTTGTTCAGCTAGCAGTAATCAATAAACAACCGCAAGGATCCATCCTTCTTATTCAAAAAGATCACCAGTGCACCCCAAGGGGATACACTATGATGGATAAGGCCTTTCTCTAGGAGGCCTTCTAGCTACAACTTGAGCTCACAGAGCTCTAGTTTGGTCATCTGAAAAGGTTCTCATGAGATAGGATCTACTCTAGGAACTAGATCTATGTGAAAATCAATCTCACGTGGGGGTGGTAACCTTGATAGCTCCCTTGGAAAGACATTTGCAAACTCTCTCAATATGGGGTGTTCATCTAGCAATGGTTCACTAGGCCCATCCTCTGATCTATCACTAACTGTAACAGCATACATCTAACAACCTGGTCGCACACACCATTTAAGCTACATAGTAGAGATGGTGTGAATAGAAATGGGTCTCCTAATCCCTGAAATCAATTACTCAACTCCCAAATCATCTACACAAGATATAATCTTGTGGTAACTATGCACTCTAGCTTTGTGTCCAAATAACCAATCCATACCCAAGATGACTGCATATGACCCCAAAGGGAGGATATGGAGATCCGAGGTAGTGGTGAAAGGTTCCAAATCTACCACACACTCCTAACTAAGGAGTCTATAGAGATCTTGGCTCTAGAAGCCATCCCAACATCCCAACTATTACCCTTCCTAACTGCCACCAGCTTGCATCACTCTACTAAAGATGGTGCAATAAAAGAATTAGAAGAACCAAAATTAAACATAATGGAGGTAGGAATACCACCAATGTAACGTGCAGTCTCAATAACTATACTCTGATGCTCTTCCTGGTAGTGCTCAACCATTGTGTACATCCTATGATTGTGCCCAATATCACAAATAGTAGGCTCTGAGATCTATTTCTTACCCTAGTTATTATGGTTATGTGGGTGGTCTCTTCAAAAATTTCTAGTAACACCACAACCAAAAAAATCACCTTATCCTCTCCCTTGTGTAACATGTCAGGATGGTACTCTAGAGGTCTATGGTATGGATCTTGAAGCTCTAGCTGTAGTCTACTAAGGTCTCTACTGGAGAGATCCTACTGAGTGAGCTCTTTGGGCACCCTGTGTCCTGATGGGAACCCTAGGAGGAGGCCCCATACTCCGACCTCTCTGTGTATCAAATATCTATGGAGGTCTATAAAGTGGGCAGAACTGCTACTGCTACTATGGTCTAAAAGATGACTGTACTGAACCTTGTCCACCATGAGGAAGAGGTACTGACCCCCTCGATTTGTTTTCCTACATCTACTATTTACATCTTCAGACTCAGTCTCTAGCCTGCTTGGGTCTTTCCCCAAGTCTCCTTTATTATATAGGCCTTCTCAATGGCCTCAGCTAATGTCTGTGGAAAATGGATCCACATTACACCTCCAATGTCTAGATTCAGACCCCAGATGAACCTTTGGATCCGAACGTGTTCATCCTACATGTAACCAACATACTGGAGTAGATCTAGAAATCTACTCTCATACTCATCCACTGTAAGAGATGCCTATCAGATGTCATGGAACTCATCTATCCGCTGTTGTATGAACCTCTATGACAAGTATCTGCTCCTAAAATGCTCCTCAAAGAGATCCCATGAAACTATCTCAGAATCAACATGGAGCTTTTGTTCCTCTATCCACCATCAGACTCCAGCTCCATCCTTCAATAGATGGATCCCAACACGAGATTTCATGTTGCTAAAACAAGGACAGAGCTTGAAGCATCCGCTCAAGATCACCAACTAGTCCTCTGCTTGAAATCCACTTATGTCACTAGAATAATGGGATGGCTGAAGCTTCAGGATCTCTTTGATGTGATCTGCAACTGTGGTCTGACGGCCTCTAAGTATCTCTGTATGCTCATCCCTAAGCTTAGGGCTTTGAGACCTCTCTCTATGTCCTGAAACTTGGTCACCCTGTCCCCTCTGTGGTGACATTTCTTTGGTTGAATCTATATGGGAGTTCTCTCCTCCATGCTCGTCGCTCATTTGAGGAGATACATGACCCTCAATGGAAGGGACTCTATCATGTCTAGCTGCATGCCCTCCTGTTGATCCTATGTGTAGAGTGGCATTAACATCCTATAGAGTCTACAACATTTGGGGTAGGATGGCTGCTACAACATGATCTAGTGCTGATAATTTTAGGTCTATGTGAAAATACCCCTCATCCCATCTACGCCTCCTGCATAGACCAAGGCAAGAGTTAGTTCATCCTTCTAAGTTTGATTCAGTTTCCATGTTTACTAAAATATGTAATTTCTAAACTAAGTTATTTTCTAGATTTACAAGTGTGCTAGGTTTAAGGTTCATGTCTCAAGTTTTCTAGTGTGCCCAATGGCCCAAGATTTTGAACCACTTCTCTGATACCAAGTGTGATGCCCGCTAAAAACAACCCTCTTGAGACCCAAAAATAACTAGGATTAGTTAGGAAAATTATGGAATAATTTCTTTTTGTTTAAAGGAGTCTACAACCATGTTACAAGACAATAGTTGTCATTAACAAGTTCTAAATAAAATCTAATCCACTAGAATTTACTTTTCTTTTGTTAACGTATATTATAGGTCACAAGGTCCAAAATTTAGGGTTAGAAGGTTCAATTAGGTTCAGAGGGTAATTCCTCACCATACCCACTGTCTAACAGGCTTAAAGGTTCAGCTTGATTTTTCTCAAAATTAATGGATTCAAAATTTCCCTAAATCATTCCCATTTGATAGAAAGAATGATATAAAGAAGTCCCCCTAACTCCTCATATTTTTCAAGTTATGGGCCATCGGGGCCGTGGGAGACTTTTGGAAAATTTCCCACATGGGGGAAAAAAACCACCTTTGCGCCCGCGGGTCCGCAAGAGACATGTGGCACCTCCTAAGCCATGCGGGGAAAAGTAGGGCAGCGGGAACATTTGGAAAAATTTCCATGTGGGGCGAGAAGCCCACTTTACACCTACGCTCTCACAAGTCTGCAAGGGACACATGACATCTCATAAGCCAACGCAGGAAAAGTAGGGCAACAGGGAGAAAAAAATTTTAACACCCCGAAGGGAAAAAAAAGGATCACATTCACCCGCACCTCCGTTGGCACCTCGCAATGCCACGTGGCAGCTCTAAATTTGTTGCGACCGACGGGCCAGTGGGGAAAACTTGGAAAATTTTCCCAAAATTCTCCAAAACACAAAAAAGGAAAAAAAGGGACTGAGTCCTCCGCTAATGCCTCGTGATGCCCCATGGCATCACCTGATTGGTTGCGGTGCGGTGGGGAAAATTTGGAAAATTTTCCCAAAATTTTCCAGAAGCGCTAAGTTAAAAAGGGATTCACCCCCTGCTGACACCTCGTGGTGCCATGTGGTAGCCTTTGATTGGATGCGGGCCGGTGGGGTAGTGGGGAAAATTTAGAAACTTTTCCCAAAATTTTCTGAATCTCTAAAGAAAAAATTCAAGCCTGCGAGCCCACCAAGGAAATTTTTGCCAATTTTTTTTTTATGCCAAGTGAAGAAAAACATCAGAAGGCCATAACTTTTGATAGAGAGCTCGATTTTGGGAAAACGAGGACTTTCTAGAAATATATCGATGTCCTTTTTACATAGGAATCATTGAAGTTTGATTTTGATAAAATTTAAGTGGTCAATTTCATGAAAATGTTCTACAGGATTTTGTAGTGCAAATTGGTAATTTTAACTTATAAAATTTGTTTAATTTGTTCTTGTCCCCTCTCTCAACATGTCAAATAGACATGGAGAATTTTTATTAACTGGAATTAGGATAATTTTTTGAGGTAGATCTATTTAATTGAATTCTAATTCAAAATTTTACAATTTTGACAGTAAAACAACTGTGAAAGCTTTGAACTCTGTTTTGCCATGTTTTGAAAGATTTCTTTTAAGTATTTTTGTCTAGTTGGATTCGTTTAGGGAAAAATACTTCAATTTAATCGTTTATTTTGTTATTTCATTATTGCAGGTTTGATCTGTGCATTTTGGATTAAATAATTACCAATTTGAAAATACAGGACATGGATCTAATTTTTAAAGGGTTTATTTGCCATTTTCTTCTTCCAAGTATTATAATATGTTCCACTTCTAATCTAATACATTTATTTGATACAATCCAACTATTCAAAAACTAAAATACATCTTTGATTTCCAATTTTAACATATTTCAAAAGACAGAGTATTACACTTCCTTTACATGCATTTCTTCCTTTCAAATAGAGATTACAACTCAAAACTAGATGATTAAATTCAATACAATGATACAATTTGAGGAAGGTTATGCAATCCTTTATTTATTCTCAAAAGACAACTTTACAACTTCCTTCTTTTATTCTTTCCAAAATCATATATTAAATACAGGGAACAATAATACATTTTCTTCTCACGTGTTCCACTTTTCCACTTTCCAAATAGGGATTTCATAGTGTATACTAAACACATATTTCTAATGGAATAATATCATATGGACAATACAAAACCACTTCCATTAATTCAAATGAAACTCTTACAACTTCATTTCCATTTGATATCAAAATACAACATACAAAATACGTATCATTATTTCACATTCCAATATACACTTCCATAACTACTACAACATCTTTTTATTACAAACATATACAAGTTCATCCACTTCAAGTGGGAAAGGTTACAATAAGATTTCATTTCACAAGGGACTGTCAAAAATGTCTTTATCTCACTCCAGAACAACAACATGCAGATTTCTCATTCTTCCAATTTGATCATAGCAAGAGTAGGGGAAAGGCAACGCTCTCCACCCAACCAAGACATCCAATGAAAAGGAGAATCCATCCTTCTTCATTGGCCCCCGAGCCCCAACCACAATGCAATAAAACATGTGATCCAACTCATGGCAACAATAGGCTTTCACAAACACACAAGGAACATTTCACAATTACAAGAAGACACAGTCCAAAACATAATGTAGTTTACAACTACATTAAAGCATGACAAACATTACCGAGGCTTCATCCAACAAAGCCAAAGGAGCAAGAAACTATGGAAGATGTTTCTTATGCCTCCCAAAGGGGAAATGGGTATCACCACCTGAGGAACAAACTGCTAGAATATATAAATATATCATTTCAAATCCCTGACATTCCCTTATGCCTCCCCCAAGTACCCCTTATTTCTCCCATTTTCTTATGCCTCCCCAACCTCTTATGGCACCCCATAACACGAGTAAAGAAATGCAAGCTATTTCTTTGTAAGGTGGAACCCAAATCCCAACTCCCTCCGCCCTTATACCTCCCTAAAAAACACTTGTGCCTCCCACAAAATAACCCCATAGTTTTCTCCTACACCATTCTTAGACCATCTACCCAAACGACTACAAAACATGCCAAAACATTCACACATTAACATTTACATTTACAAAAGAAGAGCATTTCAAGAGTCAAGTTCCTACCTCTCCATGATGGAGTTGTTCCAAGTTCCAAAACAACAAGCTTTACCCCAATGCATGCAATCCAAAATAGCCAAGCACAAGCATGCAACAATCTTTCAAAAACTTCTTCAATGCAAGAGCTCCAAAACAACAAAAGAATTTGCCCAAGAATGAAGTCTCCAAGGTGAAGCAACCCAAAACAAGGCAAGGAATTCAATTTTTTTAGAAGAGAGAAGGGAAGAGGATGAGGTGGATCCATGTAGGATGCCACATCACACATCCTCAACCCCAACCCCCAAAGTCAACTTCATCCTCCAATGCATAATAAATAGGTTGGTGAATAATATGACAGTTTACTTTTACACTCAATTCTAACCCACACCCCAAAGGACTGAAATTAGATCATGTAAGAAAAGTGTAATTAAAACCTACAATTTGCCTTCTCAAAAAGCATTATAAAAGTCTAATCTCAACTCTCTAACCATAGTTATGGTTGGTAATTAAATTTAAGAAGTATGGGACAAGTTTAACTTGTCCCACAAGCCTCCAAAATCATCCTCCAATGAAAAATTCAAATTTCCAAGAAGGTGGAGTGTTTCACACTCAAAAATTAACTTACACATCTCTTGCAACACTTTAAATCAAGGCTAACAACTCTATTAATTACTTTCTCATGACATATTTTATTTAATTAATATTAACAACATGCTTACCCACAATATTAATACAACATTTAATAAATAAAGAAAGGGGAAAATGCATCACAAAATAAACACATGCAACATTAAACAAAATGGGTCAAATAAATAAAAACACATAACCCCTTAGTCACATTTAAAGGTGATCCCCCCATGGGAATCTCTAACACACACAAACACACACAAAAAAATACTAGTTGCCATGGTGAACTTGTTGAATTCATCTAAAATTTCAATTTAGTTGGTCTCCAATCCCCCAATGTTTGTTGTGATAGTTTAACCTGCAAAGCACAAATACCTCCTTCATCCTCGTGGCCATATCAGAACATCCAAAATAATATAAATAAAATTCCAAAATCATCTAGATATATGAATCACAACAACATCCAAGCAACCAACAAGATCATTTGCAATTTTTCTCAACAACTATACCATCTTAAATAATTTCCATTTCTAGGTCTACTCACAATATCCAAATATCACATGTCTAAACAACATCCATAATATAACCATGTTAAACAGTATATCAACATCAATATCCAAAATTTCTCTAATAATCATCATGCATCATAACTGAATCAAGTCAACAATAGTCCATGATCTAACATCTAACATCATACTATAATAAGGTCTATAATCATGTCCATAATATAATCAGCACTATCATGATCAGTATCAAAAGGTGTCAAAGGGAAGTGGGCACTACAGTAATCATGAATTTTATACTTGAGCATGGATATACGAATAATTCATCCTTTTGAGATAGCCATAGATAAATTAAGTTATATTTGTTACCTGATTTAATTGACATAATGTGGGGAATATTCTTAAAATAACTTTTGACTTTCGTAGTTTGAGGGATGGCTACTTCTTCCGATGTGTGTACAAAAATATTTGGATGGGAATATGGAAGAGTGGGGCCTTCAATAGGTTCTTCTTCTTCTTGGGATTTTTTAGCATCTTCACAATCTTGTATATTAGGAGGTGACACAACATCTTGTAAAAACTAATTTTTTCCACAAATTTATGGCCTTGTGTGAATTGTTCATAATAGTTATAGGATAACCCCTTTTTCATGTTGATATCGCATTAAAGCTATTGTAATTTTTTAAATAGGGGTTTTATGTTTGGAATCGAGGTTATAAGAGTGCATTATGTTGTAGTATTCTTAAATGGAGAAAAAAATGGAATAATAAGGTGAGCAATGAGAATGTCTTATTCTAATTTAGTAAATCCTATAGATTTCATCATGTTATCAGGTTTGAAAATTTTAACTTCAAAATAAATTATATCTTAAGGCCACTAACAAAACAACTTGTGTCAAAGCATTAAGATAATCCTTGAGTGTAATTAGATATTTTTACAAAACTGTGTTTGTTATTCTCGAGATGTTCCTATAATTTGGTGGAATTTGGTGAGGAATTCAATTTAATTCTCTTATGCATTAGGGCCAAACCGAACCAATAATTGTATGAAAAAGTTAATTACTAAGTGGTTTCATCATGGAATTTCTTATACCACTCATACCATTGGATGACTTCTTTCACCAAGTGGAAGGAAGTAATAGGTATCTTTTTCACTGTATGAGCATTGTGGAGTTTGAAGTTCTATGTTACATTAAAAAGCCAACTAGTAGGATCTATCCCATCAAATCTAGGAAATTCCAACTTTGGACCATGTAGCATGTTTCTAGATGAGAAACAACCAAAAAACTTATCTAGAAGGTATTATCACTAATGATATTTTTAAAGATAATTTCATTTTTGATATTGAGGCCCTAGACCATGAGTGTCACTTTAGAGATTTGGGACTCCAAGGAAGGAAAATTCTACTCCATATCATGCAATCTAGAATAGGCTATTACATCCATGAGAAGGGGTCTATTGGGGGTCCCAAAAATATGATTTGAGTTATAAGTCAAAATTATAAGCTCAATAAGACGATCACAATGGTAGAATTATTTGAATGGTGAAAAAAGGATTTTGGACTATAAGTGGAAAGTGGCCGCTAAAAATATTATATGGGAGTTTTTTCAAAAACTTGAAATCCATGTTGAAATGATCACCTCAATGAGAAATTCAAATTGGTTCCAATTCCCAATAAGTAATACTTTTAATATTTTATTTAAAAAATAGCCTATGAAACTTCTTTGACACTTTAGTATTCCCTTTGGTCTACCACTACTAAATATTGACACTTTGCAAACTTTGGATTTGTTCTAAACTATGGGAATAATGTTATTCATGAACGATCTTGTGGTGGTGGTTTTAATCAAATACAAGTTTCATGGTTATATAATAAAATAAAAAATGTTAAGGCTACTATTAAGTGTGTTTTGTTTTGTGGGATTACATTCAAACTTATCCCATTTATAAATAGTGTTGACAAAATGGTGTAAACTAACCATGGAGAGTAGATTGTACTCATACCCTATTATCCCACCTGCTAGGTTGATTTCAAATAAATTATCTAGACTAATTGTTTATTGGTGCATTAAAAATAATAGACGAGAAATTGGTTCCTATGGATAGATTTTTAAAATAACTAAGGGTTCTTCCAATATACATGAAGGTACATAGAAGATCAACTCCATATAGAACATTGTGTAATTGCTTTCATATGGGACAAAACCCTACACTCCACAGAATCAGGTAACAATGACTCTAGTGTTTGGCCCAAAATGATAACTTTATGTGATTTACAAAACTATCATAATATACTTTACACCCTAAGATTTTTTTCTTAAAAAAAAAGTAAAAATGTTGGATTTAGGAAAAAAGGATTAGTGATTCTACTTTTGTTACCATGTTTTGATCACGAAAGTCCTATTAAGGGAGAGATGAGAGAATATGGTGGATAATTTTAGAAACCTAAACGGATACCACTATTGTTGAATGGGCCATGGAAAGAACTCTAATACCATATTTAACAAACCTTTATATAATATATCAAGATAATAATGACATATATAGGAAATATGTTTCAGAAATGAAATGAAAATAATTTAATTGCATTAAAATATCATCTTTTCATTACAATATCACATGTCACTTTAAAGGGGAAAAATCCTTCAAGAGAAAGCTCAACATAACAAAATTTGTGGATGCCTTTACACTAGCCTATGCATCACACTTATACTAGTTATAATGAAGCTAACAAGTACTTTAGATTCTTGTGGGGTTATACATAATAGCTCAAGGGGCAACCTAAAAATCTTGTGTGTCATTAACCTTTAGTAAAAAAAGGTTATAAAAAAGAGTTTGAACGGTGGGGCTCTAACATTTTCAATCATGAAGATTTAGAAAAATATTTAAATATTACTATCATTATTTTTTGTTGTCAAATACTATGCTATTTATTTAGTTTTTGTACATGCTAAAAAAAGGTGTTGTGGGGCTTGAGTACTACACACCTCAATCATTTGTTGGGGTAACAACTTGTATATATTTTATAGGGTTCCTATCAACACTCTTAAGAAAATTTAGGTCCAAGGTTCAAGACAATATCAAAGGGAAAGTAGCATATCATGGTGGCAGTCACACAACCATTTTGTTTATTTCGCACACAAACTACCTTTTAACATTTCATAGACATGCAATCGTGTTGGTTGGACCTTTTGATAAGATAAGTATGAAATGATATGTTGTGCAACTCCATGACAATAAATATTCCCTTATGTAACCTACACCATTCTTCGTCAATAAACTTGTCTAAAGACCTTAGGGAGTGAAAGAAAAAATTGAAAATTTCTAGCAAAACGGATGAAGCCTATACTTAATATGACCAATCCTTCAAGAAAGGGTGAGTAGGATAATAAACTCAAAACCCCTCCTCCTCATTCATCATTTGGTTGTTCTCATAACTTAATATAGTTAATTCATATGTATATACTTTTATAAATTTTATGTTTTCAACACATGGATTGTGGATTAATTGGAACACTTGTTAGTCCTTATCATATGGAGAGTAACTATTGTTATCACTTTTCTATCTATTAGTTTTTCTCCAACTAACCAAATGTGATATTGTTTTTCTCTATATTACTATTTATAATGTCTAGACGTAAATATCATATTTTCTAATTTAAAATAAAATACTTATAAATTTAATTATATTTACTTATGTAAGGATCATTGATAATGTTTTCACAAATTTAACAACTTAACTTAGTACTTTTTTTAGAATTTTTTATTTAGAAAATATAAGTTGAGACATGTGTAAAGCTATTTTTGACTCTCTCCCATATAGGAATGCGCATCACACATGACAACTTTGTTTGAATAAATCAATGAGACAATTTTTAGATCTTATTGTATTTTGTTTGTAAAGTAAATCATTTCTAATTGCTTTAAAATAAATATTTTAGTTCCGTATAGTGTAAACAATAGTTTTAAACAATACATGCTATTTTTGCATTTTCAAATATCATTTTTTGATTATTTTGTGGTCCTTGAGATAATCCCACCAATCGTCTCCTCCATATAAAATTAATCACTAAAATCCAAATACAAAATTTTATTTTATGACATTATTGTTAATTATGTAATTCTATAAATAACATGATCCTATAACATGGTAAACTAAACACTCCGACATTCAATATTTAAACCTATCTTAGGTTGATGATGAATGCTAATCTCATTTAAAATAATTTAATATCAATTACTTAAAAATAAATAAATCTTAATTAATTTAAAACAATTCAATATTAAAAGAGAGATTAACCATATTACAACATTTTAATAGAATTTGACGTGTAGTTTTTCCCTTCCTTACACCTAATTCTTGATTTGACTTCCATTATATAATTTTGTGCACCTACCTTTTTATATTAATTGATAACTATTATAATATAATTAAACCTCTATTTTTGCGCTTCCTTAACCTAATTCTTGATTTGGCTTCCATTATATAGTTTTTTTCCCCCACCAACCTTTGTTATTATAATATTTTGATGTTTAATTTTTATTAAATATAATTTCATGCTTTTCATTTGTAAAACGAACATTCATACTATATAAAATCAAGTGGGTTCTTCAACCCCCGGAGAGAGTGATGGAAAATCGAATCTCGCGCTCGCATATATAAAATTCCATTTTCAACGTATATATACTTACCGTGCAATGAGTCATTGGGAATCTCTTTTAGGGTTTGCTAATTTCCCATTACTTATTTTATGTCGTGTCATTCATTGATCTCCTCCTCTTTTTTTAATCCCATTCACTTGTCTCTCTCATCCATCAAAGTTTGTTTTCTATCCATGGTATACACTTTAAAAATAGAAGCTTTCAATCTTATTCTATTTGATATACAACTAGGTCACATTTTTTAAAGATATATTTACAAAATGTTAGAACATGTATATTGTTTTTAAAAATTACATTTAGTATATATCTATACTATAAATAAATAGATTTCAATTACATTACATAATAAATATATATTAATTAATTAAATTTATGAAAATGATAGATTTCCAATCATTGGAGGAGGTGCATGATTTAATATGTTAGAATCATTTCATTTGAAGACTTTAGTTTATAGTAATTAACTAATTCTAGTAATAAAGTAATTACTAAATAAAAAAAGACACTAACACATTAATAATAAATTAGCTCGTATCAATAATTAATAACTAGAAAAAAATACTACTATCATATAGTAATTACCTAGTCTTGTTATTTATATGTACATTAATAATAGACTATCTAGTATCCATAATTAATAAGTAGAAAAAAATACCACTTATATATAGTAATTATCTAGTCTTTTTAAATAAAACACATCTTATATGCACTGCATCTTATTTATATAGAATAATATACTTTTAGTGATTATTCTCAAAACATGGATTGTCTATTTTGAACTAAAATCCCTAAAAGGTAGAGATTCATTCTCATCCTAAACTTCCTCACTTATCTATATAAGGTTAATCCACGGTGATTTGTAGTAAACTAACCTCCTTCAAATGTAAGTATCATGAAAATGTGTGGTAGTCTTAAGGTTTAATCTTTAAAAATCCTTGAACCTAGATAAGATTCATCTATAATGGGCCCTTATAAAACTCTAACAAATATATATAATATCCAACCATGATAAATAATGTTATCTAGTATGTGACATTCTTGTTAGGAAAGTATGTGTTTAGTGCTCACATTATTATGTTTGGATGATGATTATTAATATTTGTATAGGTTAGTATATTTACGAGTGAAATAATGTGAGTTATAATAATATCATAATATCATAATATAATATACAATTAGTGTGTGGGATATAAGTCATTATATCATAATATTAAGTTGTTGAACCAACTTTCTATTTTCAGTTTGATGGAGATAAATTGAGAATTTGGTTCTTGCCTAACTCATTATTGTAAGGAGAATTATGGGCATATATATAATGCATTCATATGAATTATTGTTCCATATGAATGAGACGTGCGTTTATTATTGTGAACAATCACAATTTATTTTTTAGGATTGAAAACCTCTACCAAAATTATATTTGGTATGAGAGAAGGTTCACTATTGTGATGGAGAATTAAGAAATAATAAGGCTATAATGTCATAGCCCATATTTTTCATTCAAATCTATGAGTAAAATTCCTTGATATGCTTTTCATGATAGTCTCTTTAGACAATATACTTTTTTTAATTGAAAAGCACAATTTTATAGATATAAACATGTAATTACAATGTTGATCGTACAAAAGATGGGTGGAAAATATCACACCACAAAATCCCAATCAAATTAAGCCATCAAAGCCTTGAAGAGGGAGGTCAATCAAAATATTATGAAAATGCAAACCTCAATTAAAAAAGAGGGCGAACAAAATGAAGAACCAACAGTGTAATGTTTGTGTTACAATGTAGTGGAAAAAGCTTGCATCGACCACATTATGAACATTTGCATTGAAGATTGCTTACATCTCAGTGTCCATCATTTGGCATAGTGTATTTTTTAGATCTCAGAATGGTTGTATCATTACATTGCTAAGTTTTCTTATTGTCTCAATTTTTTTGTATTAGCTTGTGACATGACCTGTTATTTAACTCAACTTTTTTGCATTGCAAAAACCTTGTAGCAATATTTTACCCACGTTTTCAACTTAGCACATGGTTTTTAATGGTACCACTTTTTGGGGTGGATTTATATTTTATTGGTTGGCCAATCGACCTTACAAACATATGTTGTGTTTAGGCTGAACGCATTGAGTACCCATAACACTGATAAACAAGCTTCTATCGTATCTGTCATCCTTGAGCTGCATTTGATATGTTTTGAATTGGAATTACAATTGATTTTATTTTACCCTGTTTTGCATTAAATCCCACGAGTTCTCTTGTGTCAGCACTTCCCAATTGGATTGTTTCTACTTGCATTGATGTGTGCTTGTTTTTTATTTTCTATGTTGAATCGACTCAATGTTATTTTGCATAGATTTTACATTGGTTTTCTTGCATTGGAATGGAAGACTTGTATTAGGAGGAGTTGATAGTTGAGTTTTGCACTATCAAAGCTTTGCCTATTCATTCAATATGAAGATGCATGTGATGCATTTGATGGTATATCTAAGATTGTGAAATTTGGTAAATCCAACTTTGTGAACACAGGAAAAGTTCCAAGGCATGTGATGCATCAGATTCAAGCTTCACACTCATTAACTCACCACATCTCCACCCTCTCAAAGACATTGCATTGAGTATCTCACATAAGAGTCAAACTCAGCGAGTTAATTCCTCCTTCAGATGCCAAGGTAACAACATATATCTTTGTTTGTGACTGCAAGCTTGAGTCAGTTGATAGCCAAATCAGTCTTTCTATTTTGAATAAGATATTAGGATATAGGTGTTTTATGGGGAGTCAAATACCCATAAAACCCCATAGCTTAAAATTTTTACTAAAGTTTCTTGTATTTTTTAAGGATTATTTACTTACCGGAGTGATTTTTTGAGTATTAGGTGTTATGGTGGTGATTACTATAGCAATCTAATGTGGCTACTTTAACTTTAGGTTATAATGATTTTTTCTTATGTTTCTAGTTGTCAATGGAAATAATCATTGTGTCACTAGAAAAATCACCATTGTATGTTGAGGAAAAATATTCAAGATAAATTGTATCTTTAGAGTTGTGACGGGTTAGTCAATATGTGTCAGTTATTATAAAAGAGTGTTTTATTGGGCCTTTTATTCTATTTTTTGTAAAATCATCAAATGCTGACTAAAATTTTGCTTACCTACGTATTTTTTGATGGAATCTAACATTTGGTAAACTTTTTTAAAATTGGGGGAGGGGAGATGGTATTTCTTTCTCCTATAAATGATTTTCATGATCACATTTGACTCAGTTAGCAACATCAAACTAGAGGATGGAGGCATCGTAGGCTATAGGACAACCAATGTCCTGTTGCAAGCCACTAGCGATGGTGTCGCATAACAAAGTAGTGGTGAATAAAGTGTGAAAAAATGTTAAACATTGAGACTAGAATCTAGTGGCAGTGAAGCCTAGTTATGTTGTGTGATATTGAGGAACAATGATTACGTACAAAGGCTACAAGAGGTGATGAGTACTTATTCCTTAATTTTATATTTCATGTTTTCAGTTTGGTAGAATATTGATAGTAAGAAGATAAGTGCATTCATGCAAAAAAATGGTGTAATATGTGAGCTACTCTTATGTAATCCCCTAATGGAAACATGTAGTAGAAAACTGAAGCACGGTGTATTACAACATCATGATACTTTTAGAGGATGATAAAAAGTATGTGTCCCTATTTATACCTTGATTGATAGTCATCTTGTGTAAAATCAATTGTGAAGGATAAATAGATATACAATTTCTATTCATAGTTCCCAAATTAGTTTGGTTGATGTTCCCAGACATGGTTGATAAGTTCCCATAGTGATTGAGTAAGTTCCCTTTTCCTAGTTGATGAGTTCCCAATAATGTATAGCTAATGATATATTGATCAGTCCCTTCTCTACCTTTTTTTAGTTGTGGACCAAGATCATGGGAAAGAAAATATGACCACCAAGCTACAATTAGAGAGTGTATTTGCTTTTCTACGATGTTCGAACTGAGGAAGGAATGTTAGCAAAATATGAGATAAGTGCTCACGTTACTATGTTTGGGTGATGATTATTAATATATGTCTAGGTTACTATAGTCAGAAGTGAAATAATATGAGTTATAATAATAATTAATGGCATAATAATAGCTATAATTAGTTGTGTTAGATATTAAGTCATTATACATTGATATTGAGCTGTTGAGCCAATTCTGTATTATGGCCTTGATGGAGATAATTTCGGAATGTAGTCATATGAGTGATTCTTCCGCATGATTGAGGAGTGAGTTTATTATTGTGAGAAATCAAAGTTTCTTATTTTACGATTGAAAAGCTATACTAAAATTACACTTCCTCAACTTCTAATTGTTTCTTTAATTCTTTTATATGCTTTTAATTTATTAGATTCATCTCAATAACGAATTCTCTAACAATGTCACTTCCAAATGTACTATAATACATACATACATACATATATATATATATATATATATATATATATATATATATATATATCTAAATATGATTTTAAATTAATTTAGGGCCCTTATTAGAGTGTTAAATAAAGAGGTGATGAGTGAAAAGTAAAAAATATGGGACGAGAAATATAAATGCACCATGACCAAATAGGGCCACGAAAAATGCCCCAAAAGTTTATGTATTCTCCAAACAAGACCAATAGTGTTAGGATGTTGCAATCAATACATTTCAAAATACTTACAAACATAGAGATAACAAGAATATGGAGAAAGAAGTAATAGAGACATGACGAAGATCCACTAAACATACAAAAAAACCTAAACTGGTAAAATGATTGTAGACACCTAAATCTAGTAGTGTATCACTTGATATTGTAATTATTTTCTTATCTCTAAATCATGACATGTGCGCACATTTCGAACTCAATTTTATATCTTTAACCTTATTATATGAGTTTCTCTTCTCAATTGCACTATTTATTCACTCAAATATTTATTGCATCATTTATCAATAGTCTATTACCTATAAGTTTCATGCCAAGAATTTTTGACCACCTCACTTCCTACCCATACAAGAACTCCAAAAAAGGGACCAAACTTAGTAATGGTTTGGCTTAAAATTGATGATTTCATTCCCAACCACAAAACACTTATTTTTCCAATTTTATATCTTTCTATGGATCAATACTTTCCTCATAGGTTAGCTTTAATGTGAAATTATGCCTAGAAACCCTATATAAAATCACTCACCCACCTAACAGTTTTAAAGAACACATAATAAAGTATCATTCCAAGAGCACTGCAAGCTCTCTTACATGTCCCTAAAGCATCAACACACTCTAGGAGTAGCTATAATACAAGTATGAAGCACACTAAACTAGGTTTTTGAATCATGCTTCCCAAGATAGAGAGTGACCGTCTAAACTAAATCAAGTAGAGTATGCCAAATCATTTCCTACATCATCAAGTGATCAAATTAAATAATCTAGTTACATACATATAGATATTTCACGCTAGATGGAGAACTACATGTAGTTGATACCTCTTCAAATTATTGCCAATGTAGGTAGTGTATGGATTACACTTCAAGCCAACTACTAACCATTTTGTAAGGTATCCTACCCATTGTTAGGATATAGAATGTTTCACCAAAAAACATAATTAGAGGATCACACAAGAACCACAAGTTATAAAAATGCCTCTATTTCACCATACAAAACGAACAAATAGGTAATGAACCACTAAACGGGTTCACTGAAGTTCACTTTACAGCTCCTAAATCCAAAAACAAATTCACTTGCATATTATTTATAGTATTTTCACCCTTCTATCATTGAAATATTAGATTTTTTAGCATCCAATCAAGTAGGTACATCTCCCTTCTCATGCCTTGTAAAATTTAACACTTAATTTTGATATTTCTATCTTTTATATTTCTAAATATGTATATTATGATATGAACATTTATATTATATTAATTTATTTTAATATATATCTTATTTATAACCCTAATCTAAAGTGAAATAAGTAAAATACTCTTAACACACACTTATTGATTTTCGGGTCAAATCAATTGTTGAACCCACATATTGATTTTGCACAACCATATATTCATATTTTATTTGAATTTATATCTATTTCATAACATTAATCTAGTTGTTAGAATTTTTTATCCTAGGGTTTCATGTTTGGTCTTCCTATTAGGGCCTCTTTCTAGGGTTTTCTATTATCCATAGCACATTTTGAGGCATAACTATAAACTAAAGAATATATTTTTAAATGATCCCTTAGATGTTTTTCTTCATTTTTACAAATTAAATAAAAACCCTCTTTTCGTTATCATAATTTTGTGTGCACAATTTTTGAAATTCAAAAATATTTATTTTCCTTTATAAGGAATAATAGTCAAAAGAAAACTATTTTAAAATAACTTTTAGGTTTTTTCCATCACATTGATATTCTTACATTGTCATTTGGTTTCATAAAACTCATCATCTAGTTTCAGAAATAGGTGTCTAATTTATTTGAAAAATATCACTTTTTGTAAAAAAATGTTGTTGGGCCTACTCATCTCCTTTGTGCTTTCATGGATTTCTCTACTAATTAATTTCTTGGTAAATTGAAAAATAATAATGCCAAAGGTTGTTTCCTTCGGTTACTTCAAATAAACCTTTCATGTAAAGATAATATCTATGTGGTGTTGTAACGAATAACACTCCCTACTAATGAATACCCATAATATTTGACATCAATTCTAATCTATTTATGCCTTTCAATCATCATTAAGGTTCACAATTCCTCTCTTCTTATATAGTATTCCTTCACTTGTGATAAATTTATAGCACCTAGTCTGGAAGATACACATGTGACATGCTATGATGATGATCATAGTACTTATGTGTGGATTGATGATTATGGTGATAATGAGAATAAATCTGACAATGATTCTAAATTTAATATTGAAATATAAAATAATATCATTTTTTTTTTGGGATGATTTTACTTCTATTGATTTTATAGAGAATTATTTTAGAGGACATGTTTTAGCAAATGATGAAATTGAGTACTCTTCTACTTATTCTCTTGATGACATTTAAAATGATACATTTGCATACTTTATTCATTCACTAAATGATATACTTGATAACACTTTTCCTCTATATCATATTGACATAAAATGAAACAATTTCTTAAAATATGAATGATATAACAACATGTTGTCTTTCCTCTCCTTCAATTGAAATAGAAAAGTATATAGTTGAATGTGTTATCCCTTATCTTCCTATTAAACGAAAAAAATTATGTATCTAATTTTTTTTCTTCCCTTCCTCTTATACATGATAATGTGGAAAATTCTAGCAATGAAATTTTTTCTCCTATTCCTATTTGATATGTTAAAATTGCTTCTTGCACTCTTTCATCTACAAAAAATTGTGAACTTACTTCTTTTATTCATGTTATAAATGATGCACATGTTATTATTGATGATGTCCCTTTAGATCCCCCATGTGATACTGAGCCTTTAATTCATGATACTAAACATTTATCTACTACTAGTGCTCGTCTTCATAGTTTTTCACCTCCCATTCTCAATTCTCCTAGAGAAATAGTGCCCTTGTGACTTCTATTAGTGGAAATTATATCTTTTATAAGGATACGATACAATCTATTCAAGAACTTCAAAATGATTTTTAAATGAAAATGTAATCTATGAGTATGGAGATAAAACCATTCAAGGAAGATATTACACACATAATAATTTCACATAATTTCATTCTCTTCAAGGAAAAATCGAGGCTTTTGGACAATTCAAGGCATAATTGGCCAATAAGAAAGAACTTTTAACACACTTATTAAAGAAATAAACTAAGTGCTAATGGGACAATGATTTGAATAATGTTAGTGATACTTTGTCAATCCTCATGTCCTTGGGAAATTTTCGTTGAATGAGTCTCAGAGCTTGTACTATATGGATGTACTACTTTAACCATGCTTTTGACACGATCAAATCTAAATCACAAGTAGATTAATAGGTTTTGACGAATGGTCTCTCAAGGAATGATGAAATATTATTCAAATTACTCACACACTAATGGATTATGAACCCCTGACCTTTAATACCATAGAGTATCCACATATGCATTTGATACAATTCACTCACTTTCTCATGCTAGAAAATTATCCCACTCAAAAACTTAAGAATATTCGAGGGATCCTGTGTTTGGTACATATTTGGATCCCCAATGATTATCAAGAATAGTGATGTTTAACAGGTTTACAAAAAAAATTTATCCAGTGCATGTATCATAAATGGGTGAATGTTGATTATCAGATATTTGACCTATCATTGTTTTAACTGGGGCATCCAATCATCTCCTCTAGGGAACATGATATTTTCATCCTTTGCAAAATATAGCTATCCTTCTCCTCATTCTTTCCATCTACAATTTTAAGTTTCATAATGGATCTAGCACTTCATAAAATATTGATCCAGTAGCCTGAGTAACCATCCGTTATCAAAATATCAACTCTAAGCACTTCTTTAGATTCACATAATTTAAGCTCCATAATACTTGTAATTGAACTTTGTTGATAAGAAACGATAAAATAGAAATCATGATCAGAATTCACCAAGAATCAATAATGATGTGTATTTGTAATCCCCTTAATTTCATGGAATGTTAAATGGTGACAAAACCAGATGCATCGTAGCCATAATCGTTCCCATTATGCCTCTTAAAAAACTACCTTGAATTAGAGCTGTCACACATGGAAGATATAGAGTCAATATGGGCCTGAGGGTGTAACCTTTCTAATGATTAGTGGGAAAATATGCAGAAAATTAGCACAATTTTCACATTATTATCCCTGCCCCTACCACCTTTGAAATAATAGGTCGAATGTGACATGTAGCTTAGGATCTGAAGGCATTTGGATCAGTCATGTCGCAGCTTGCGTTCGATACCAAATTCGATCCCCTAGAATGATCCAACCCGAATGAAGAGAATTTCCAATTTTCCTTGAGCAAGGGGGCCACATGCCTCATCGACTTTTCACTTCCAGAATTTACTTGTTTCTTAGCAAGATTCCCAAATGATCGCTTCAGCCCACCATACTTTATCCAAAGTCTCATAATAAAGTTACACCAGCTAGTTCCAAATTTCTCTCGGCACTCCGCCCTCCCGATTTGAAATTTTCAGATGTTGACTCAAACAAGTGACCCAATGGTGCACCTCTGAAGTCCAGGTCAAAATGCAGGGTCCTGCGGATCGAGCGCATAACTTTTTCTCCTTTGGTCACAAAAAGAAAAAAATATTCAAAACTCCCTAACAACCCGCCTTTCCACTTGAGAAGTTTAAGGCCATGTGAAAGGACCCTACGCGTCATTTATGGGTTATTTCATAACTTTTCTCCTTCATAGGTAATGAGACAAAAGGCAGAATTCAAAATGTTCCACCGACCTACCTTCCCACTTGTTACATGAAAAAATGCCATGTGTCCTGGAGATAAAACTTCAGGGTCAAAGTAAGACTTTTTTTGTGCACACTTTATAATTTCACATGAATAACCCAATTAGATGCTATTGTGGCCAAATCGGGGCCAATTTTGTATTTTTTACAAATGTGACAAAATTGGAAAAAATTCATCAAAAAGTCCTTTCGGGACACATCCAATTAGAGAAATAAACTATGTTTCCATAGATGTCGGGACAAAAATTTGAATAAGGAAAACATGATACTGTGGAAATCCTAGAAGGAAGGGGAAAAAACCCATGTATTGATCGCTCAAATTCCAAATTATATATCTACTACTGGAAAGAGGAACATAAGGGGCAATATCTGGACTCAATGTGATCCTCGACCAATAGTGAAAGAATGTGAAATCTATTCTACGAATCACATACTAGGGAGATTATGAGACATTAACTATCAATACCATAGTGAACTGAGATGTTTTTTAGTACGAATTTTAGGCGAGAAAATTACATTGAGCACCAAGACAGAGGATACATCATTAATGACATGTGTCAAATTCTATATTCGATCCTTCCAATATCTATACAATGATAGAATACTCAAAAAATAATAAGTGAACTTTATTTTCGTCTTTACGCATAGCTTGATTTCATCACAATTTGACCTAGAGATTTCTTTTCCACGGAACACATTTCAACTTGATAAAGGGAAATATGTAATGTAACTCTTATTTAAATGTACATAATAATGTTATCTAAATAAACTCTTCCAGCTATTTGGATGACTTTTACTCTCACTCTAGATTTGATGCTAACTACATCTCAGGTATGTGATTCTATACGGTTTCTCATCTGGCATTTATGCATAGGTTGTAGTCCTTCCACGTATCTCCTCGCACCTTACAATTCTCATGTATGCCATGTAGTTGTAGACACCTATCCATAAGTAACACTAAGTTCCAGGTCTTCCTGTCATGTTCCCAAGAATCTTTTATTTCTACCTTCACACACCCTTACCTCAGTTGGGTATCCATGGCGCACTTCCATTAGCTTGTTTTTTCACAAGATACGCATTCTTTTAAACTATGGCGTTCTCACTTACGCGTGCACATTCTCTCTGCTTTCCAGATCACGTGAGTTGCATCTTTCTGTGCACCTTTCTTCCTTAGCTAGGATTAATATCTACACACCTTAGAAATGTAACTTATTCTTCCTTCGTATTCTACTCCACTAGGAAAAATTCCACGTTTTGTGCCAAAACTCAGAGGAAATCAAGGATTTGGATCACTTTCATGTGGGCTTGCGTTCGATACACGCACATCTTATTTTATGAATCCGCTTGCACCCTCCTAGCAGAGCTAAGAAGCAGCTTGGATTAGATAAACATCCTGCCTCATCGGTGCCTCTTCCAAGGGCATAGATCTAAAGATCAAGATGAAAAAATGGATCGAAAGACCCACCATTTTTTTGGACTTCACATTCTCGGGGATCTCAGTTACACCAAACGGTATTAAAAAATCTTAAAAGGAATAGATGACTCATTAAGTCAGAATCCCCCACATGTCCCAAAGGTGCAACTTTGAAGTTCAGGTCAAAATAGGGTCCTTGAACGAGCGCAAATGATTCCACGGAAGGTGCAACAGTAAAGAGGAGACCCCTAGGGATGTAACTTGACACCCACGTGAGACCTCAGTCTACAGACCATTGCTCATGGAGCTATTCCAAGTGTCCAACTCGGTCACAACTTCAATAGGTAAGACCCAAAGAGGCAGAAATTAAATATTAAGAATGTGATGGGACTTCCACATGGAGCTAGGGTAAAACATATTCCTCACGCCAAAAATTGGTATTGACATTAGGACTATAGTGGGGCCCTTTAGTCACCCAAAGGAAATGAAGGGCCAACCCATGTTCGTGGATGATGACAAGTGTTGACACGTCGCATTCCCAAGACTCTAAAATGCTAGCAATAAGCCTCCTCATGTCTCTTCAAGTGCACATTTGGTATGGCATGTCTAAAAGGTAGGGACCCAAACAAGCATAGGCTCTCCAAAAGTTTCTCGAGGCTAGAGAAGTGTTCACATCGAGGCCTGACTTGGCTAAGTCTGAGACAGGGCCAGTAGAAAGCCTTTACCATGTGTCTCATCGGCACAACTTCAAAGGTGCGAATCCAAAGGAAGACTCCCAAATGAGTGCCAGGATCTCCACATAGTCTAGGGCCTAGAGGAATTTCTCACTTGTTGTTGAAAAGTATAAGCTTAAGATAGGGCTAGCGGAAGCCGCCACATGTTAGCTTAATGCAACATAATTCAAAGAGCAGAATCTAAGAAGGCAAGTCCCCGAAATGAGCTGTAGGTCCTCCACGTGTCTAGGGTCCAGGCATAGTTTTTCCGCCATATAGGCGGAAGGGACTAATCCAAAACAAAAAGGAAAGTAGAGCAGGCTCGCTGATGATGTCAAGTGTCTAACCATCAGCGTAACTTCAAGATTGCCAACAAGTGGGGTATAAAGTCTTGGGATCACGTGGGGACGTCATGTGAATCTTGCGCAAATCGACTCCAAGGCAAAGAACCTTTAGATGATCATAACTTTTGACTGGAAGCTCAGATTCAAGTGAGCAAGAAGACTTTTTGGAATGGTCTTGGCACCTGTCTGCTCGCCTGCAACCATTAATGATTCGGTCCACCATTTTAGAGGCTGTCAGGATCTCTCACCTACCATCATAATAGAAGTATGGGCTTCCTTTCTTTCCCAAAAAGGAATCACATGATGGAGACATGGGTTTTTGAAGTAAGAACCCATTATTTTTGTAGGTGAATTCACTGTTACCCTTTTGGGGGGTGGTTTAGGAAGAGATTTGGATTTCTTCTCTCCTTTCTCTCTCATTATCCTTGATATATATTGTACAAGAGGGGCATTTTCTCAAGAGGTTGGACATTTTTGGTTTGTGCACACTTCCTTTTTCTCTTCTCTAAAAGTGAATTTGTGGAGCTTTTTAACCTCCCATTCAAACTATAAATGCAATCTTTCCTCTTAGCCATTGTAATGGACTATATCAAATCTGTTGGAGCAATAAAAATAAGTATGTGGATGATTCCAAACCTCTCTTATGTTCATTTGCATCTTCCTGATCTCTCAGTGCAATCTTGGATCATTTTTGTATGAATGGTTATATTACATTTTTGATGGTTTTTGTTTAATGACAATTGCAGGTGTTCAACATTTGTTTTATGTATCACCTCTTGTTAGTTTAGGTTTTATTTCTTACATCTCCTTAACCCTATATCCTTGGAAAATTATAATAGGATTTAGATTTTATCCTCTGTAATATTAATGTGTGCACCTAAACAGAGGAATAGGAACTGGACCTCCATTCAGATAGCTCTCTCGATTTGATAGATTCCCACACTTTGGGAGAAGCTCCATGTTATGCAACCACACTTGAGATTCTTGACCGATCAAGTTGTAGACATTCAAGGGTGTTCTAATTCTACATCAATAGTTTTGGCATGCCCAGTGGGAAACTAAGGTTAGATTATCTCATCTTTTAAAGGTGTCTCATTATCAAAGAACAAATCTGAATCCATCATGTGACCACATCAACATTTTTGGCATGCCCGGTGGGATAGGAAGTCTTCATTTCTATTGTAACAAGATTGATGTGTGCTTGTTGCGAGCTCCCATATTTTAAGAAGCTCTAAAATTACACATCTGGTGAACTCCAAAACAGGTAGAATCCACTCGTTCTCAATAGTCTAAGCATTGGTAAAGTTCATGAGAATATTTTAGACAAGCTCAAAAACAAGTGAGGAAGGGCTATTTTGTCTATCTACATTTATCCCCAGATTAAGCAAGAAGGAGAAGAAGAAGAGGTCAAAGGTCTCCATCTCTGCCAAATAGAACCTTGTCAACACCTCCACCTGGTAGGCCTTTCTTTCAATCGACTAGAGTTCTTTGACCAAGTAGGATGGCACAGCCCCACCCCTACGTCAACTTCACTAGCAGAAGCCTGCATAGACTCTCAATGCACAAAATCTAGTTACAGTTGCAACATTGAAGAAGCATTCCATATTTTACTCGAGAGAACCATATGAACTCTGACTGATCATATCTAGGACATTGCAAATGTCTGTACAATTGATCAAATATGCTGAAATGGACTTTTTTGTTCAAGTTGTTGGCATCCTCCTTTAAAGGTAAAGCTTTGCATAGTGGTTTAGAAGTCTAACTAACAGGATCCAACCAGAATTGGGACAATTTATGCACATCTCTCCACAATTAATTTGGAGAAAAGGGACATAATATGTCTTTATTGGAACAATTGACAAAAATCAAGAGGGATCCTAATAAACAATTGACCAATTTCAAATTCAGATTCTCAGAGGACGTGGGATAGGATTCCATTGGCCATGAAACCAACAGACTGAAGGTGATTTCCTATACTTTCTTAAAGCTTTAAATTATTGATATTTCCATAATGATTCTATCAATGGGAGGTATAACTTTACCTGCAGCCTATAATATTGCTATTAGAGATGAAAACTACTTAATTCAGGGCTGGTAAACTTGCACCTATGCCGCCTATGCCTCTATATCAAGAACTAGCAGCTCCAAGCACTAGTGAAGTGCACCTGCATTAGCTTCCTATTCCTTCCCCAAGAAATCATAATTCAACTCAAGTTTCTACTTCATCTTCCAACACCTCAAAAGCAATCTCCAACAAGTCATGAAGTAATTACAATAACTTGGGTAAAGAGTTAGTAACACTTAAGAGGTAGAAAAGCTAAAAAATTCAGATTGTATCAGCTTCAAAATCAACCCAATAGACCTCCATATAAGCCTAATAGGCCACCCTTTCAAGCTGCAAATCAGAACCAAGTTAGGCCTCCTGTTAATAGACCATTCTAGCCTTACAATCCTGATATTACATCCACATCTAGAGCTCTCAGTACTAGTGCAAAATAACATGGCTCAGGAATATGACTGGTGTTTTCCCATGTAATCAACCTCATAACCAATCAATGTGTTTTAACAGTGCTTTGAATCAAGCCTTTATGGTGACCACAATGGATGTAGAAACAAGAGACATGCCAAGAAGTAAATCAGTAGTAGGGAGCAATTCAACAAGGATGCACCTCCAAATGAGACTCACACTTGTCAATTGGCAGGTTTAATATTTTTGTGGTATAAACCAAACACCTTCTCAAAGTGTAGCATCCAATACACACTCAAATAAAAGAAACATTGGAGAAGGAACAATCATCAATTTTAAGTGATCCAAAACCCTCTATCACTCCACATAGGGTGTTAGGAATCAAAGTGCAGATCCCAATGTGCAAGGATCAGCCCAAACTACCTTTTAGATCAACTCAAGTGGCCAGTTGTAACAACCCATTGTAGAAGATAAAAATGTGCAAGACTATGGCAAGAAGAGAGGATAGTCTCATATCCATTCAACATCATTGAGACATATGAAGAAAACCAATGTAAGCATATCGATGTGGGACTCATTGGCTATCCCAGGACAAAAAGACCTATTACAAGCTGACTATGGAGAACTTGGTCAGCATCAAATCAACCACCCAATCAACAAGAAAAAGTACTCACCAACACATCTCACCAAGAAGGAATATAATGGAGGCCATCAAGGTAAGAATTTGAAGCCACCACCATTCAATATCTCATTGATCATAGGAGGATAAGTTAGTACATAATTGCATGATTAATTGGAGGAGCAAGTAGCTCAGTTATGCCAAAACAAATAGTTGATCAACTAGGTCTTGAATATGAATTCATATCCAAAGGTGTGGTGCAATTGGATGGGACATCAGTAACAATGGTTGTAGTAATCAAATATTTGAGCCTCACATTACATGCATGTCCCAATGTGACCATCTTGTAAGATGTATTAGTAATAGACTTACCACTACTCTTTACATTGTGCTTTTAAGGAGATACCTATCAGTAGATTAGTCACACATGTTATTCAAAACAAGGTATGGAGAAAAGGCCACAATCAGATCTGAGCCTATTACAAACTTTCACATAGAGCCTCATATGCTGAGTTCAATTAATGCAAAATTTTCAGCATTTGATTAAGAATATTATCCAAGCGCTCATGAAGCGGATACCAAATTTAGATGCATTCCAAACTTGAATCTTGATGAATGGGAAAACAAGAGACATGAATTTGACCCTTACAAAGAAATGGAAGAATCTGAATTAGGATTTTATTATTTGCATGAAGAGAGTCAACACCTCCATAGCATCACCAAGTCAGACCAGAAGGATGATAATGTGGTATGACAATTATTCTTTAATGGCTCGAGGAGTAGATAAGGTGCAAGAGGAGGAGCTATGATCATTTAACCACAAGGTACACATATTACTCAGCTTTCTGTTTCCAATTTTCTTTCTCAAACAACACAACTGAGTTTGAAGCCTTGATTCATGGATTGTATTGGGCAAGAAAGAGAGGCATTAAAAACTTACAAGTGTTTGGTGATAGTGAGCTAGTTGTGAATCAGGTCAGAGGACGAAATGCTACCAAGAATGATCTATTGAAGAACTACAAGAATTGGGTATGGGATATCATTGAAGATTTTGAAGCTTTTAGCATCAATTCCATCCTAAGGAAGAAGAATTAAGCAATAGACAGATTGGCAGCAATCAGGGCAGCATTTGATGTTGTATAAAGTATCAAGAGTGAGAAATCTCAACCCCATATTAAAGTGGTTGTAAGACTAGCTGTTCTAGACAACAGCACAAGTTGGCAAATATTCGAGAATGATCAACAAATTGTCAATTTTCTACAAGAAGAAGCTGAGTTCTCTGTTAGAAACCAAGACAAGTTGGAACAGTGGTATGGTGACCAAGTGGTGCAGTTGAGAACTAACAAATTATTAAAAGGTATTGCAACTTTGGAATCAATCTTCAACCCAAATGATCAATTCCGGAAGGAAAAGTAAAATATTCAGGTAAAGGGTGAAGATTCAGAGCCTATTTTAATAGATGAAGACAAGACATTACAAATTGACACGGTAAGTACCTAACAAGAAAAATATCAATTCATTAAAATTTGTCAAGAATTCCCATATGTCTTTTCATGGACTTATAAAGATTTAAGAGCTTTCAACCCAAAGTTGGCACAACACACTATTAAGCTAGATCTAGGATTTAAACTTATCAGACAGAAGCAAAGGGCGGTAAACCCTCACATTGAACCTCTCATCAGGAAAGAGTTAAACAAGCTGATTGAAGCTAGCATCATCTTCGCTATCAAACATTCAAGCTGGGTTGAAAACTTGGTGCTAGTGAGGAAAAGAAATGGAGAAATCAGATTGTGTGTAGACTTTTGTGATCTGAACATTGTGTGTAGATTGTGTGTAGACATGTATTTTTTTGTAAAGTAAATCATTTCTAATTACTTTAAAATATATATTTGAGTTCCATATAGTGTAAACAATACATGCTATTTTTGCATTTTCAAATATCATTTTTTTATTATTTTGTGGTCCTTGAGATAATCCCACCAATCGTCTCCTCCATATAAAGTTAATCACTAAAATCCAAATACAAAATTTTATTTTATGACATTATTGTTAATTATGTAATTCTACAAATAACATGATCCTATGACATGGTAAACTGAACACTCCGACATTCAATATTTAATCCTATCTTAGGTTGATGATGAATGCTAATCTCATTTAAAATAATTTAATATCAATTACTTAAAAATAAATAAATCTTAATTAATTTAAAACAATTCAATATTAAAAGAGAGATTAAGCATATTACAACATTTTAATAGAATTTGACGTGTAGTTTTTCCCTTCCTTAGCACCTAATTCTTGATTTGACTTCCATTATATAATTTTTTCCACCAACCTTTTTATATTAATTGATAACTATTATGATATAATTAAACCTCTATTTTTGCGCTTCCTTAACCTAATTCTTGATTTGACTTCCATTATATAGTTTTTCCCCCACCAACCTTTGTTATTATAATATTTTGATGTTTAATTTTTATAAAATATAATATCATGCTTTTCATTTGTAAAACGAACATTCATACTATATAAAATCAAGTCGGTTCTTCGACCCCCGGAAAATCGAATCTCGCGCTCGCATATATAAAATTCCATTTTCAACGTATATATACTTACCAAGCCAATGGTATCTCTTGGCAATGGTGGATAATGACAAACTGTTATAAGAAGGAAAAGATAATAACATCTCACAACTCAATTTAAATTCTGAATCCATGGAAAGTGTGATCTCTCTCTTTTCTTATATTGAGGGAAAAACCATTTTGGCCTTAATTTCAATCTTTCTCGCAGCTTTTATAGCAAACCTGTTTATCTCAGCAGTCGAGTCGAGCAAGAGTAGGAAGAAGAAATGGCCCCCATCTCCACCCACACTGCCATTGCTGGGCAACCTGCATCAGCTAAATAAGGGCGGTAGTCTCCTCGCGGCGTTAACAGAGATGGCGAGGTCATATGGGCCAGTGATGACCGTGTGGATGGGACCATTTCCGGTCGTAGTTCTCACCGGCCAAGCTCCAATTTGGGAGGCGCTGGTTACCCAAGCCTCCAATTTTGCGGGTCGTCCTAAGCGCTACGTCAACCAATTCACCACCGCAGGCTTTAGAACCACCATTAGTTCTCCTTACAACGAGCTCTGGAGTGAGCTCAGAAAAATTCTTCAGAACAAAGTTTTAAGCCCGTCTCACATTCGAAGCTGCAGATCTTCGCAGCAGAGATATATGAAAGATCTGGTCGACAAATTGGAGGCGGAGATGAAAGAAAATAACGGCGTTGTGAGGCCTCTGCACTTGGTCAAAACAATCAATTTCATGGTAGTATTATGCTTCGGCTAGAATTTCGTGAACGAGCTAGAGGAATTAATAGCCGAGGGTATTATGTTAAACGAAAACATGGTTGTGCTTTTGGAGTCATTACCTTTATTTCGCTATTTTGTTCCTTCTCAGGCTGCATCATTGAAGAGATGGAAGTCCTTAAAAGCTCGCGTTTTGCACCTGATATTGCCTCTTGTTCAGTTTGGCTGCATTTTTAAAGGATATTTTGAGCAGAACGCGCCCAACTGTTTCTTGAATTGTTTGCTGTCTATAGGCGATCGAGAAGGTGGGGAAGGTAAGAAAAAGTTGAGCGAGGAAGAAATAGTTTTCAATTTATTCGAGATTTTTATTCTTTCAGTGGACAGCATGTCCACAGCTGTAGAATGGGCTCTGGCTTATATGATTCACCATCCAGACGTCCAACGGAAAGTCCATGAAGAAACAAGAGAAGCGATCTCTGGGGATAACACTGAATGCGTAGTCGACTTGGAGAAACTGCCATTTTTGGCAGCTGTGGTGAAGGAAACCCTGAGAAAAGAAGCGATTGCGCCTCTCGCTGTTGTTCATGAAACCGTGGAGGAATGTAAGGTGATGGGCATAACTATACCTGCTAAAGCTGGAGTGATTATAAATCTAGACTCCATTTCTACCGATCCTCGGCTTTGGAATGATCCCGGGGATTTCAAGCCAAGTAGATTTCTGGGCGAAGCTGATTCAGATAAAATGAGGATGGCATATCTGCCGTTTGGAGCAGGAAGGCGAATATGTGCAGGAATGGATGTTGCCAGCGTCCATATTCCGATTACTCTTGCCAATCTGATCATCAAATTTCAGTGGTCCAGTGCGAATGAAGGGATCCCTCCAGATCTGACTCCCGACATTACAATGATTCTCAAGTGCATGAAATATCCTCTCGAAGCTGCTATTAAATGCCGCTGATGATATTTTCTTAATAGGTTAAACTTGATCCGCCTGTTTTATTTACTTTCAAGTAGCTCCATGGGTTTTTAGCTGGATTGTAATAGCATCTAATATATACCATCATTAAATAGAATATTTGTTTCAAGGTAGCAAATTTTGTACGGAGACTATAATACGGTGGACTTAAAATGTTGGGAAAAAATGATAAATACCATAAAATTGGGTAATTTATATATATCAAATATATAATATTTTTTAATAATTCAAAGATAATTTTACAGCAATGAGAACTCTTACTATTTAAAAAAGTCATATGACAGATAAATAATCAAAAATATTGTTCGAAATCAAGTTAATTATAACTTAAACTGAGGATATCAAAGATAAATTTAATAAAAAATACTAGTAAATTATATTTGTTTGGTGTATTTAATTTAAATAAATTAACTTTTATTAGATGTAAAACAAACAATTGTGTTTTTCTGTTTTTCTGCGATAGAATTAAAAAATTGAAAAAAATCGGAAATTATTGTTCTAACCAACCGCATTTGGTAACTATGATCTATTTCTTTATGCTAGAGAGATGTAACCATACAAGGATAGTAGGGGTGGTGAAAGTTATGATGTTGTGCATGTGAAGAAAAATTCAAAGAGACTTTTATAAAAATTATACTTCTATGAGCAATACTAAAAAATGAAAAACACTTTCACAACACATCGAAATTAATGAATGTAGAAATAAAAAACCAAAAAAAATATCCATGTTACTACGTAACATTCAACTTGTTACACGCATACTTCTATAGATCCCTATGTATGTTGTTACTACAATATCTTCAATAGGGAATCAATTTTGGAAGTGTTGTCATTGATGTCAAAAGAATGTTGGTAAGTATCTCATAAGTTAGAAATACAATCATTCATGTTTTCAAGAGTGTGTCACTTAAGAAAAATATGATTTGATTTGATTTTTGCATGTCGCGCATCAAAAGAAAATATTATGTAGTGTTCATCGGGGTTTGTAGTGTTCTACAAGTTTAAATTCATTTGATGGTGCTTCACGTGTTAAAGGATTACACCATAGTATTTCACAGGTCCTAAATGCTAGCCAATAAGAAGAGAAAGCCATTGAAGTCAAGGATTGCCACACAATGAAGAGAAAGTTGTTGAAGGCCAACAATTTCCATGCAACAAAGAGAAAGAAACTAAAGTCAAGTATTTTTGCAGAATGAAGAGAAAGACCTTGGAGTCAAGGATTATCACAAAAGTTAAAAATAGTCTGTGATGGTCATGAAATGATGTGGGACCGAAAGAAAATAGGGGAAGTCTGGGGAGTTCACATGAATGTCAAATATTCAATTTTCACTCTACAAATGACGAATCAAGATGAATAATTCAAATCTTGATATATATCACTGACTCTTGGGAAAAGTCACATCCTTTCATGAGATGAATGTACTATATAAGTGGATTTAATTGAAAATTCATCTAGTGTTCATGAAATTATGATGTCGAATTTTTAAAGATATAAAGAACGAATGAGAGAGGAAGAGAGGAGAAATTCGTGAAGATATATCAAGAAAAGCCATAAAGGGGAAGGAAGAGAAAACTCAAGTAGAATACTATGCTAATTTTTTAAAGACGAACAAGCAACACATAAACAAAGTGTGGAGTGTGGGTGTGAGAAGACAACAAGAAAAATGAAGAATGATCTAACTGCCATCAACAGGTTGATGAAGCAACTACAATAGGTGGAACTTTGCATTTTTGAGGTCAGTACCTCATTTAATTGGGGATTGGTGTTTCTAGTGAGTTGGTCCTCACAAATTGAGTTGAGTTTGTACTTGGCATAGGGGATTGGTTTCTCTAGTGAGTTGGTGCTCAACATTGGGGATTGGTGTCTCCAGTAGGGTGCTACCTATGAATATTTATAAAATAATTAATTTTGTGACTAGATTTGGAGAGTAGCTCCAAATAGTATTTTCTCTGTGCTTTTCTCCTAAAAGGGTTTCCACGTAAATCCTATGTTGTGAAACTATTTTATCTTATGTGTTTTCTACTTTTATGAATGGTTAATGTTAAATGAATAATTTTTTTATTATATTGATTCACCCCCCTCTTAGTATAAGTGTGTGTTCTAAAACCTTTGTATCTTGTTGCCTTTATTCCTCCTCCTTTTAGCACACAACTTCCTCAACTTCCATCTAATCCATATAAGGCATACTATGATATCATTCAACAATTAAATAATAACCAATCTCTTATGTCTATCTTTTATGTATTGCGCCATGCCCCTAACTACCATCATCCTTGGATGTTGTCATTCGCTCTATTAAATTCAAAGCAATGATTCCCGAGTAGTTTTTACTCATCTCATGCATTCATTCAAGTATATCACCAATTCTATAACATTTTCAATAAGGAAATTACTCCTGATTGTTCTTGATGATTCTCCTCCTCTTCTTATCATGGATCATGATTAGGATTTCCAAATTAAGCGTGTATGTATTGATAATGGCTCCAAACTAAATATTTTTCATTTATCCTTACATTCCAAACTACACATTTCTAATAGTGAAATAGAAAATTCTACTTCGTTTTTCCATGGATATGATACTAATACTCTTGTATGTATTTATACCATCACTTTAGAGTTGCAAGTCAACCCCCACACTCTTCTCACCCTCTTTTATGTAATGTATCTCCCATTGCAATACAATCTACCCCTTGGTAAAACATGGATCCATGGTACACAAGTTGTTCTTTCCACTATCCATCATTGTGTCAAGTTTATCTATGATCGTTCATGAGCATACTATTACAGTTGATCCTGAACCATTCAGAGTATTGAAAAATGGACTCTTCCACCTCCATGGTCATTCCCTCAAGTGAACCTATCCACTAGCACCATCTTGATACATATGATGTTGGGGAGTCTTTAAATTATACTTCCATTCCTCCACCTTTAGTCACTTCCTCTAATCAGGCTCCATATACTAATCTCATCTCTAGTCCTACCATATCCTCCCATTCTCTGTTCCATATCTAGTTCTAAGCTCCTAGAAAATTCTGAACAATACTTCTATGTAGAGATTGATGATTTTGATGATGTTGTTGTTGATATTGTTAAGCTCATTAATGATGTAGTGCCCACTTCCATTCAACAATTTTTTATTATTGATTTCGATACTGTCGACTACACTTATGGATATTATTATAGCTTTTGTTTTAGCATGATACTAGATGTTAGAGATACTGGACTGTTGTTGATTTCGACTCATATATGATGCATGTGGATTATTAGAGACATTTTATATTGATGTTGATATACTCTTGACATGGTTATTTACATATGTTTCTGACATATGTTATATTTTGTCATATTGAGTAGACATTTGATAATAGGATTAATGTTGTGATCATTTTGACATGGATGAAATGTAGAATAGAAATGTTGCTAGAAATTGTAAATGACATCGTAATTGCCTAGAGGATATTTGATTCGCATATAGACGATTGTGGAATTATATTTCATATTTTATCATAGATGTTTTTAATGCGGCCACACTGGCTGAAGGAGGTATTTACATGTTTTGTAGGTAAAATTATTCACAACAAACATCGGGGGGATTAGAGACCAACCACATTGGAATTCTAGATGAATTCAACAAGGGTCACCATGGTAACATGTAATTGTGAGTGTGTTAGAATTATTTGGTTAGGGGAGAATTAGTGACCAAGGGGTCATGTGTTGTCTTTTGTTTTAGTTTTCCTTCTATTACTATTAGTATGTGTTTCCTTTGAGTGATGTAATTTACTTGTTTTAATTATTTAGATTTTGATGTATGTTTTTCACCTTTATCTTAATGGGTCTAAGTGTCTTATTAAAGTTAATAAATATTGTCCTAAAATAATTAAAGATGTGACCAAAGGAACTAATTTATTAGAGTATATTTCTCTTGTATTTTGTGTTGTAAGTTGAGTGCTTTGGGATCTTGAGTGTTGTACACTCTACTCCTTCATGGAAATTCAAATTTGTCCTTAGAGGCCAATTTTGGAAGCTTGTGGGACAAGTCAAACTTGTCCCACACCTCTTAAATTGCTATGCCAACCCTACCTATGGGTTGGGGGGTCAAAATTAGACCCCATTAGGTGTTTTGGGAAGATAAAAAGGTAAAATGTTTATTGCACTTCCTTTCTTGTAATTAATTTTGTCCTTAGGGGGTGTGGGCTTAGATTGTGTGTGTAAGTAAACTGTACTTTTCTTCAACCAATTATTAATTAGTTCTTTGGAATATGAGGTTTACAAGGGTGATGTGGAGTGGAGAGGAAATGAGGTGGCATCCTACTTGGAGCCACATCATCCTCCTCTCTCCCTTTTCTATTTATTTCAAGTTCTTTTGCTTGTTTGGGGGTTATTTTTATCATTTTGTGCTCTTGAAATTTTGGGGAGAGTTAGAGGATTTTTGAGAGTGCTTGTGGATTGTTGGAACTTGTGGATGCTTGCTTGGTTTTGAGGATCTTGGAGATTTACTCTTGGAACAAGCTATACTATGGAAAGGTAGGATCTTTACCTTGCTTATGTTATGCTTTTTTTTTGTGTTTATGTGCTTGTGTTGAGTATTTTTTTTTTGGAATTCTTGTTGGGTGTGGGTAATATTTCCTAAGTGTGGAGTGGGAGGAGACTATGGGGATATTTAATTCAGGGAGGAATAAGAGTTTACCTTTTGTTGGAGGGATATTGGGTTGGGTGCCCCACCTTGTACTAAGGAATGCTTGCATTTCTTTCTATATTTCTTTTATGAGGGAGGCATAAGAGTATGTGGGAGGTATAAGGGGTACATGAGGGAGGAATAAGAGTATGTAGGGGATTTGAGATATGCTGGGAGCTCTTTAAGGTATGTAATGCCCACTAAAACAACCCACTTGAGATCGCAAGAACAAACTAGGACTAATTATGAAAAATTATGGAATAATTTTTTTTATTAAAAGAATTTACAATGAGGGTTACAAGACAACAGTTGTCACTAATAGGTTCTAGAAAAATTCTATCCACTAGAACATAATTTTATTTTATTAACAATTATTAGAGGTCATAAGGTCCAAAATTTAAGGTTAGAAGATTCAATTAGGTTCAAAGGGTAATTCCTCACCATATCCACTCTCTAACAGGCTTAAAGGTTCAGTTGATTTTTCTCAAACTTAACATCCTTAATAATTTCCCTAAATCCTTCCCATTGGATAGGAAATTTCCTCACATTTCCATTGATATAAAGAAATCCTCCTAACTCCTCATATTTTTTGAGTTATGGGCCGGCGGGCCTTGGGGTGAAAATTTTCCCCAAGAGCTGGGCCTGCGGGCCCATGGGTGAAAATTTTCCCCAAGGGTGGGTCGGTGGGCCATTTGGGAGACTTTTTGAAATTTTCATCCAAGCGGAAAAAAAAAACAATTTTGCGCCCGTGCACCCGTGCAGGTCTACAAGTCCACTAGGGATTACGTGGCACCCCCCCCCACCCAAAGTTAGCGCGGGGAGAGCGGGACGGCATACGGAGACATTCAATAAAAAAAAAGTTCCAGCATGGGGGTAAAAAGCCAACTTTATGCTCATGCTCCCGCAAGTCCACAAGGGACATGTAGTTCCTCCCAAGTCAGCATGGAGAAGGCGGGGTGGCATGGGGAGAAAATTAATTTATCGCCCTGAAAGGGCTAAGAGGGTAGCATTCACCTGCACCTCTGACGACACCTCGTGATGCCACGTGGTGGCTCCTGATTGGCTATATGGTCAGCGGGAAGCGGGGAATATTTGGAAAATTTTCCCAAAATTTTCTTAAACGTAAAAAGGAAAATAGGGATCCGCTCCTCCATTGATGCCTCGTGACACCACGTGGTGTCACATGATTGGTTACGGCCCGATGGGGAAAATTTTCCCAAATTGTTTTTTCTGGGAATGCTAAGCTTAAAAAGGGGTCTGCCCCTCTGTCGATACCTTGTGGTGCCATGTGGAAGCCTCTGATTGGCTATGAGTCTTATACGGAAAATTACGGAAAATTTTCTCAATTTTTTTTGAAAGTACTAAGACTAAAATTTGGGCCCATGGGCCCACCAAGAAAATGTTTTCTCAATTTTTTTTATTTTTTATTTTATTTTTTTTACATGCCAAGTGAAGAAAAACTTCAGAAGGCCATAAATTTTGATAGAGGGCTTGGTTTTGGGAAAACGATGAATTTCTTGAAAGATCTCGAATGTCCTCTTTACTCAGGGATCATTAATTTTTTATTTTGATAAAGTTTAAGGGGTCAATTTAAAGAAAAAACGATCTGCAGGATTTTACAGTGCAAACTGGTAAATTTTAACTTGTTAAATTTGTTCAATTTGATCTTCTTCCTCTCTCAACTTGTCAAATAGACATGGGGAATCGTTCTTAGGTGGATTTAGGATAAGTTTATGAGGTAGATCTATTTGATTGAATTCCAATTCAAAATTTTACAATTTTGATAGCAAAATGACTGTGAAAGCTTTGAACTCAGTTTTGCTAGGTTTTGAAAGATTTCCTTTAAGTATTTTTGTCTAATTGGATTCGTTTAGGGAAAACTAATTCAATTTAATTGTTTAGTTTGTTATTTCATTGTTGCAGGTTCAGGTCTGTGCATTTTGGATTAAATAATTGTTAGTTTGAAAATACAAGACAAGGATCAAATTTTTAAAGGGTTTATTTGTCATTTTCTTCTTCCAAGTATTATAATATGTTCCAATTATAATCTAACACATTTATTTGATTCAATTCAACTATTCAAAAACTAAAATACATCTCTGATTTCAAATTTTCACATATTTCAAAAGATAGAGTATTACACTTCCTTTATATGCATTTCTTCCTTTCAAACAGAGATTACAACTCACATCTAGATGATTAAATTCAATAAAATGATACAATTTGAGGAAGGTTATGCAATCCTTTATTTATTCCAAAAGACAACTTTACAACTTCCTTCTTTTATTCTTTCCAAAATCATATATTATATACAGGGAAGAATAATACATTTTCTTCTCACGTGTTTCACTTTTCCACTTTCCAAATAGGGATTTCATAGAGCATGTTAAATACAAATTTCCAATAGAATAATATCATATGGACAAGACAAAACTACTTCCATTAATTCAAATGAAACTCTTATAGCTTCCTTTTTATTTGATTGCAAAATATAGCATACAACGTACGTATCATTCTTTCACATTCCAATTTACACTTCCCTAAACACTCCAACATCTTCCTATTAAAAATATATACAAGTTCATCCACTTCAAGTGGGAAAGGTTACATTAAGGTATTTCATTTCACAAGGGATTGTTTAAACTGTCTTTATCTCAGCTCCAGAACAATAACATGCAGAATTCTCATTCTTCCAATTTCATCACAACAAGAGTAGGGGAAAGGAAACGCTCTCCACCCAACTAAGACATCAAATGAAGAGGAGAATCCATCCTTTTTCATTGGCCCCTGAGCCCCAACCACAATGAAATAAAATATGTGATCCAACTCATGGCAACAACAAGCTTCCACAAACACACAAGCAACATAATCACAGTAAGAACACAGTCCAAAACAGAATGTAGTTCTACAACTACATTAAAACATGACAAACAATACTAAGGATTTCTCAAGCAAGCCAAAGGAGAAAAAAATTATGGGGGATTCTTCTTATGCCTCCTAAAGGGAAAATGGGTATCACCACTTTAGAACAAACCACAAATATATATATATATATATATATATATATATATATATATATATATATATATATATATATCATTTCAAATCCCTGACATACCCTTATGCCTCCCCTAAGAACTCCTTATTCCTCACATTTCCTTATGCCTCCCCATCCTCTTATGGCACCCCATAATGAGTAAATAAATGCAAGTTATTTCTTTGTAAGGTGGAACCCGAATCCCAACTCCCTCCACTCTTATACCTCCCTAAAACACAGTTGTGCCTCCCACAAAATAACCCCATTGACTTCTCCTACACCATTCCTAGGACATCTACCCAATAGCCCACAAAAATGCCAAATCATTCATACATTAACACTTACATTCATAAAATAAGATCATTTAAAGATTCAAGCTCCTACCTCTCCATGATGGAGTTGTTCCAAGTTCCAAAACAACAAGCTTTATCCCAATGTAAGCAATTCGAATCAGCTAAGAACATGCATGCAACATGTTAGTACCCAAATTTTTTCTCCTTTTCAGACCAAGCAGCAACACGGATTCAACATGGAGCTTAGAGGCAGCCAGATGATAAATATATGTCATTTTGTAGCCGAGGAGGAGGTCTAACTGTCCGTTTGTTGCTTGGATTTGTGGAGAGATGAGTAACACCTTAAAAGGATATGATCTTATCCTTACTATTTTAGGTTGTGACTTTCAACCAAGGTAAGAAAACCTATTTTGTAACCTTTGTTATCAGAAAGGAGATACAAGTACCCTTCTTTTGCATAAATTTTGTAGAGAAGACCTTGGGGAAAATATGATCAACACACTAGATTTGACTCTCACGACTTGTCACTTCAAGATCATGGAGATATTTTCACAACAAGACAAAGGTTACTAAAGAGATTTGAGACCTTGATTTATCTTGCATACTTTTGCAAATGGATTTTTGTATTATGTGGGTATAAAGAGCAAAAAAGGGGTAGTGTGGATGGGATTAGATATTTTTAAAATAAATTTTAGTGGGAGGGGAGACAGGATAAACTTGACTCACCAAATCCTTGAGAGCTTATGCAAAATGGAGGGATTTTAGCCAACAAAATGCCACAAAAATTAGAAATGTCTCTTCAACTAGAATATGTGCCTAAATGGAGGCCCAACTTAGCACTCTTTCACACAACCTATGGGATTATATCACAAATGCTTGAGTCATAAAACTTAATAATGAACCAAGATTGAAATCAAACCACACCCGAGGTACACCCAGAGGCTTACAGATAATCTCTGTCGAAAAAATGAAAGAAAAGTGATTTTAAATCATTTATCTCAATCCCAGATGAAGGCTCTTCTGAGAAATGAGATTGCAGATGCCACTAAACTATCACAAGGATTGAGACCTGTGTGATTGGACTAGATATCGGTACAAGATTGCAACAAAAACAAGAAAAACTACTTGCATGCATTCAAAGATGAAATAAATACACTTTACTCAAGATTAACAATAGAATAACTCAAGTCTGATCAAATTTATCAGCAAGGGAAAGTTTCCAGAACAATCTCAAAGCTTGTCAATGGTTGTACACTTGCAACCACCTTGACACAATTGAATTTGATATAAAGAGAGATATACAGGCTTCTTTGACAGCTTCTCAAAAGGGATGGGCTCTATTAAGATTTTTCTGCTAAAAAAATTAGTCTATGATTTTTCCAAAAACTCCCAACCATTTACAGGAAAAATTTGTGCCATTTATAACATTTACAACAGAGCGTGTTCTCCCCAAAAGACAAAAAATGTTTAATGCACCAGTGTTGGCCATGATTCTTTCATGATTCTCAGAATCAAATCTATAAAAAGTCTCAAGGTTCTCAAGAGGGCATATTTCATCGAATGCCTCCTGCATTCAACTCCTTGCTCTAGTAGATCAGTCTTCCTTCAATTTTCCAACTACTTCTACCCCTGATATGTCAAATCTAGCTCCTTGCATGCTTGGGAGAAGAAAAATAGAAAATCCAATCAGGCATGAAAGTCAGACCATTTTAATGGAAAAATGCACCTTCCACCATTCAACATTAACTTTCTTCTCTGCTTGGCATGTAGAAAAAACCAAAGAATCATGAAAACTCACACTTCCAGACGTGTTGCAGAAAAATGGAGGGAAAATAAGATTTTGAATCTCAGCTGCCATTGATCTTTTCTTTGAATTTGGACCATCCACGTGGAAGATCCAAATTTAAAAGTGGACTCGAGGGCTTCCTATGAATTTTTACAACTTTTGGGAAAATTTTATATTTTGCTCTGTATCTCTGCCCTCGGGAAATAAGCTTGACATGTGTCCTAAGGTGGGCCCCAGTGGGACCGCAGCCAAATTCTGACATTTCACTCCCCTTTTGGAAAAGGGAAAATTTTCCAAGTTTTCCCCGTAGCTCCATCCTTGAAAAAAAGTGGAACCTTCCATTTGTCCTCCTACGGGGTCAAAGTAAGACTTTTTCCCTACCCTTAAATTTTCTCTAATCAGTGCCTAGCATGGCCGTGGGGCGAGTTCAAACTTTTTTCCAAAGTAGCCATAAAAGAACAAGTTCAAAAATAGACCCACCACAACCCATCCAATTGGAAGAAGCCACGTAAGCACCAAAAGAACCAATTAGATACAAGCGAGGCCAACGGGACCAATTTTTCCTTTTCACCAAAAAGGAAAAAAGTGATAAGTTAAAGCATTCACTACCGTTCCTTGACCAACCAAAAGAATCCACGTCCCCTGTCAATGCAAGGATGCAAATTTGACTGGGAGAAAACACTCGTCAAACCGTAAAATATAGAAAAATGATCATCCGAGCCAGAAAATGAAAATTTCTTCAAGGATAGAGAGTTTAGAAACATTTACAAGGCTCAAATATGTTTTTCAAAGATACATCCACTCATTTTCTTCAAGTATTTAGGGTAGAAAAGACAAGGAAGACAAATCCCGACTATGGAGACCGAAAGGTATGATAAAACCTGAGTTTTTTAGGACTTTTCCAGAGGAACAAAGAAACAAGGAGCAAACCATGGACCCATAAATGATCCACGACCAAGGAACAAATTAAAAATGGAAATAAAGATTAATCAGGAACAACATGGGGAAAATGAAAGTGTTAGAGGCAGTAAATTGATAGATTTTGAAAGGAAAATTGGGGCGAGAATATTTTGAGCACCAATATCAGCTCTGAATCGGGGATGGGAACTCCCTGCGAGTGCCACAAGAACAAAGGTAGACCAAGTGCCAAAAATATCCATTGGGAAAAAGAGTTATCATGCAGAGCAGGGAAACACAACCATCTTCAAAAACGAATGGAGAAACCTGGCAAAAACAGGTCACAGAAGACCAAAACAATCCAAAAAATGCACAAAAGACAGATAACAAACAACAAAATATACACTGTACATGAGATTTATGCTTTGATTTCAGAGGAATCAATCCAATAAATGCTTCAAATGCCTTCCATTAATAGGTAACTCGAGCATTTCACCATCTAAGTCCTTGAGGAAGAAGGTATGCTCACCAATCCTGATATCTATGGAGTAAGGGCCCATCCATAATGATTCAAATTTTCCATGCTTGCCCTTATCCTCATGTTTGCTATCCCATAACAACATGAGATCTCCAACATTGAAATCTCTAGGAGTGACCTTCTTGTGAAATAACTTCTTCAATTTCTCTCTAAACTTTACATGCCTCTGGTGGGATGCCCTTCTCTCTTCATCAAGCTCAACAATTTGATTAATGCGGGCATCGTAAGGACCTATCTCTTGATCTTCCAGCTATTGCATAAAATGATATGAAGATAATTACATATGCAGGGGCAGCAGGGCCTGAGTTCTATATACCAACTCAAATGGACTCTTTCCAGTTACCCTCTTGACAGTGATCCTATCTACCCAAACAAAAAACTTCAACTGTTCACCCCACTTTCTCTTGTTCTGCTCCAGTGTTCTTCTAATGATCTTCAACGGATTTTTGTTACTGGACTCAGCTTGTCCTTTTCCTTGGGGATTGTAATTAGAGGCATATGTCAGGTTGATCTCATACTCCTTGCACATTGTCACCAAAGGTTTAGCTCTAAAGCTCATGGCATTGTCAGAAATAATCTTGACTGGCACCCCAAACTTGCAGATGATGTTGTTTAGCACAAAATCCATGACAACTTGGTGTGTTGCCTTCCTGGTGGGGATTGCTTCCACCCACTTAGTAAAATAATAAGTTGCCACAAGGATCCACTTATGGCCAGCACTTGAAGGGTCTGAAATCTCACCAATGAAATCCATTCCCCATTGCTTGAATGGAGCTTCAATTGATACAGGCTGCAAAGGAAGGGAGCTTGAAACTTTCAGTCTTCCAGAGAAGCGCTGACAAATTTCACATCTTCTAACCAACAAGGTTGTATCCTTGAAGAGTTTGGCCACCAATAACCAACCCTCAAGATCTTTTGTGTTGTGACTCTTGCAGCAAAGTGCCCCCCACAAACTCCTCCATGGAGGTCAGATAATTATCTTGGGGGCTTCTTCTTCAGTAATGCACCTTAAGAGGAATCCCTCTGGATTCTTCCAAGCTAACCCATAATTAGTGATGACATATTTTTGGAAGGCCAACTTAAGGGCTCTCTTCTTGTTCTTACTTAAGTGCTCAGGGACAGATCAAATGTCTAAGATAAAAGATTACATCTTTATACCACTCAGAATTCATCAATGTTTGAAAAACATCTACCGTACCTTCTTCTACCTCATTTACCTCAATAGTTTGCAAGTTGCTCCCTGCCATAAGCCTAGCCAAGCCCAAACCTCTCACGAACTTTGTGGTTTGGATGTCCATGTCATATTCTTGAAACTTATTCACCAACCTGCACCTCTTGCTTGAGACTTCCATCTCTGATAATATATCCTTGACCATGGTGTGGGGAACATAAACAAAAAATTTAGAACTTAGAATATAAGGCTTGAAAACCTTTGTTTCTTTTACCAAGGAAAATGCCTACTTTTCCGTGATAGTGTACTTCAGCTCAGTCCCCTGCAAGACCTTACTGAAAAAGGAAATTGGCCTCTCAGCTCCTTCACCATCCTTCTGTAGTAGGATAGAAGCAATAGTGTTCTCTGAAGCAAAGGAAAATAGTTGGAAAGGATTCTTATAATATTGTAGCTGCTAGAACAAGTGCATGCTTTAGTGCCTCCTTAATCCAATTGAAAGCTTGGATGGTAGCTTCCTCCCATTTGATGACCTGGTCTTTCTTCAGCATAGATGTGATTGGAATGGTTATCTCAGCAAATTTTTATATGAAACTTCTAATGAAATTTATTTTCCCAACAGAAGGATTGAATTCCTTTTTTGTTTCTTGGAATTGGGACTTTACTGGTGACCACTACTCTTTCAATATCAATCATCACTCCTAATTGTGACACTATGTGACAAAGCAAAATTTCCTTCTGCACTCCAAAATGGCACTAATTTGGATTAAGTGAAATGCCATACTCTCTACATCTTATTAGAATTTTCTCCAAGTACAGCAGGTGATCACCTCTGTTTCTAGAAAATATAGTTACATCATCCTGATAAACTGTAATAAACTTGTTGATGTAACCAGCAAAAGCAACATCCATTTCTCTTTGAAAGGTGGCTCCAGCATTCATCAGACCAAAGGGCATCCTAACATAGACATAGGTCCCCCAAGGAGTAGTAAAGGTTGTTTTGATCCTTTCTGATTCCTTCACAACAACTTGGTTGTAACCAAAGAAACCATCCAAGGTGGAAAGAAACTCACAACTAGTCACTAACTGCAGCATGTGTTCCATGTTAGGTAAAGGATGGTTATCCTTCATTGAAGCTTTGTTCAGATTCTTGGAATTCACAAATAACCTGATACCACCATACTTCTTTTTGACTGGTACTAGGTTGACAACCCAAGAGGAATACCTTGTGGGCTGGATAATCCCTCCATCTCTTAGCTTCTTTAGTTCTTCTTGCATATTAAGGGGTAAGAGTGGATTGATGGGCCTTTGTGTCTTCTTGAATGGATTTTCATTAGATTCCAAGGGAATCTCATGTTGAAACAGGTCCTCTCTATATGCTTTTAGCTCAGAATAGGTCCAAGCCATGCAATCTTGGTATCTTTTCAACAACTGGATGTATGACTGCTTCTCCTCCTTACTGAGGTTACTTGCCTAACCAAATCTTCCTTGGCTTCTCCTTTGTGCCAAGGTCATGCTCCTTAATATCCCTTGAGGCTTCCATACATCTATTAACAATGCGATCAACATTATCAAAATTGGACTCAAGAGCAACCATCCCTCTAGGAATGGTGTTGGTTTTTAGTTGGATGATTCCCTTGCCAAAAAAAGTTTCCTTTCCCTCTTTTGTACATACCATCACTCCAAATTAGTGCATTGATCAATAAAATCTCCCTTATTCTGTAGAAATATTTTGATCTGAGCATCATCATCAAAACCTACCAATGCTTAATGTTGTCAGGGACAAAAGGTCTTGTCAATACCTCAACCTCATACTCACAATATGGGGACATTGTACAATTGTCAAACTGAGACTCCAACACTTCAAGCTTGTCTTCCAAGTCATTTAATTTCCTATCATTATGCACAATGTTGAATGAATCAATCATCTCAATGGAATCTCAAACTGCATGCTTGTACTACTTCATTCGTTGATTCTTTGTGGCATATAGTTTTTTGACTTGTTTTATAATTAGTTTTGAGTCTCCTTTGACAATGATGTCCTTGACACCATACTTCTAGGCAATTCTTAAACCCAACAACAATGCCTCATACTCACCAATGTTGTTGGTGCACTCAAAGTTGAGTTTGAAGGAGAAAACAATTTTTTCCTGACTAGGAGATAATAGAACAACACTAACACCATTCCCAAACTTGGAGCAAGCTCCATCAAACAATAGATTCTAAGGAGAGCCTACCTGTTCAAGACACTTGCATTCTTCAATTTTGTGCTCCTTTGCATCACCAAATCCCACAAAGTAATCTGCATCAACACTTGTGTACAATACCTCATAGGATGCATTGTTGGGATCCTCAATAAGATCCAAAATTTTCTTTTCCCCATACAACCTGATAAGGCTACCATCAATTGGGATGGCAGCATAAGACATGTCCATTTAGTCACTCCCACTACCAATTACGGCCCATTTTCTTGACAGCAACATACCCAACTTGGTTGGGCAATCAACTATGACAACATCGAGTTTTAAATTTCTAGCTAGGTAGGCTGCAACTTATACCACTAGACCCTTCACACATCCCACTACTGGAACCTCTCTGGATTCCATAGTAGTACACTTCCCATAGGCTACTGTCACTTTGATGTCTATCTCATGAATGAATTCCAAAGGCATGAGATTGCATGATGCACCTAAGTCAAACATGCAGTTATACAATAGTCTGTCCTTAATGATCAAAGTGGTGAAGAATGGATCGACATTCATTTGAGAGTCCACCAAGGATATCCCCAAGTAGACCTCATGTTGCTCATCTAGATCTTCTGATGATGGGGGTGCTTCTAGTTCTTCAATGAAAGGTGGTATCTCCACCATGTTTATGTTTCTGCCTGGGGCGGTCTTCTCTTTTTTCAACCCCAAGTATTCAAATGCTCTCTTTTTGTGCTCAGGGATCCTGAGAAGCTCAACAATTGGAACAGAGACTTTGATTTGACTTTAAGACTTGGGAAATATCATATGGGGAATTTCTTGGCAAGGTAGCATTGGAAGGGAAGTGAATACACTCATTAGGTGGTGCAGGGTTTTTGACAACTTGGGTATGGGGAGGGGTGTGATTTTTGTTTAGAACTGCAGTGTTTTTAACAGGTGCATATTTCCTAAGAGCCTCTTTAGGAATGTTTGAAAGTAAGGGATATTTTGGCTTGTCTTGAGGCCTTGCCCCTTTGACAACCTTACTTCTTGTATTAAATTCCTTCTCTTCAGCCACAACAACATTCATCACTAACTATCTATCCTCCTCAGAGGGGATGCCTCCATCATAATTCTTTATCATTAAAGCCCTTAAATATTCAAAGTCATTATTGGGAAATTCAAAAGCTTGTACAGTATCTACTTCTAAAGTATGAGAAGGAGGAAGAATGGGTACCCTATGAATGCAATCCCAAAAGGTGGCAGAAATCCAGGAACTTATCACCTCAGCCAAAGTTGCCCTTGTTGTGAGTTTGTGGAGCAACCCATCATGTAGACATCATCATCATTATCATCAGCTTATTCTTCTTCTTGCTGATATTCTTCACATGGAGGCATGGGGCATGAAACATTTGTCACACCAGTCAATGACATCTGTCTCCTCCACCACAACAAATCTGATAGCCAAAGGATCGGTACCATTCTATTATCCCTGGCCTGAGACTATCTATTTCAAAATCCAATAGGTCCCTTGCCTATGTCATCAGATCTTTGGTGATTTGTGAACTTGTATTGGCCTTAATGCCTGTGTTGACCTTGTGAGCTCTTCCCAATTCCCTTCTCAGCTTAGGATAGCTTGTAGGATATTTCTTTGACAGCCCCTGCCAAAGTCTTCACAACTTCTTCCAAATCAACAGCCTTTCTTGTTTGGGGCTTTTTTGGGTTAACCAGCTTTACATCTTCTCTCTTTGGAGGATTTCCAATTACCTTGATATTATTTTCTATTTGCAAAGCCATGGTGAATGCCTACCTCAAATTTGTGGGGTTTTGGTCTCTTAAATAATATGCAGCCTTTTTATCAAATGCATCAGTATATTTGATTAAACATGACTCATCAGAAGGCATTATTCTAACAGTCAATCTTCTCAAGGTCTTATTAAACCTTGTGTTGAAATCATGTACTGACTCATTAGGGTTCTTTTTGATATTTTCAAATTCTGTCAAAATAAACCTGGAGTTAGTCCTGTTACCATACTGCAGTCTGAATGCATTGCTCATCTCAATCTAAGAGTCTATATAATTATCTTGAAATGCTTTATACCAGTCCCTAGCATCCTCTTCCAAGGTATTGATAAACATATTGATATAAACATCCTCATGTTCAATCTAAAAATACTCCATCATATTGATTAAAAACTTTAGATGCTGATCACCAGTAATAACATTGTTTAACTTGGAACTTTGGCATTTTATTCCTTACATCTTGAGTCACTGCATTTTAGTAACCATCCATTCCCACAAAATTTATAGGTCCAAAGGTGTTTACCCAAAAATGGAGGCCTGGGTTGAGCCATATTGATTTGAGGAGGTGAACCTAGAGGGGTGAAAAACTGATGGGGGGAAGAAGGTTCTTGGAACACAGGAGTATAATTTTAAAAATGCATAACCCCCAAAGGCCTTACTTCTTGGAAATCTCTATCAACCTCAAAAAACATAGGTGCAGAGTGTAAAGAAAACCTTTCAAAATCAAATGAAGGTCCCTCTCTAGCTCGGTGGCCAATGGTGGGGATGACTTCTCCTCTTTATTGGATATCTTGGTTGGGTGGATAGTGTCGCCTCTCCCCCCATTTTGTTGTGAATCAAGAAAATCTTGGAGGAGCTATCTTGTTGGAGTTGTGAAGCTTGGAATTTTTTTGGAGACCTTGTGAAACTTCCTTTGTTGTTTTCCCACTTAGAGGGGAGAAACTTGTAATTTTGTATTCTACTTTTAGCTTATATTCTTGTATGATTTCCCAATTTAAGTGGAGGACATTGTATTGAACTAGTGAAGGAAAATTGCATCCTATTGTTAGTTATGAAAGTTGTATTATATATTGAAAAGGATAAGAGAGATTTGTGTTGTAAATTTTTTTGTGAAATAGAAAAGAAAGTGATTCCCTTTATTTGGAGTTTGGTTGTTTGTGTGAAAGGAAGTTCTTTGTTTTTAAAGAAATGGGTTATACTCAATGGAAAAGAAAGTATAATTTCATTATGAAGTTGTTTATTTATATATGAGAAAGAAGGAAATATAGAAGTTGTAGATGTTGAAAATGTATACATAGTGAATTTGAATGGAAAATAAAGTTGTTATAGTTGTCTTGAACATATATTTGTTATAGTAAAAATAGGAACAAGAGAATGAATTTGAAGTATGTTGTTATTTGGGAATGTTGATTTTTTAGTAAGAAAATAAAAATGTAAAATTAGATTTAGATTTATTTTGCTAATGGAATTTAAATGAAGACTATTTAAACAAATGAAATCATTCTAGTAAGTAGATGTACCTTTTTGGATTTGAAAATGCCTAAATGAGTAGATTTAACTAAGGATCAAACAAATAGAAATAAATCCAAAAAATTGGAAATCTAGATGTACAAAAATAAGCTCATAATGTATTTTAGCTCATCTTAGTAACTTTTAGTTTTTTTGAAATTTCAGGTTTTAGGTTTTGTTTTTCAGAAATAGGACTGCCGCCTTGTGTAGAGCGGCGGTCCCATAACTCTAGCTTAGGCTAAGGCGGTGGTCTCAAAACCGCCGCTCAGTAGGGCAGACGTTTATGGTTTTTTCACCCAGGCAGGGGGGAGAACCCAGGACCGCCGGTCTTCTCTGGGAGGTGGTTCTGTCACTTACGACATAAATTCTTGGATCTTCTCTTTTGCTAAAATTTTAACTAGTTTATACTAAATTTTAAATTGTTTTAACTAATAATCAACAACAAGAAAACAATGAGTAATCGCATGATTTGAGCAATAAAAACCTACAAATGTTGAATTTAAAACATTCTTTTCATTTATAATAATGGGGGTATAGTTTGCCCCAAATTTGAAAACCCAAAGACAAATATCTTGAAATAAAATCAGATTGGTAAAGGAAACCCCTTCCAATCCTTGAATGAAATAGATCACATTGATAGAACTACAACTAAACTAATCTAAGTAGATCTCCTTATAGAATCCTCCTTAGTTCTTCCTTGTTTGCTCCCATGGCTTCCTCCTCTCCAACCTGAAATTTTCAACAACAAAAAAAACCAAATGAGGAGAATAGAAATAAGGAAAGGTTTTAATATAAATTCAAACAGAAATTTAGGGCTAGTTTAGAACCCTAGGATCTAGTGGCCAAGATTGATTTGGTCTAAGGGTGGAGGATTAAGCATACTTTTGTTTGGTAGAAATATATTTTAATTTTTAAATGAAATCTTTAAAGGTATGTGTAGATGGGTGAATGGGGAAATTTAATTGCCTTAAGAGTGTAAAGTCTTTATTAATTATTAGTATGTTTTAGGAAATTAATAAAATGACCTTAAACTACTAGGATAATAAAACTAAAGTAATTAATCATGAGGTTAACTACATTCGGATTGAACATTAACTAAGAAGAGAAAACAATTATCAAAGTAAATTAAACTATGACACCTCCTTAATTGACTTTTAATTAATCGACCTTAGAGGTAAAGAAATTTTAATATGTAATCTTTTAACTAGACCTAGCCTGACAATCTTAAAGTTGATTTTAGTGATGTAAGTTAATTTAATGAACCCTGAGGGTCAACCACAATTGTAAATTTCTTATATCTTAAACAAAATAAATTAGTCATAATTTTCGGGGTCAAGTGTTAGGTTGTGGTGTGTTTTTATAACGTCGTTTTTGATGAGCTTTACAGTTAACTGACATGTGGTTAATGCAACAAGAATTTGGATAAAATACAACACAACGGCTCTCTTATGATAGATTACACTCAATAGGAGATAAAGAAGGTGTTGCTTAAAAAATATTTATGCATGCAATAAACATGGAGCTCAGATTAGAGATCCCAACCTTATTTTGATTTTGCATGTTTTGATCATACTGTTTTTTGTTGTAATCATAACCATAATGCCCATATATCTTGCAAGAATGACATTTCACATATGACTTATCCTGTCTCTGACAAGAAAATTATTATGATTTTTATCTTAACTATGTACACTTCCACTTGAGTTTGATGGACCACTTTTGTGTCCTTTAGCTGAAATTATTCCTCTTCCTCTAGGATTGATGCTTCCTCTTACTCTTGCACAAACTCCTAATACCTATGATGAAAAATATTTATCTACAACTACATGTGACATGTTCAACCTTAGTTCAGGATTTATTAGTGATGCATACAACTTATCAATTGAAAATAGACTTAGATCCTTAGTTTCAGTAATAGAAACTTCAAAAGGATCAAATTTTGTAGGAAAAATTCTAAACAAATTTTCAATTATTCTTCTATATTTAATATTTTCACCATGGGATTTAATTTGATTGATTAAACTAACTACAAAAGTAATGAATGATTCTATGGAATATGAATATTTAATTGACATGTTTTCAAATTCTCTTCAAAGAAATTTTATTTTGGAAGTTTTTACTTTCTCCTTACCTTGATATGCAACTTGGAGAGTGTCCCATGTTTTTTGTGCTTTATTAGTTGTTGCCACTCTAGGCAGGATTCTTTCATGCATGGCTTGATGAATATATAAAATTTATTTTCTATCATTCTTTCTTAATTTTTTCAAAGTATATTTGTTTATCTGTGAGAGTGCATTATATGTTGTTGCATTTGTGAGATCTTTGTACCCATTCTCTAAAATTTACCACACATTCTGGGATCTAAATAGTTCCTTCATAGTTAATGAACATTACTTCTAATTCTTTCCTATAAATTGTAATGTCTATAGACTAGATATAGAATCCATAACTTGTTGTCAATTATAAATTTTCTAAGAAACAACGATATGATACCAATTTGTAGAAATAAGGAAAATAAAACAACGAACAAAAGAAATAAAATAAATAATGTTGCAAAGAATCAAAGTATTCAACACTAAAATTATCACTTCTGTGCATATATATCTTCTTCCCTATAAGAGATTCATCTCAATACAATATATGTGTAAAAAAACTTAAAATTTCCTCCAATGCATAGAAGTCTTTCACCTAACAATATAACATACAACTCTAAAAAATGAGCAATTTTAATAGTAGAACTATTAACTAAAAATAGCACCTGCTTTTGCTCATGTAAACAAAGCTATTTCTTTAAATTTTATTTTATCTTGAAAATTGGAACATCTAATTAAAATTAACCTATGCGTGGAAAAAAAAATTTCTTTTCTCTTTTATTAATAATAGTAAAAACATGTGGGGAGAAATAATCTATTTCCAACACTAAATACTACAAGAATGGATGGAAAATCTGTTTTCAACTGCTAGAGATTTACGATCAATTTATAATAACAATAAGTAGCCCTAATTTATTATATTTACTTATATTAATATACATCCAAATTTAAATTTATATTTTTACATTTACATCTATAAATGCCACATAATTTATATTCTAATACTTCATTATTTAATATAGTAAATAAAGTACTAATAGTACTTATTATTTCTTGCGTAGTTTCAGAAAATTATAAATAAAGACATTTGTTTAATGATGATATGCATTTCAGTTTGGCCACATTATGGTTGTATGTAAGGAATAAATTCTCATTTGTAATTTTTTTCATATACGATGTGTTATGTTAAATTTGTGTCCCTTTAACTTCTTGAACCTACTGAAATCCTGTATAATATATTATAGGTATTTTTAGTAGGATATTGTAGCTTACATCATTACATAGAACTTGAGGTGTTTTTTGTCATGGTCTTAGGGCCAAGTAATATGCCTAATTTAATTTCTCCAAGTATCTTTTTAATTTTTTTTCCACAAACCCCTTGATCACTATATGGGATTTAGCTGGCAAACGGGTGTCCCTTTTAAGAAATGATTCACTATACATTTGTAAAATGTACACTTGTTCTCTTCTAGGAAATTTTTTATATACATGGGATAATGAAAGCTATCTATGGATTCAACAAATTGGTTGGTCCATTGGTGAAGTTTTTAGGCTCTCAAAAATCCCCACCAACAATCAATTTTTGTCATGTGTAAAATCGTAAGGCGTCTTCAAAAGGGATGAAGCTAGGATCGTGCCCCAGGAAAATTTGACAGAATGAATACCCCTCTGAACTTTCATCTAAACCAAAGAATATTTAATTTAGACCGTACCATCAAAACAATTCTATGGAAGGCATAATGTCCATTATAATTATCTCACAGCAACACTTCATCACTCTAAAAGGTAGCGATTTTAGCACAAATAATCACGGATATAATAATAGAGGAAATTTAATAAGGATTAATAGTACATAATAATGTGGTTTATGATAAATATTTAAAAATAATTTCCTTATATAAATATTAATTTTGATAAGTAAATCAAGGAAGAATATATTAACTTGAGTGGTTTTAAATTTATCTTTGATGTTATCAAGTTTTTTTTTAAAAATTAGTTGGAAGAGAGGATCTTGTAGGATATCTTTTTAATAATTACAGTTGAAGTTGAGGACCACAAGGATACTATTCATTGATTCTATATATCCCTCTATTATATTGTATTGTTTGACAGATTGGAAGTCATCATGTAATGGGAACTACAATATGTATCACTAGAAATAACTGCAACTTATACATTATGGGTAAGGAATAAAAAACATGGAGTAAAATCATTGAGTTGCATAATCCTAACATGTTAGTAAAATATAGTATGGGTCACATCATATACCTATGTTCCATTTTGTTTATTTTCTTTGTGCTAGAAAAAATGTCCCACAACTATAAACTAGTCAAATTTGTATAAAACGAATATATACATTTTTTTAAGAGATCAGATATACTAAGTTCCAATACATCAATTATTTATCTAAAATTTTGATTTTTTTATTAAAATATTTTTAAATATTTATTTACTATTCAATTTTGAAAATATTTGTGGCCACTTAGTGGGAAACACTTATAACAATATATGAAAAATAAATTTCTTTATTATTTTAGAAATGACTATTAATATATCTAGAATAACAATATGTCATTAGGAAGTAAATATTAAAAAGGACATTATCATGGAACCTTTTCTACTAACATCCAACTAATTATACATACCAATATATGTAATGTACATGTGAAATTATATTTTCTATAACACATAAGATAAGGAATAAGAAGTACATTTGGAGTGATTAGTGACATAGTTAAAGACACTTTTAAGTATTTTAGAGTGATTCCATATCCATAAACAATATAATTTTAAAAAACATACATGCCCTTAGTTGGACCTAATAATGGTGGGAGTCCTTAGATAATAATTAAATACGTAAATAAATAATGTTTTAGAAGAAACATCCAAAATGACCTTATTTTGACGTATAATCAAACCCTAACATCATTCTATAGCTAGGATAATTTCACCTTATAGTTGTTGACTATATTGCAACTATGGGTTGAAAGTGGAATGACATTATCTTGGTGAAAATAACATGACATTAGTTTTTGACTATGAGTCACCATTAATTTGACTTAAATCATAAGATTAATTCCTAACTATAGGTCAATGTTACTTTGACTATAACAATAGATTAAGGTGATGACTATAGGTTGTTATAGGACCCAAAGATAAGTTAGATTTCCACCCTTACTATAGATTGAATTTGGGACCCAGCTATAGATTGACTTTAGGACTTGAATATAGATTGGATTTTAGACCTACGTATAGCTTAGTTATAAGCATAGCTATAGTTAAAATTTATTTTTGAAAAATAGATTTTAAAAATAATGGTTTTAAGTTACTTGATTTTAATTAATGTACTATATTATACTTAATCAAAACAAGGGGATAGAAAAATCTAATAGTATGTGTGACTAGTTCTATATTTTAAAGAAGTGGTATCTTGCTAGGACTATATAGAAGAAAATGGATAAGAGAGAAATTGAGAAAGAGAAAGAAGAAAAAAAATGAGCCAAAATAAAAAAATGGAATCAAGAGGAGTGAAATAATGTCCAAGATTATTCAAATTATAAAAGGTAAAAATAAATAAAAAGCTATAAACCAAAGAAAATAAAAGCAACATATCTATAAAACCCTAACGTGGATCAATATTTAATAAAACATATAAATACACTAACAAAAAAATAATTAACTAATCCCTTACCAATAATAAATTTATTAATAAAAGGATACAAAAAATTTACGCTCTTACATCATTTTTTGTGATTTCACATGTCACTTATATAAATAATCATAAAATACAAGAAGTTACTGTTATATATATCTACCCCCAGGTAAATATAGACAACAAAAAAATATGGAAATCAAGGAAAATCGAAATCCTTCATTTCAGGTTTCGGAGGGTGCATTGCATGCCTATACTTGCATGGTCGAAAAACCTGACTACTGCCATGGTCATTTCGGGTTTTCATGCATGCAAAACATGTCCCGATGCTTGGGAGTTCCGAAAACCCGAAACACTACCTAGGAAAATTGGGTTTTGAAGTCAGGGAAAAAAGTATGGAAAACATGGGGCAAACACATGTCTAGCCACCTTCAAAACCCAATGCATATGCAAGTCAAACTTCCGAACCCAAAACAAAGGAAATCTTGGCAACACTGGAGGAAGCGGGTTTTGTGAAAACATAAGCATCAAACACATGTCGAGGCACCCTCCAAACTCGATGCAAATGCAAAGGAGAACCCCGAACTCGACAGAAAGCAGACCCTGACTCAGGAAATATTCAAATGGCCATAAATTTTCATAGGGAGCTTGGATTCACGCAAGGTTGGACTTTTCAGAAATCTTACAAACTACATTTGGGTGAGCACAAGTTCTTCAAAAATTCACAATACAGTTCGCCATTTTTTGGGTTTGCTAGGGTTCTCACCTACCCACCATAATGAGATGAATAAAATGCAATCTGGAGCTGGTTGGGGTAGATTTAGAATTCCTCTCTTCTCCCTCTCTTTTCTTCCTATAAATTGTAAGGAGGGACCTCTTTCTAAAGGTTGAACATTCTTGTTTTTCCCCTCTCTTCTTCTCTTTGGCAGGAAAATTTTTGGAGTTTCAGACCTTCCATACAAATTGTAATGCATGTTTGTGCCTTTTGGGCATTGTAATGGACTGTATCAATATTTGGAACAATAAATACTAAGTCTGTGGATGATTCCAACCCTTTCTTGTATTCATTGCATTCAAATGATCTCTAATTGCAGCCTTGGTTACCTGTTCATGTTTATTGTATTGCATTTTTATGGTTTGTGTTTATTGGAAAAATAGTTGTTCATCATTCCTTTGGTGCATCACCTTGGCTAGCTTAGGTTTATTTTCTTGCATCTTCTCAACCCTATCTCCTTAAAAAGTTAGATTAGGTTTTTGAGTGAACCCTCTACATTTTTATGTGTGCATTTGAACAAAGGAATAGGAACCGGCCTTCATCCGGAGAGCTTTCCCAATTCGCAAGGTCCCACACTTGGGAAAATCTCCATGTTATGCAATTGCACTGAGAGTCTCAACCCATCGAGTTGCAGACATTCAGGGGTGATGTGATTTGCAATCAATATTTTTGGCATCCCTGGTGGGACCAAAAGGTCATTCCACAAGTTTTAAAGGAATTTTCAAGAAATTTGGACTTAGAAATTGCAAGTTTTACAATTAAAGATTTTGCACCTTCCAGGATGAACTCTGAAATCAAATTTCAAGGGCTTAACTCACTCAAAATAAGTCAAAATTTCACCAGTTGGTAGATCTAGGGGTAATCTTCAAAAGGGTATGCTTAGATTTCTGAGATTTTGAATTTCAAAATTTCATAGTTTTTAGTGTTTCGGGATTTCAAGGTCGCAGAGCATACAGGAAAACCCAATTCTTTTCATTTCAGGCTTTGAAGGTTGTCAAACAGGTCCCCAGTCCTCAAATCCTTTATTTCAGGTTTTGGGAGATGCATTGCATGGTCTTATTCCTGACAATAGTGTATTTCAGGTTTTCCCAAGTGTTGAGCATGTCCCAAGTTCCGACATATGGAAATTCAGGTTTTGTAAGTTTCCTTGCATGACCTGAGTTCTACCTTTACCTTTCGGGGATTAGTAGTTATGCAACAAGACCCGAAAACCAAATTGGAGAACTGTATCCTCCAGTTCCTTCAAAGTTTTAAATTCCATTTTCAGTATTGTCAAGTTTGGTGTGTAACTTGGCAAAATTTAGCCTTTTGAGGCTTGTTTCTCAACACATCTGGTGACTCTGAAGGTATAGAATTTAGCAGTGTATTAGTACAAGTTGCTCAGGCACATGAGAAGAATTCTGAACCAGGTTTGATACTCGAGAAGAGGGGCTATTTGTCTACTTGCAACTATCACCAGGTAGAGGAAGGAGAGGAAGAGGACCACAAAGATCACCATCTACACCTAACAAGACTTTTTCTACACCTCCACCTGGTAGACCTTTTCTCGCATCAACCAGGATTCTTAGGCCAATCATAATGGCACATCTACCACCGAATCCCTTTGTCATTTTCATGGGTAGTATTTCTGCTTTCCCTAAATGCTTGGAATCATGTTCCGGTTACAACGCTAAAGAATATCCCCTATTTCACAAGAAAAATCATACGACTCCTATTGACCACATCTAGGATATTGTCAATGCATGTGCAATCCACGAAATAAATGAATTCATGTTACAGTCAAGTTTTTCGCTTCATATTTCAAAGGTAAGGCCTTACAATGGTTTAGGAGCCTAGCAGAAGGGTCTATTATGAATTGGAACCAACTTTGTTTAGCTCTTTGCAACCAATTCGGGGAGAGGGCAGACAATTTGTCTTTATTGGAACAACTGAAAACAATCAAAAGGGCTCCTAACGAGAAAATGATAGATTTCAACTTCAGATTCCAATGGACATGGGACAGTATTCCAATAGCTATTAGACCACCTGCCAGAAGGAGCATTCCTTTATTTCTTAAAGGCTATAAATTCAGACATAGCCATGATGATCCAATCAATGGGAGGAACAATGCTACCTAGGGGCCTACGATATAACTATCAGAGCAGAAAACTATTTGATCCAAACTGGTAATCTTGCACCAAGGCCACCAATGCCTCTCTATCTGGATATGGGAAACCCTACAACCAGTCAAACACTATAATTGAATCCCTTTCCAATTCCTAGACATCAAAACAATAATGAGGCATCAATTTCTTCAAATACTTCAAAGGAATTGCAAGAGGTTATGAAACAACTACATAACCTTGGAAACGATTTAGTGACTATCAATAGACAACAAGCTCAAAGTTCTAGACCGTATTAGCCTCAAGTGCAGTACCAAACTAGGATCTCATACCAAGAAAATAGACCACCACCTTAGGCTGCAAATCAAAACCAAAACCAAGGACAACCTCAAGCTGCCAGACCATTTTGAACTGTATGATCCAAATGCATAGACATCCTCAAGAGCCTTGGTTCCAACACAAAACAACATGGCACATGTGTACGAATAGTGTTACCCCTGTAATTTACCTCATAATCAATCAACGTGTTTCAATGGTGCACTAAATCAGGCCTTCATGGTGAAAACAATTGGTGTGGCTCAAGAACCAAGCCAAGAAGGGAATCAACAGTAAGAAACACAATAAGAAGGACCTCTAACAGAAACCATGTTAGCCAATTGGCAAATGGAAATACTTTTTTGGAGTTAACCAACAACCTTTTCAAGGCATGGCTTCCAAAACATGGTCAAATAAGAGAAGCATAGAAGAGGGACAACTGTCTAATCCAATTATTTCTTAGCCCACACCTACACAACAAGGGGTTAGTAGACCAAATGTCAGCTCTAAATGTGCAAATTCAGCCAAAGGTAACCGTTGTGGCAACACATGTGCCTATTCAAACTCCAGAAAAGGTTGCTCCAAGTAAGGGGAAAAAAAATGACGATACATCCCCTTTCAACATCATCAATCAAATGAAGAAGACACATGTGAACATTTCCACGTGGGAATCACTAGCGATCCTAGGACAATTGATATTTATTGCAAGCTGCAATGGTTAACTGGTCTGCCTCAAATGTATCTAATCGAGGACATGAGAAAGTTCTCACTAATATAGTGCAACATGATGGAGGCCAGACGAGAAAATTTTTGAAGCCTCCACCATTCTATGTGTCATTGACTGTTGGAAACCAATTGGTACACAATTTCATGATAGATTTAGGGGCAAGTAGTTCAGTGATGCCGAAGCAGATAGCGGATCAACTGGGTCTAAAGTATGAGCCAGTTCTGAAAGGAGTAGTACATCTAGGATGGAATGATAGTAGGAACAATTGGGTTCATAAAAGGGTTAAGCCTAACATTACATGCCTGTTCCTAATGTCACAGTTCTACAAGATGTGTCTGTAATTGACCTTCTGCCACTCTTTAAGTTGTGTCTATCAAGAGACTTCACTGTAAAAATTGGTGGATATCTATCTGCAGATTGGTCACACATGATTATCAGGACGAGGTATGGGGCCAAAGCAACAATTAGGTTCAGAACAAATTGCCAATTTCCTTATTGAGCCTCATGTACCAAGTCCTATCAATGTAACTTACCCAGCCTTTGATTAGGAGGAGTGTTCAAATGATCTAGAAACATGTACTGAGGTCGAGGGAATTCCTGATTTGACTTTAGGATGAATGGGAAAAAAAAATCATGCATTTGACTCATACAAGTAAATTGAAGAATTTGAATTGGGCATGTATTGTGTACACCAAGAAAATTCACCCATTCCTGACATTATTTAGTCTGAACAAAAGGATGACAATGAATTTTGGTAACTATTTTTGATGGTTCGAGAAGCAAACAAGGTGCTGGAGGAGGTGCAATGTTGATTCACCAAAAGACATTGAATATTATTCATCTTTTCATTTCCAATTTTCCTGTTCAAACAACATAGTTGAATATGAGGCCTTGATTCATGGACATCGTTGGGCTAGGAAAAAGGGCATAAAGAACTTTCAGGTGTTTGGGGATAGCGAGCTAATCGTCAACCAAGTCAGGGGACAACATGCTACAAGAACAGGGTATGGGACCTTATTGAGGATTTCGAAGCTTTCAACATTGTGTCCATACCCAGGAAGAAAAATGAAGCCACAGATAGGCTCGTAGTAGTTTGAGTAATGTTTGATGTGGTTGACAACATCAAAAGGGACAAAACACAACCACATATCCATGTGGTTGTGACGCCAGCAGTGCCAGATAATAACACAAGCTAGCAGGTGTTTGAGAACGATCAACAGATTGTCAATTTCTTGCAAGAAGAAGCTGAATTCTCAGCTGGGAACCAGGATAGATTAGAGCAGCAAGACGAGGACCAAGTAGTGCAGTTATGGACAAACAAGCTTCAGAAAGATGGTAACATTAGAGTCTATCTGTAATTCCTAACGACCAAGTTCCATAAGGAAAAGGGAAACACAGGTCAAGGAGAAGATTAGAAGCCAATCCTAGTTGGGAAGGAAAAACACTTCAAATTGGTATAGTGGCCCTTGACTGGAGAAGAGAAGGAGAATCAGATTTCCTATAGCTTTGACCAAGAATTTCGAGATGATGTCTGTGTGTTTGGAGGCTATGAGGACCTACGAGGGATTCAACCCGAAGTGGGCACAACATACCAGAGAACTAGATCTAGGATGCTAAGCCCATTTAGGTAGAAGCAAAGACCAGTCAACCTCCACATTGAGCCCTACTGCCAGACCGCAGCGCTAACACGCTATAGAGGCAAAGCATTTCTATTCTCGATCCAGCACTTAAGATGGGTTGTACCCCCTAGTCCCGGTCCCGAAGCGAATGGAGAAATGTAGCTTACATGGCCTTCCACGACTCAAGTGGGGCTATCTCGAGTTATAATCTCAAAATGACAGGTACCCAACGTTCTCGACCCGTGCTCCTTCTTCATGGAGCGAATCACTAGCAATCCAAAACAATTGAATTATTGCAAGTGCAATGGCTTTTAACTGATTTGCCTTGAATGATCTAACGAGGAACATAAGAAATTTATCACTAATACAGTGCAATGCAAACTGTGGAGGCCAGACGAGAAAAAATTGTGAAGCCTCCACCATTCTATGGGCATTGATTGTTGGAAACCACTGGTACACATGCTGCTAAGATTCAAGGGTTAAGTTAGTTCAGGATGCCGAAGTAGATAGCGGAGATCAGCAGGGTCTCGGTCTGAGGAGTGAGCCAGTTTGAAAAGAGTAGTATAGCTAGATGGAACGGCAGTAATAAGTAGTAGGAAACAGTTGGGGTCAATAAAAGGGGTTAATCCTAACACTAAATGCATGTCCTAATGTCAGAGTTTCTGGCAAGATTGTGTTTGGAATTGCCCCTCTGCCAACTCTTTGCATGGTGTCTATCAAGGGACTTAACGTACAAAAATGTATGGTATTATTTGCCAGATTGTGTCACACAGATTATCAAGACGAGGTATGGGGCACAAAAGACAGCAACAAGTAGGGTCAGAACAAATGCCAATTCCGTATGAGCCTCATGTACCAAGTCCTATCAACAGTAAATTCCCAGACTTTGATTAGGATGGAGTGTTCAAATGATCTAGAAAAATGTACTGAGGTCGAGGGGAATTCCTGATTTGACTTTAGATGAATGGGAAAAAAAAACATGCATTGACTCATACAATAAAATTGAAGACTCTGAATTGGGCATGTATTGTGTACACCAAGAAAATTCACCCATTCCTGACATATTCAGTCTAAAAAAAAGGATGACAATGAATTTTGGTAACTATTTTTTGATGGTTCGAGAAGCAAACAAGGTGCTGGAGGAGGTGCAATGTTGATTTCACAAAAGACATTGAATATATTCATCTTTTCATTTCCAGTTTTTCCTGTTCAAACAACATAGTTGAATATGAGGCCTTGACTCATGGACATCATTGGGCAGGAAAAAGGGCATAAAGAACTTTCAGGTGTTCGGGGATTGCGAGCTAATTGTCAACCAAGTCAGGGGACAACATGCTACAAGAACAGGGTATGGGACCTTATTGAGGATTTCGAAGCTTTCAACATTGTGTCCATACCCAGGAAGAAAAATGAAGCCACGGATAGGCTCATAGCAGTTGAGAAATGTTTGATGTGGTTGATAACATCAAAAAGGGACAAAACACAACCACATATCCATGTGGTTGTGACGCCAGCAGTGCCAGATAATAACACAAGCTAGCAGGTGTTGAGAACGATCAACAGATTGTCAATTTCTTGCAAGAAGAAGCTGAATTCTCAGCTGGGAACCAGGATAGATTAGAGCAGCAATACGAGGACCAAGTAGTGCAGTTATGGACAAACAAGCTTCAGAAAGGATTGGTAACATTAGAGTCTATCTTTAATCCTAACGACCAGTTCCATAAGGAAAAGGATAACATACAGGTCAAAGGAGAAGATTCAGAGCCAATCCTAGTTGGGGAAGGAAAAACACTTCAAATTGGTATAGTGGCCATTGAACTGGAGAATCAGATTTCATATAGCTTTGCCAAGAATTTCGAGATGTCTTTGTTTGGAGCTATGAGGACCTACGAGGATTCAACCCGAAGTTGGCACAACATACCATAGAACTAGATCTAGATGCTAAGCCCATTAGGTAGAAGCAAAGACCAGTCAACCCTCACATTGAGCCTCTAATGAAGAAAGAGCTAAAAAAGCTAATAGAGGCAAGCATTATATTCTCGATCAAGCACTTAAGATGGGTTGTAACCCCAAGTACCGGTCAAGAAGAAGAAGGAGAAATTTAGCTATACATGGACTTCCACGACCTCAATAGGGAATCTCTCAAAGACCATTACCCACTTCCTTCAATGGAGAAAATATTGCAAGTGGTATCCAGTTCAAAGAAATTCTCTCTCCTAGATGGCTACTCAGGGTATAACCAGATAATGGTGAAAGAAGATGACCATTTCAAGATGGCTTTCACCACCAAATGGGGCACCTATGCCTACAGGATGATGCCATTTACGTTATAAAATGCTGGAGCCACTTTCTAAAGGGAAATGGATATGGCATTCAAGGGGTTAATCAACGAAATAGTTCTGATATATCTTGAAAACATCACTGTATTCTCCAAAAATGCAGTGAATCACTGCTTTCATCTGAGACAAGTATTTCAGAGGTGTAGAAGATTTGGGGTATCATTGAATCCCAAAAAATGCATATTCTTGCTTCACAAAGGAAAAATTATAGGCCATATTGTTTCAAAGGAGGGATTGATGATTGACCCAGAAAGAGTTGAGGTAATTAGAGCATTGTCATTGCCAATTCACAAGAAGGCTCTTCAAAGCTTCTTAGGAAGGATCAATTTTATCCGTAGGTTTGTTCCAAACTTTACATCTCTTGTAAATCCAATAACGCTGATGTTAAAAAAGAGTATGGCATTTAAGTGGACATTTGAAGGCAAGGAAAGTTTTAAGGCAATAAAAGAGGGAATATTTCAAGCTCTAACTCTCATCAATCCAGACTTCTCCAAGGATTTCATGTTATATGCCTTTGGTGGTGGGGACACAATATTACAATCCTGGTACAACAAAACAAAGAGGGGTTGGAATAACTAGTTGCTTTCTTCAGTCAAGGCTTGGAGGAATATGAAACTAGGTACTCTTTCATTTAAAATAATTTCCTTACAGTGATTAGGAGCTTAAAGAAATTCAAGCACCTAGTCTCAAACAACAAGATCTAATTGTTGGTCTCTCTTGAGGTACTCAAGGACTTCATTCTAAAAAGGGATCTGAATGAAAAACATGCAGGATGGATCACTCATGTAATGGAATATGACATCAAAATTAAGGTCACTAAGCTGGTCCGTGGAAAGGGATTATGTGAACAACTAGCCTCAAGTCAACAAGATGAAGTAGGTGATAAAAAGGAGATTGTCTTGGTACTATAAGATGGTCAAGAACAGGAAAATGATGATGTTCCCGCTCCTTGTTGGACTCAGAATATGATACACTTACTACAAAAAGACCTATGCCCTCCAAAAATGAGCAAAACAAAGAGGAGATACTTTATATTACAATCCATTCCACGTGCTTGTTGATGGTGTTTTGTTTAAGAAAGACATCGATGGGATTTTATTGAGGTGCATTGGGACAGGTCAAATTGTGAGGGTGTTACGAGATTTTTCACAATGGAGGTTCCGGAGGACATTTTTCCCCACGGGTAATAGCTCTTAAGATAATGAAGGCAGGGTATTATTGGCCCACAATGTTCATTGACTGCTATACATGGATAAGAAGGTGTAAAAAATGTGCACAATTCACATGCAAAGAAAGACTAGCAGCACTTCCATTGCACCCAATTTGGGTTGACCAACCATTTATGAAATGGGGACTAGACTTCATTGGAGTCATCAATCCAAACTCAAGCCAAGGCCACAAGTGGATTCTCACGGTAATGGACTATTACACCAAGTGGACCGAAACAGTAGCGCTCAAAGAAGCAAATGAGTCTAATATACTAGACTTTTATGAAGGTACAGCGACTAGATTCAGTTCGCCGACAACTATCACATCAGACAATGCATTGGCATTCATAGGTTCCAAGATTACAGAATGGGCTATCAAGAATGGAATCTTCTTGAGCACCTCTTCCAACTATTACCCATAGGGTTATGGACAGGAAGAGTCCACGAACAAGAATTTGCTAAGAATCATCAAAAGGACTCTAGATGAAAATCAAATAACATGGCATACCAAGCTAAAATCAGTGTTATGGGCTGACAGGATAATGCCAAAGAGGTCTACAAGTAATTATCCCTACAAGCCGGTCTATGGGAAAGAGGCAATATTGCGTATATCATTAGAACTACCTGCATTGGAGCTCATGAAGTAGTTGGAGTTGTCTGAGTTTGAACCAATGGAGGCCAGGTATGCAGAGCTGATGGAATTGGAAGAAATTAGAGAACATGCAGTTTCAAATGATTGAGAACAGGACCAGGCCTTAGTAAAAAGATGGTTTTGATAAGAAAGCAAGAGCAAGGACCTTCCAAGAAGGGACCTAGTTCTGAACTGGGATGCAGATCGGGTTAAAAATAGGAAGGCATTCCAAGTTTGATGCCATTTGGAGTGGCCACTACATTTTCACAGGATGTAAGAATAGCAATGCCTTCCAATTGTCTACATTGGACGAAGAAGAACTCCCGATTATGGTTAACAGAATATATCTTAAACATTACTACTGAAAAGAAAAGGTTTACCCTTGTAAATATTAGCCTAGATTTTAATTGTTCTAAGTGTGTATGCATATTGTCTTGTTATAGTTAGGTTTCAGTTTCCCTATGTGCTTTGGCACAGGTTTTGTTTCTCCCATGTTGAATTTCTACAGTTCAGCGTGCTCTCAAAGGAGGAGTTGTAGTATCAGGCTCGGGATCAGATATCAAGTTGGTTTTAGGTTATTGCTTATGACTCCATGCTCAATGGATTGCTATAAGGCCACTGATCTTCTATGTAGTAGGCAGGTGATCCCATTAATTCACCAAATTTATATATATATATATATCTACCCCCCCGGGTAAATATAAACAACAACTGAATATGGAAATCAAGGAAAATTAAAATCCTTCATTTCAGGTTTCAGAGGGTGCATTGCATGCCTCTACTCCCGCCAGGGTCATTTTAGGTTTTCATGTTTGCAAAACAAGTCTTGAATTCCGAATCCTTCATTTCCAGTTTTGGGGGTTGCCAAACATGTCCCCAGTCCCGAAATCCTTCATTTCAGGTTTTGGAGGATACATTGCATGGTCAAAAACCCGACACAAAGAAAATATGCATTGCATGTTTGAAAACCTAACACAAAGAAAATATGTTGCCCATGGTTGAAGAATCGACACAAACAATTTTAGGCTTCAGGTTTTGTGAAACATGAGACATGAAGCATGAAAATTGCAAGACATGTCCCGATGGTTGGGAGTTCCGAAATCCCGAAATACTACCTAGGAAAATCAAGTTTTAAAGTCAAGGAAACAAGTCTAGAAAACATGGGGTGAAAACATGTCGAGCCACATTCAAAACCCAATTCATATGCAAGTCCAACTTCTGAACCCGAAACAAAGGAAATCTTGGCAACACTAGTGGAAGCGGGTTTTGGGAAAACATAAGCATCAAACACATGTTGAGGCACCCTCCAAACCTAGTGCAAATGCAAAGCAAAACCCCAAACCTAACAGGAAGCAAAACCTGACTCAGGAAATATTTAAATGGCCATAACTTTTCACAGGGAGCTTGGATATATTTATTTGGGTGAGAAAAAATTCTTCAAAAATTCAAAATACAGTTCACCTTTTTTTGGGTTTGCTAGGGTTCTCACCTACCACCATAATGAGATGAATAAAATGCAATTTGGAGGTGGTTGGGGTAGATTTTGAATTCCTCTCTTCTCCCTCTATTTTCTTCCTATAAATTGTAAGGAGGGGCCTCTTTCTAAAGGTTGAACATTCTTGTTTTTCCCCTCCCTTCTTCTCTTTGGCAAGCGAATTTGTGGAGTTTCAGACCTTCCATTCAAACTGTAATGCATGTTTGTGCCTTTTGGGCATTGTAATGGACTGTATCAATATTTGGAGAAATAAAAACTAAGTTTGTGGATGATTTCAACCGTCTCTTGTATTCATTACAATCAAATCATCTCTTATTGCATCCTTGGTTACCTGTGCATGTTTATTGTATTACATTTTTATGGTTTGTGTTTATTGGAAAAACAATTTTTCATCATTCCTTTGGTGCATCACCTTGCTTAGATTAGGTTTATTTTATTGCATCTTCTCAACCCTGTCTCCTTGGAAAGTTAGGTTAGGTGTTTGAGTGAACCCTTTGCATTTTTATGTGTGCATCTGAATAGAGGAAGAGGAACCGAACTTCATCTAGAGAGCTTTCCCGATTCGCAAGGTCCCACACTTGGGAAAAGCTCCATGTTATGCAATCACACTAGGATTCTCAACCCATTGAGTTACAGACATTCAGGGCTCCTATGATTCACCATCAAAAATTACAATTCTAAAATTTGTTATGTGAATTTCCATTTCTTTGTAACATTAATATTCACTATCATAAAAATAAATAAATAATTGGCATTATTTTATGTTATTTTAGTGGAAGTAATTTAAGTAACAATACATGTTTGGAATGCTTCAATCACAATTGTACAACTCAAATAATAATTCCATCCATCATTATCAATGCATTATATGTAGGTCAGTTGAAAGAAGTTATATAATTATTGTACACAACACACCTACATACACTTCTACATAATTTTAACCATGATATATATGTATACTCTTCCACATAATATCAATTATGAAACCAATTTGAGGCTAAGGGAATGGTCCCATGGAATGGGGATCCATAAATATCTTAGTGGGTTTTGCTAAGAAAATTTAGGAGCATTTGAGTAATTTTTAGGTCCTCGATATTTTTAATTAGTTTCTTTAACAATACCTGATGAGATATTATCGGATATCACTACAATTTTTGGATAATTTGTAGGTAAATAAAAATTATATTTCCCTCTAAAATCACCATAAATTAATGGTGGGAATGTATATTATGTTCTACATGGGTAAAAATCAACCTAAAATATAGGGGAAAACTCCCAACACCCCCTCTCCGTCCCCCCACCCGAGAAACCTCTTAACTTTAGTGGGTGAAAAAATAAGAGATGCTATTTTTTAGGCCTAGATTTCTATTAATATTTTCTGTAGATAGATTAAAAATAATCATGGACCCAGTTGTTATAAGAAAATAGGAGAGAAAGTGTTTAGAAATTTTTTTCCTTTGTAATTTAAGTTAATAAACAAGAAACTAAAACTATCAAACCTCAAGATGACAGAGTTTACTGATACCCATTGATGTGTTTATATTATATTAAAGTCACACCACGTGTTCAAAACAACTCATATCCTCTCATGCAAATATGTCAATGCAATCAAAGACACCGCACCTAGTTTTTAATGAGTAATAATAGTAAGTGGGTTGCCTGACAGAAGTCATTCCCTGAAAGTCAAAGGAATTCCTCGTAAGGATGTTAACCCAATGTCTATGCAATCAAGCAATATATATAGGAAATCATGATGTTTGGATGGATAAAAATTATAATCATTCTGATAGCTTCAAATTTTATTACAAATACGTAATGAAAAAATAAGATATATAATTTATAATCTAGATATCTGAATCAAATTAGAATCTTTAGATGAGGATGGGTTCTTGAAAGTGAGCTTGTAATAATCCATCTCGGATTCTTTGAAGAAGTTTTAATCAATGTCATCAATATATTTTTTTCTAAAAAATTCAGAGACAAATTCAAGCTCCTCATTCTCTAAATCATACTGGTAATTAGATGTTGGGATAGAATATGGATGTTCTGACTATTCAATGCGTTCAACTTGATTTGTTAATTCATATTTCTATTTCCAAATCTCTAATCCAGCGTTGTAATGATATTTGAACTAGGCCAATTTAGCTCGAATACGTAAAAATTTGAAGTATGACTCCAAGAACTCATCTATGGCCTCTCGAATGCTTTGAGTTATCTAAAAGATGTTTTGTAGCTGGTCTGAAGGGACTGAATGTATTGCGTAAGTTCCAAATCAAGCAATACATTGTATTTCTCCCAATGTAACAGGTGATGAATAATTGCAACATAATTGAAACTTGTTATCTCATGTGCCTGTCCACCTATAACCATCTACAACGACCCATCCTTGATCATATGCTAGAAAAAACAAAGAAATAGATGATATCTGATAAAGATTGTAAATTTCAAAAAATGATAAGAAACGTAAATTTTTTAGGGAAATGTAGGCATTTCACTAAAACACTGGTGATTCCGAGTTAGATTAAATAGTATAAAATATGATATATTTTAAACTATCTGATCGAATTTTTGACAAATTAAGGAGTTCAAGTTCGATTATAATGGGAATCAGAAGGCTCGACAACTTTGGATATTTCGAATAAGTGAGTAAAATATGAAAATATATAATATTACCTTTATTTGGATGAAGACTAAGACTGCCCAAACCTGTAAATTGGTGAAGATCAGTCAGCTCCTGAACATACTTCTAACCTATTGGACAATGGGAAGTATAGGAGCTAGATGAAAAATTATGTGGTGATAGAGGGGAATTACACAAACATGAGCTTGAAATAATTGATGAACAAAGGAGTATGTACAATTTTAAAATTAGAGATCTTGGATGGGCAGTAGGAATGTCTTCCACCTCGGAACAACTATATAAACAAAATGATATGGATTCTATATTGTTATGAAACTAGACTAAACGAAGGTTGATAAACATTTTCAATTGAAGATATGGAGGGATGACAAAGAATGAGCTCGAGAATGCAAGCAGGGTGGTCCCTGAACAAGAGTGCAAAATGGGTTTAAATAATTACTGGCATTATACTGAAACACCGATGATTTTAGGTTATTCTATTTTACTTAGCATATAGTTATAATGATTTCCTCATTGAAGACTAATTGTTATGGGTTTAGAGGGATAATTCATAGGTTTGTTTAGGAATGTAATGTGCTCTCGGGGAGGTGTCTTATTTAACCGGATTGAATTCTTATTTTGGTATAAGTTTGTTAGATATATTAGTGTGTGTCTTATGATATGATAATTATATTAGGATATTATTTTAAAAAATTAAATTTCATACGTATATAAAATAGTCTATGGTAGATATGAGGGAATAAAAAATTTATGAATTATTTTTAAATAATATTTAAATATATATTAACATGATAAATTATAAGTGTGGATCAGCTCTCGTTCTAGGTCACTGCTGAAACCGCATGCTGCCACCTGTTGTCTCTGGTACTTGCTTAGATGCCGGACCCCTCTGGTCCGAATCAGGGGTCCCTCTTGTCAGGGGCCCTCTCTCCAAAGCCGCCTGATGCTTGGAATAAAATAGTGGAGGGTTCCACATCTACTCCTAGCTCGGAAAAGCTATCCCCTTCGCTATCAGATGGGTCCTTCTCTTTGCGCATCACCTCTCACATCACGGAGGCTGCTACTGCTTCTCATGATCTTTCCTCTATGGGTACACTGATGGGTCCTAGACCCCCATTGGAAGATATCAAAAAATGGGCACAGTTGAAATGGAAACCATGTGGAGCGCTTGAAATAGCGGCAATGCCTAATGGTTTCATATTATTCTCCTTCAGCATGAAATAAGATTTTGCTAGAGCTCTATTAGGTGGCTCGTGGTTTTTTGGCAGGTGGGGCTTCTACCTCAGGAAATGGTCTCCTGGTTACAACCCTCACATGAAATCCATGACCCAAACCCCAATATGGGTTCGCCTCCCGGGGCTCCCCCTAGATTTCTGGCATCCAGCGGTTATTGAAGGTATTTCTCTCTCAATAGGATCTTTAATTGCTATAGATCAAACAACAAAAGCTAAAACTAGAATAATCCATGCTCTTTTATGTGTTAATGCTGACGTCAGTTGTCCCCTCCCAAAAGAGATAGAGCTTTTATCGGATCTTGGGAACTAGAAACAACCCATTGACTATGAATATATTCCACAAGCATGCTCCTTCTGAAAAAACATTGGTCATCGAGCCTCTAGTTGCCCCTACAAACCTCAGCCAAAACCCAAGACCCTAAACCTCTCCCCAGAAGTTAAGAAAAGCTTTATTCCTAAAACGCCTTCTATTGAGATCCCTATCATCCCCACCTCAAATTCCTTTTCTCTCCTGGAAGATGGAGAAATTAACACTTCATCTGATCCTTTTTCTAAGGTCATCCCCTCCTCCCTGGCCATTCAGTCACTCATCATCCCTCTGTCTCCCTCGGCTCTTCCCCCCTCTTCCTCTGAGGGGGTAACCCCTCCTTTGCTATTTCTTCCTCCCCCCTCCTCCACTGTCTTCTCCTCTTCCCATCCCCCCCTTCCCTCGGAACCCCCTTCATTGACTCTTTCCCCCCTGCCTCCCCACTTTCCCCCTATTTTGGACTCTGTTACCTCCCCCTCAGGCCATTCTTCTGATGATAGTTTCAACCACTGTTTTACTAGAAGTAGCAGCAAGAAACCTTATATAGGCACCGAAATAGTTTCGGGGAAGGATTCCAAGCAACATCGAACTCCAACAAGAAGCAACTCTTAATGTAGTGCAAGGAACGCAAAGCACAATACCCATGGTGGTGGGGAGAAAATCCAACCAAATAAATGAAGATCATTTCTTGGAATATAAGAGGGCTTAATTCTCTTCAAAAGCAAAGAGTTATCAAAGAAATCAAATTCCAAAACTCTCCTGATATCATAATGTTGTAGGAAAATAAACTTAAAAAAGATGATTGACTCCTAAAAATCTAGCTTGCAGCCTCTTTTGAATCTCAACCTTCAATAGGGAACTCAGGGGGTCTTTGTACCTTTTGGGATCCCAGAAGTGTCAAAGGGGATTGTTTGTTCAAGCATCCCAACTTTTTATGCATGCTTTTCCAAGAGATTGGATCGGACTCCACTTGGATTACTATCAATGTTTATGCCCCCAACTTGGAGACTCATCATGGAAAATTATTGAAAGATATCACTAACTCCATCATCACTTGTGGTAAAATTCCCATTCTAATAGTGGGGGATTTTAATTTTCCCCTTTATCCTTCGGAAAAATAGTGAGGTATTCCTACCATGACCGCTAGCATGGATGCTCTGGCTGACTTCATCAAGGAGAATTCACTTCTTGACATGGAACTCCATGGTTCCTCTTATACATGATCAAACTGCAGATTGGGCAGGAACCATATTCAAAGCAGATTGGATAGATCTTTGGGCTCTCTGGACTGGATTTTTCTCTTTCCTAACTTCTACCTCAACTCCCTCCCCTGGGCTACCTCTGACCATAGCCCTCTTCTGTTGAGTGTAAGTCACGAGCTGTATACCAAGAATCCTCCCTTCAGGTTTGAGCTTGCATGGCTTGAAAACAATCACTTGAACCCTCTTGTTGCTAATTGGTGGAATATCAAAATTGAGGGCTCTAGTATGTTTAGATTTACCAGAAAGCTCAAAGAAATTAAAAAATAAGTCAAGAGATGGAAGTCGACGGTCTTTGCAAACATCAAGCTTCACAAACAGAAGCTAATTCAGGATTTGGCTAAAGTCTCTACCCAAATAGAGATTGAAGGAAGATTGGATCATCTTCACTAACAAGAAACCTCCCTCCTCAGTGATTATCACAATACACTTCAAGAAGAGGAGACCTATTGGAGGAAATGCTCTCGAGCTCTTTGGCTCGAGCAGGGCGATCATAACACCAAATTCTTCCACATCACTGCTTGCAAGCATAAAGCTAGAGACAAGATCCGAGAATTGGTGTCGTCCTCAGGTACCCTATTAACAGCTGAGGCTGATATCTCCAATGAGCTTGTCTCCTTCTATTCAAACCTTCTCCAGGCTGACCTGCCCCCTTCAGAGAAATCAATGGTTGCTATGATCCAACATATTCTACATCTGGTGTCTTCAGAGATGAAGAACAATCTAACCAAACCTTTTGCTATAGAGGAAATTCACAAAGCGGTCTTTGCCATGAAGAGGGACAAATCTCTGGGCCTGGATGGCTTTCCTGCTGCTTTCTTCCAGGTGTTCTGGGAGATCATCAAGTAGGATCTCTTAAAATAATTGAATGAGTTTCAAGTTAATAACAATCTGCTAAAGGAATGGAATACCAACTTCATTTCCCTTGCCCTAAAAGTGCATAGTTCTAAAGATGTCTCCAATTTCAGGCCAATCAGCTTGAGCAACGCAGCTTATAAGATTATCACTAAGATGCTGGCCTCCAGACTAAAATCTCTAATGAAGGACCTCATCTCACAAAATCATAACAGCTTCATAAAAGGATGGCTCATCCAAGGTGGTATCATTACAGTTCATGAAGCCATTCACTCAGCCTATCACTTGAAATCCCTAGGAATGATCTTAAAGCTGGATATGCAAAAAGCATTTGACAGAGTCAGCTGGCCTTTCTTAATTAGGGTCTTGGAAAAATTTGGTTTCGACAAAAAATGGTGTAGTTGGGTCTTCTCATGTATCGAAAATCCTTGCTTCTCTATTTTTATCAATGGCATTCCAGCAGGTTTCTTCACAAGTAGTAGAGGTATCAAGAAAGGTGACCTCCTGTCACCCTTCCCTTTTGTCCTGATGGTGGACTCCCTCAGCAAAGCTCTTGAAGCGGCTAAATGTCAATCTATCATTTCTGGTCTGAAAATCACATCTAGCTGCCCTTGAGCCACACATAGCCAGTTTTTTGAGGACACTCTACTGTTAAGTTTAGCCTCCGTGATTGAGGACCATGCTATAATGGATATCCTTTCTCTTTACCAATCACCTTCTCACCAAACTATCAATTTCAACAAGAGCAACATCTCCTACATCAACACTGCTTGTAGGACTCAGAGAAAGATTGCTAATATCTTTAGGTGCAATATTGTGGATCTCCCCGCATCTTATCTTGGCATCCCCCTCTTCCATGCTAAGCAATCTAAAAATCTATGGAATCCATTCATTGAAAGGTATCAAAAAAATTTGGTCACCTGGAAAGGGGTTCTGCTCAGTTAGGCTGGCAAGCTCCAACTGGTTAAAGCCACCCTCCAAAGCCTTCCTACTTACTTCATGTACCTTCTCAAAGTCCCCAACTCGGTGAAGGAGGTTGTGGAAAAAATCCAAAGGAACTTTCTGTGCTCTGGGACTGATGAAAGGAAGAGGATCCATCTTGTCTCATGGAAAGAAGTGTGTAAGCCAACTTCTTAGGGAGGGCTTAGTCTTCGAAAAATGGCTAACACGAATGGGGCCCTCCTGGCAAAACTTGCTTTGGAAGTGGCAAAAGGTAACTCTCCTTGGGCTCAACTACTTAGAGATAATTATCTAGCAAATAACAAAGATCTTCTCACTTCCAATCCAATTAGAGGTTCTGCCATCTGGAATTCTGTTTTTAGCTCCCTCCCCATTATCCGGGCTGACACTAAATGGAGATTTGGGAATGGTCATCTTATTGACTTTTGTATGGATTTTCGGATAGGGGACGAGCCTCTTGATCACAATCCTGCATGGGACCCTATGAAAAGAAGCCTCATTAATAAGCAGATAAGATTAGTTTCGGGCTATTGGACGATTGTGAATTCCATTCCCTCCTAGGAATTAAGGTTTGGGATGATATCAGTGAACTATAGAGTAGGCTCCTGACTTCACTCAAAGTTGTGCTTGCTTCCATATACATCCACTTCTCCCAAAATGAGGATGAGCTAATTTGTCCCCTCTCCCTATCTGGCTCTTTCTTGGTTAAGGGTGCTTATATTTCGATGCATAGTGCTGACTCTAGTCCCCCCCTCACCAAATTTTCACTGAATGAGATCATCCCCAAAATTGGTTTTTTTTCCTGGCTCTCTTCTAAGAATGCTTTCCTATCTAGGGAAAATCTAAAAAGGAGGGGTTTCTCTCTCCCCACTAGATGTGTGTTATGTACTAAGGAGGCGGAATCCTCTGCCCATCTTTTGATCCACTGTCCTTTTTATCAAGTTATCTAGCATTGGCTTTTATAGAAGATGGGAGTGCTTTAGACCTTCCCTGAGTCCATTCAGGACACCCTCTCTCAATGGATCTCTCCATTCACTCATCCATCTCTGGTTTTGGATTGGAAACTCCTCCTCCCACATGGCATATGGGGCATCTGGAAAGAAAGGAATAGAAGAATCTTCAAAGACCAGAGTCTTGATCCTAATTAGGTGGCTACATAGATTACTCTTACTTTCCAAGAAAATATCAACTCGCTCCTGTGGACCAAATATCATCAAAAAATTGAAATCTATAACACCCATGAGTGGCAGAGGTTGTTGGGCATTCATCCTATTAGTAAAGGCACTTCCTCTACTCATGACTTAGTTTGTTGGCTTCCCCCTCCCAGGGGCTTGAAAAAACTTAACACGGATGGGGCCTCAAAAGGAAATCCTAGTAATTCTAGTGGAGGAGCCATTCTTAGATGCTCATCGGGCTATATAGTTACTGCTTCTGCTCATAACCTTAACTATGGTACCAACCATCATGTGGAAGCCTTGGTCATCCTCAAAGACCTTGAGCTAGCTATCAAATTTGGTGATGATCCCCTCCAAGTTGAAAGTGACTCCCTTAAAATCATCAAGCTCCTGCAGTCTAATGATTCTAGTCAATGGTCGATACAGAATATCATTGTTGATATCAAAATTATTCAAAGATCTTTCTAGCAAATCCAGTTCCAGCATGTCCTCCAGGAGGGAAATAAAGTGGCTAACCACCTTGCTAACATTGGTGTTCTCCTAGAGAGTCAAAAAAGCTAGACGGACAACTTCACAGATGATCTCTTCCAGATTACTCAGAATGATATATCCCAATGTTGACTAGTGGAATGGAGGACTGATATGGGTTTCGGCAAAATCTTTATGGCCCCCTCAAAAGGTGGTAGCATTTATGTCTGATTGATTTTATTTGACCCTTGGCGAAGTGCCTCTTGATGACGGTGATGTGTAATGATGCGGAGGATCTCCACACGCATGGGATAAATCCTCACATTAATCATTTGATGATTTAGCAGGAGGACAATGATAATGTGGCCGATGGCTCCCCCGCCCTGGCTGGGTTGTTAAATGACCCTTATTGCTCTCACTTCTATATTTTTCAAAAAAAAAATTGAATATTTTCATTTATTATTTTATTAAATATAAGAAATTAGGGTCACTCTATACCTTATGGAACTAGTCTCACAGCTCCATCAGTCACAGTTTAGAAGATGGTTTTTCATATTCCAAACTAGTCAGTACATAGGTATTTTTTCAAGATTGCATCATTCTACCTAAAGCTTTTAGGGTTTAAATTATACAGTTGATGTCTATTTTTGGAAAGAATATAGTAATTTCTTAGGTTTTGGAGCATTTTAGAAGTGTTCGAGGAAATTTAGGAAGATTTAGAAAAGGTTTTCTCATTCAAGGAAAATATGCTCAACAATGGGTTTTCTAGGTGTAGGGAACAAATGCTCTAATGGTGAAGTTTGAATTCTCTGGATATTTTTGGGATCTCCATAAGGATTTGGGAGGAAAACAAATAGGAAATGTAAATATATGTGAATCCTATACATGTTGGTAGCATCTATTTACCTCTAAAACTTGAATGTTTTATGAATAATTTCAAAATAGTATAGCTTCCCCTTTCGGTTCTAGTAAAAAATGGCCCTAAATTTGCAAGATCTAGAGAGATGGCCACGACATGGTGATAGGTGAATATTTGTAAATGTTGATAAGTACCTCTTAGAATGGGTACTTTCATAAATAGAATATTTTTTACCATGGGTGAGGATCTCCTGAGGATGGGGCCAAATTTTGTGAGTTTAAAACACATTCCTAGCACCCCAGGTTGTGTTTTTGAGAGACGAAACTCATAACATGAAAAATGGTAAAAAATGAGTTACCATGAGTTCAAATCAGTTTCTAAATCTCAAGTGATGACTTAAGTTTTAGAAACACTATTATGAGATCTACATTGTGATGGGAATAAGATGTTTTGTTCTAATTACAAGGTAAGAGTGAGGACTACTCTCTTATTTTTCAAGGCCTCCATAATTAACCATAGTGATAAAAAAATCAACTCCATGATTCTCAAACCAGTTGTTGATTATCTATCACTTACTGAAATAGATATTCACCATGTAGATGGAAGGATTTATCATTGAATGATATTTTTGTCATGTGGACATCTATTCAACTGCAATGAGGTGGTTAAAATTTCCTTCCTCATTTCAAGTGTGATCACACTACAAGGTTCAAATGAGTGTTTAAGAACACTAATAAGTGAGTGAAACCAAGTGAAACTTAAATAATTTCTCATTCTTACATACATGGTGCTCTATATGAAGATCATCTTCTTACCTGTCCTAGATCCCGAATTCTCCTCAGATGAAACTAACTTTAGGATACTCATACACCTCTTTCCTCATGTGCCTCTCATGGAGATAGATGATGCCTTGATCCTTTACACATGATGGTAATGAATGCCTCAGTAGCTTGACTATCTCATCTTGGCTTATTCCTTGAAGAGGTTTAAACATGATGGAAGAGTCAAGATGTGATGATCCTAAATGCATTTTATGAGCTTCCCATTTCACCGTTGAACATGATGACACCTTTTTAACATCACAATTCACTTCCCTAACCAATATATAACATGAGTGGAAACATGCTTATAGTATCTGGAACATCTTCGCTCGATTACTCCTCATGGAAATAGGTTTCCTCCTCTATATGGAAGGATTGATCCCTAAATAAGATTAAAAGGAATGTTTGATGGTGATATCCATCTTCTTGAACTCCAAATTCATTGAATAACTATGAAAGCCACCCCCTAAATTGCAAAATGTGAGCACGTATCTCAGTATTGATGAAGTGTTTAGAATAAT
>CM034152.1:603271360-603339462 GCA_019776745.2 Taxus chinensis | reverse complement strand
CATCACAAGTTACCCTCAATAGATTAGATGTCAAGGATGAATTGACAGCGATTGGAGACAAACCAAATGATGACGAGCTAGTGAGAATAGCCCTAAATGGGTTTACTAAACAGTGGGATGTCTTTGTTCAAGTCATCAATGGACGAGACACCTTACCGAGTTGGGATCGACTATGGAGTGATTTCACTTAGGAGGAGCTTAGACTAAGTCTTGTCAATGGAGCCAACAATAAGAGTCATAAAAGTGAGGTGGAACAGGAAAATGTTGCCCTAGTGGGTAAAGGGAAAGCAAAGAAGGGGTCTAGTAAAGGATAAAATTCACAAGGTGAAAAGAAGAAGAAATATTCTTCAAAGATCAAGTGCTATGGTTGTCATGAGTTTGGCCACTATGTCAGCGATTTCCCAAAAAGGAAGAAGAATGAAAGGAAAGGCAAGAAGCAAGTTGCGGCTTCAGCAAGTGCAGATGAGCTCTCTAGTAGAATGGAAGATGAGTTTGCACTCATAACATGTATGGTTAGCTCAACCTCATAGAGTGTTTGGTACACAGATAGTGGGGCATCATATCATATGATAGGAGTTAGAGAATACTTCTCCAGTTATAAGGAAGAGAGCACCAAAATCCAGATCTCTATGGGGAACATGTCCAAACTCAACTCAGCTGGGAAAGGGACTATTCAGTTTCAGAGGGAGAGTGGTAAGATGATTCCCCTTCATGATGTGTTGCATGTTACAGGCTTGGGGATGAATTTGATTTCTATATCTGTCCTTCAGGACAAAGGGTACAATCTACTCTTTAGAGGGGCACATGTGTTGATCAAGCACAAGGATTGGAAATCACCCATAGCTATTGGAGTTAGGAGCGGTCGGCTTTATAGGCTGCAGTTTGATATTCCTAAGGCACTCATGAGCAACAGTAATCATAGAGATCAAGGAGAGCTATGGCATAGAAGGATGGGCCATATCCATCATGGAGCCCTTAAATTACTTCATGAGACAATGACAGGTGTTCCTGAGGTGAGCACAGAGCACGATGATGTATGTAAGGGATGCGTGTTGGGGATGTTTGCTAAAGCATCTTTTCCAACGAGTGACACTAGATCCAAGGGCATTCTTCATCTAGTAAACTCAGATGTATGTGGACCAATGTCGACGAAGTCTCTCATAGGGTATGAGTACTTCATTACTTTTATTGATGATTTCTCTACGAAGACATGGATATACTTCTTGAAGACCAACAATGAGGTTTTTAGTCACTTCCAAGAGTTCAAAGCTCTTGTGGAGAATTCGACAGGAAGGAAGATAAAATTTCTTTGATCAGACAATAGAGGCGAGTACAAAAGCAATGAGTTCCAGGAGTTCTATACCAGAGAAGGAATCAAGAGAGATTGGACTGTTCCTTACAATTTGCAATAGAATGGAGTTGCTGAGAGGAAGAATCGGTGTATAATGGAGGCATCAAGGGATATGTTGCATGACCAGGATATACCCCATTATCTGTGGGCAGAGGCATGCAGTACAACAGTATACATACAAAATAGAGTTCCACATAAGGTACTAGGGAAGATGACATCAGAAGAAGCATTCACTGGGAAGAAGCTAGATGTCAGTCACTTTAGGATCTTTGGGAGTTTGGCATATTGTCACATTTCTAAGGATACACATACCAAGTTAGATCAGACTACGAAGAGAGGGTAATTTTTGGGGTACAATGAAACCTCAAATGCATATCGGATATTCATTCTGGGGACCAGGAGGATTATTGTTTGATGTGATGTCAAGTTCATGGAGGACAAGTGTTAGGAATATCTATGTTGCAGTGTGAACATAGAATATTATGTAAATGATTATATTATCTAGGATAATATAATATGTGTTGTAATAATTAATTACATTATTGTAAATGTAATTATGAGTGGGTGAGTAAATATTGTTATGAGTTGTTGAGTAAACAAATCATTAACAATATTAGTTTTGTGAGAAAACAAAATCTCACGTAAAATAGCATGGAGTTGTTTTAGGAGTTATGTGTGGAGATATTTATGGAGATTATATCTCCTTAAATATAGGAACAACATCTCCTATTTAAATGGATGTAATACTTACTATGAATGTAGCAAGAATAAAGAGTAAGATTTCGAATTTTCTTTATGCAATTATGATATTAATTTTTCATTTGGTAACAGAGCAGGTTTGATGCAAGAAATTTCAGTGCTTTCATGATCAAATCCGTCTCAAATAATATATCATAGTTTTCGTTTCCGGATGTGGGTTTTTCTATAATTTTGCATGCAGAATCATGTGCTGGTCAAGAAACTACAGAAGAAATTTCAGTAGAACCCAGTACGTAGTTTGGAATAAATACGGATTTTACTATGTAGCTATCAAATTAAGCACATCAATTCTTCTACTGAAAGTTTTCTCCAATTTTCAATAATGTTGAATTGTTAATACAAGTTCTTGACTTGCTTGGAGGTTAAAAGGTATTCAATATAAAATTTTAAAGTACTTGATTCAATTTTGTATTTTTTTATCAGTATTGTACAAAATAATGGAGAAACTAAATCTGATTGAAAAGTTTGAAGGACAAGATTTCCATACATGGCAACTACAGATCCAATTACATTTAATAGAAAAGGATCCATGGGATGTGGTGAAGTCTAATTAAAATCCACCCACTGGAGGAAATGAATTGGCAAAGTGGAATGCAAAAGATCAGAGAGCATTGGGTACCATTGGTCTGGGCTTATCAAAAGCCTATCTACATCATGTGGATTTCACAAAATCTGCAAAAGAAATTTGGGAAGTCTACTCAACTGATGAAGAACTTTCATGTCCTAGTGATGAGGATTTCCTATGGTAGACTCTTTTCTTGTTGGAGGAAGGAGGCAATGGAGGGAGGAGGAAAATCAGCGTCCTCTCGTCATTCACCAACGATGGGGTCGCAGACAGATGTGGTGATATTTTATTTCAGTTATGTGGTGTGTTTATACACAAGGGGGTGAAACTAGTTTCATGTTTTGATTTTAATGTGTTCAAATAGACTAACAATAGTTCCTGAGTGTCTATTTGGTGTGGAAGAAGTAAACTGCTTGACTCAGCTTACAGGGGCAAATCATCTACGTACGGTCCTCTGACTATCGTACGGTCCTATGACTGCCATACTTCGATGGAAGGTACTTCGTTGGAAGGTGATCAGTCGATGAATATGTTCATACGACAAGGATAATCATTAGTAGCAAGATCCAGATAGCAAGATCCAGTAGTAATGGCTACTCCGACAAGTTTGATGTTTCCAGCAGCTCTTACCTCATGTTCACACTAAGGGGGTGAATGTTAGGAATATCTATGTTGTAGTGTGAACATAGAATATTATGTAAGTGATTATATTATTTAGGATAATATAATATGTGTTGTAATAATTAATTACATTATTGTAAATGTAATTATGAGTGGGTGAGTAAATATTGTTATGAGTTGTTGAGTAAACAAATCATTAACAATATTAGTTTTGTGAGAAAACAAAATCTCACGTAAATAGCATGGAGTTGTTTTAGGAGTTATGTGTGGAGATATTTATGGAGATTATATCTCCTTAAATATAGGAACAACATCTCCTATTTAAATGGATGTAATACTTCCTATGAATGTAGCAAGAATAAAGAGTAAGATTTCAAATTTTCTTTATGCAATTATGATATTAATTTTTCAACAAGGCATTTAGAAGGTCTAGAGATTTTCCAGTAGATGATCAGAGTGAGCAGCAAACAGAAGCTCCAAGGATCACTCAATCGAGTCAAGGGTAGCAAAGCTCGAGTATAGTTACTAATACAAGCATAGACTCAGGAGGAGAGAGTTTTCAAAGTATGGAGCAATAGGTGCAAGAAGAGATGCATCAAGAAGACATGGAAGTTGATATTTCAACCTCTACAGTTGGCAGCAAGAACCGTGAGGTTCAACAGACACAGAAGAATACTCAGGAGTTAGTGGGTACTCCTAGGAGGAGTGATAGACAACGGAAACCACCAGCCAGGTATGATGACTATGTTGCATTAGTTAGTAAGTTGGTAGATAGTGAACCTTCTAGCTATCAGGAGGCTGCAAAACATCAAGTGTGGCAAGAAGCAATGGTTGAGGAGTATACTTCAATTATGCAAAATTATGTGTGGGAGGTAGTGCCTAGACCAACAGATAGGGCAGTGGTTGGATCACGCTGGATCTATAAGATCAAGTACGGTGTAAATGGTAGCATCGAGAAATATAAGGCAAGATTCATGGAAAAAGGGTTCTCTCATTAAGAGGGAATAGACTATGAGGAGACATTTGCTCCAGTTGCCAGGTATACTTCTATACGAGTTGTAATCTCAATTTCAGCACAGATGGGATGGAAGATTTATCAAATGGATGTCAAGACAACGTTTCTTAATGGTGAGTTGAAAGAGGAGGTATACATATAACAACCAGAAGGCTTTGTAGCACACATCAAAGAGACCCACGTGTGTAGATTGAAGAGAGCGTTGTACGGACTCAAGCAGGCTCCCAGAGTGTGGTATGAGCGCATTGATAGTTACTTGCAAGAAATGGGCTTTGTGAAGAGTGAGGAAGATGCTAATCTCTACTACTTGGTAGTTGGAGGTGAGATTATCATTCTTGTCCTATATGTAGATGACTTGTTTCTTACAGGTTCACTGGGGCTCATAGAAGAATGTAAGAGGGATCTTGCAGCGGAGTTTGAGATGAAGGATTTGGGACTTATGCACTACTTTCTAGGCATGGAGGTATGGCAGAAAGATGGAGAGATTTTCCTTGGGAAAGGGAAATATTGCATGGAAATCTTGAAAAGGTTCAGGATGGAAGATTGCAAAGCCATGTCTACACCTATGATCATGAATTGGAGGAAGGTAGACACATCCAGGGAGAAGGATGTAGACCCCACCTTATACAGGCAGTTGATTGGTTCTCTCATGTATTTGGTCAATACTAGGCCAGATATAGCTTTTGCAGTTAACTCTCTTAGTCAGTTCATGGTTGAGCCAAAGAGAGTGCATTGGACTGTGGAAAAGCATGTGCTGTGTTATTTACGAGGTACAATCGAGTATGGAATTAGATATGCTCGAGGTGAAGGAATCAGGTTGATGGGCTATACTGACGTAGATTGGGCAGGTAGTACAACGGACAAGAGGAGCACTTCAGGGTGTTGTTTTAGTCTGGGATCAGGAGTTGTATCTTGGTTCAGCAGGAAGCAAAATTCTGTGGCTCTAAGTTCAGCAAAGTCAGAGTACATAGTAGCTAGCATGGAAACATGTGAAGCTATATGGCTTTGGAAGTTGCTAGTGGCTTTGTTTGGTCAGAAGGTTGAGACTACGGTGATACACTGCGACAATCAGAGTTGCATCAAGTTGACTTAGAATCCGGTGTTTCATGATAGGTCAAAACATATAGACATCAAGTATCACTTCATCAGAGATTGTGTACAACGCGGGGTTGTTAAGCTACAGTTTGTACCTATAGATTAACAGGTAGCAGACATTATAACAAAGGCATTGGGGAAGGAAAAATTCCTCTTCTTCAGAGAGATGTTGGGTGTCATGTAGAACAGCTTCCTCGCTAAGAGGGAGTGTTAATCTTAGTAGCTTGGACAGCTATTTGTCCTCACCCGAATATAGCAACATTAGTTATGGGTAGTTTGGACAACTGTTCGTTCTGGCCTAGAATTTAGAAATAGTTGTTTTTGTCAAACAAATATTGTTAGGATAAAAACAATTGTTATTAATATTGACTACTTTTAGGTGATACCTCATAACCAAGGTGTTAATGGTTATTGAGTTGTCTTAATCTCAGCCGTTCATATGTATTAATCTCGGCCGTTGATTTTCAACGAGAGTAGTATATACGGGGGTCATTGGGTCATTTGTAATAAGGAAGTTTTTAGAGAAACTTGAAGTGTTAGCAAGGGCTCAGTGATAGTGTTGGAGATAGCAGTGGAGGAATATCAGCAGGAGGATTAGGAGATTGTCGGAGCTCTGCCAGTAAGAGGCAAGCAGTATTTTTATCTCTTGATTTGCTGAAGTTTAATATATTTCTCATTTGTAGTACTGGTTTTTCCATGGACAATTGTTTGAAAATATTGTGTTCACCTTGTTGGCTATTTTTTATGTGTTTGCATTTGTGAAGTTATAGTTGTGTTATTTTCCAATATTTGTTGATCAAATAATCTTACAGGATAGGAGGTTAATAATCAGTAACTGTAATAGATTTTTCACAGACATGATTTTGAACAAGTGTAGAGGCCTCACAATGCCATTATTTGCTTTCATCTCCTCCTCCAATTTGTTGACGAGATCCTTCATATATCTCTGATGCGAGGATCTGCAGCTTCGTATGTGATACGGGCTGAAAACGTTGGTCTGAAGAATTTTTCTGAGCTTACTCCAGTACTCGTTGTAAGGAGAACTAATGGTGGTTCTGTAGCCGGCAGTGGTGAATTGGCCAACGTAGGGCTTAGGACGACCTACAAAATTGGAGGCTTGGGTAACCAGCGCCTCCCAAATTGTAGATTTTGCCGGTGAGAACTACGAGCGGAGATGGTCCCATCCACATGGTCATGACTGGCCCATATGACCTCGGCATGTCTGTTAATGCCGACAGGAGGCTACCTCCCTTGTTGAGCTGATGTAGGTTGCCCAACAATGGCAGTGTGGGTGGAGATGGGGGCCATTTTTCCCCCCTGCTCTTTCTCGAATTCACTGCTTAGAAAAAGAGGTTGGCTATAACAGCTGTGAGAAAGATTGAAATTAAGGCCAAAATTCTTTTTCCCTCAATATAGGCAAACAGAGAGTGTACATTCTCCATGGATGTAGTGTTTCAGAATTGAAATTGTGTTATTAGATATTAACAATCCCTTCTTATAAATTTTTTTTCAATGGTAGCTAACTCTTTCGTGGCAGCTACTACGGTAGCATTACGTCGATAATTTGTTGGTTGGCATTCTTTTCGGCTAAGGTGGATACATTGCAAAGTTGGATATTGGATGTATGAGAGCATGCCACTGCAATTAAAATATCATAACATCTTGACCACAATTAAATTTTATATTGGTACCAACTATTTGTTAGTAATTAAATTCAAGGCAACCACTTTTGTACGTAAACTATTAAATGATGACTTTCAAATATGGGAATATAATAAATATGGGAAATAATACGATGTACTCAATTTTCTAGATGTTGTTGAAAACCCACTAATTGATACTGAAAATCATTTTTGTTTAAGATTTTTTTAATACATTTATACACTATGTTTTCAAAACTATTGAAAAAATCAAATTTTTATTCTTTGTTAAAAGAAAAATATAGAAAATAAAACAGAAAATTTGAATGATTTTATTGTATTTGGTAATCACGGATCTATTCACTTTCATCTTTGTTAGATGTAGCATTTCAACGCAAAAACGAACATTTACCCTTTTTTCGGCCTATAAGAACAATGTCAAAGTCCTTGTTGGACTATAGTCACTAAGGTCGGGGTTCAAACTACAGGGTGTGCTCAAAGTCGCCATGTCTCGTGCAAGATCAAGGTTAGTTACACCTTCCACCAATTAATCCTAGTTGTGGCAGACGGGTCATGTCAGCGAATAACAAATACTTAAAATTTAATACATTAGTCTACAATTCTCCTTCCTCAATCCTTATTAATAATCTTTTCCTAAAGTAAGTTATAAAATTGAACTAGGAAGTTTTTGTAAAAATAATTTATGTAATTAGGGTAGTTAGATTTTTTATTGTTTTACATTGGTTGGTTGAATCAATATACTCCAGGTCATCGTTGGAATTCGAAAAGAGTTGATTTTTCCTTGGTTTCTCAACTCACTAACTTTACCAATACTTTAACAAAAAAACTAAAAAATATTATTACTAAGACTATATACGTTTCCTCGTTCAAGTCAAAAGCGTGAATTCTAGAAGATGAAATGAAGGGGTAAAATAAGATCAAAATAGCTTTACATTGTTCTTGGTGGCTGGGGCAGCTACTTATCTAATCCTTTGCTAGAGAATGGGTTACCATCAATGTTATGGGTGGGGTTATTATTGTCAATGTATATTTTTTCACATATTATATGTGTGAGGGATTACTCTAATCAATGATGTAGTGGTTATTGCGATATTGTTTTATATTTGATTGATTGACCTAATAATACATTATACGTGGAATATGATGTAGATGTTAATAGTAAAAATTGTTTTGTGGTAATAATTGTTGTATATTATTAGTTCTTATATGTCATATACACAATAAAATGTGATGATCCATTTAGTGAATGTTTTTTAATAACTATGAAAGAAATTAAAACATTACATGAAGGAACATTTATGTTAAAACTACTAGTGGTGTGATGGAAATAATATGTTATCACAAATATTTCTAAGGCATGTAAGTGTTGTTAATGCAAATTCACAGCACCCCCAAATGAGTTATGGATCTACTTTTCTAAGGAAAACACATTTGGTGTGAATGCACAACATTGAGTTTTCTCCAAGGTGTGGGACCTTGCAAGGTGAGAAAACTCTCCATATTGAAGCTGATTCTTTCTCCTCTATTTAGGTGTATGCATGCAATCTTTACAGAGGTTCTGATTCAAAATTCCTACTCTAAAACTACCAAGGAGACAAGGTTGAGAGAAAACAAGGAAATGGAAACAAAACTAAGCAAAATAGAAAGAGAGGTGATACACCAAAGGAGTGTTGAACTCCTTGCTTTGAAAAAATAGACACAGATCATGAAGATGTAGCAAAAAAAATGCAAAAATTACCAGAATGCAATGAAGGATCAGAAGACAATAATAACTGCATGAGAGGATTGAAAATTGATCACAAAAATACATTATCATGCCCAGATTTGATACAATACGTTGCAATGGAAAAGAGGCAAAAAATGTGTTACAATCTCTAGGTGGGAGGTCTGAAACTCTTTCAAATCCACCGTTTAAGGGGAAAAGAAGAGCTTGCAAAAGCAAGAACATCCAACCCTTTACAAATGAGCCAAATTTGGCTTTTAATGGCGAAGCAGAATGAAGGGAAAGCAAAAAAAATGTGGGTAAATTGACATTTCATTTCCAACCACCGACTAGACTCATTAAAACAATAAGGGAACCTTCATAAATCCATTTTTTGATGTATTTGACCATGCTGGAGAAGAAATGAGTGCCATACTTCATCAATTTTAGTGGTTGGGGGTCGGTTCTGCATTTTTCCCTGTGCCAGAGGAATCTCTTCATGTTTATCCTACAAAAATTATTTAAAAATCAAAATTGAATAGTCCATTGTGTAGAGAATTTTAGTAGCTTTCCAATGACACCAAGAACATAAAAATCCGAGCTCTGGATCAAATGTTATGCCCTTATGAAGATTTAGGCTAAAACTGGCAAAATTAGGGCAAAAATGGGTTCACAGGCTGAAATTTGAATTTTTTCCCATTTTTCAAATTTGGGAAATTTTCCCAAAAAATCCCTACACTTCACCACTCCACTGCCATGTGGCATCACCTGATTCGTCGGTGGAAATGTGGACTGAACCTGCCCTTTTCAGCTTTGATTTCATTTTGGGAAAAATTCCCCAAACACCCTACGCTCCACTCTCCTGCCGACACATGTCAGCCTCTCATTGCTTGGCGGGGACATGCCTTAATTTTTTATTTTGTGCCCTTTTAGATTTTGGAAAAATTCTCCAAATACTTCTGCATCCCTGACTCCCACCACTACGTGGACACGTGTTAGCTTCTAATCACTCGGCGGGCCTGCGGGCCAAAATTTTCCCTTTACGCCCTCCGTCAACTTTGGAAAATTTTCCAACTTACCTCCGCCGGCCCAAAATCTACCGCCACGTGGTGCTATCTCATTGGCTGTAGGCCTGTCAAGGGAAAATTTCTCCAAAAAACTTTGTCGAGCCATAAATTTCAAAATATTTGGAGTTAGGAGGAAAATTTTACCTTTGTGGAAATGGAAAGAAAACTCCTATCTGATGGAGCCATTTCCAGAATTTTTTGGGTCCCTCAGGCATGCAAAAAATTCATTTAAGTTCCAGCAAAGGAAAATGAGGAGAAGTTAGCCAAAAATAAGCATGGGGTTATTTTGGATAACACTTTTGGCAACTCAGAGGGGCCATCTACCTACTAGATGAAGTGATCAACTACCTTGAAGCATCCATTTGGCATGGAGTCATGAGTTCTATCCTGCAAACTGATCTAAACTTTGAAAACTTCCCTCTGAACCACTTTGAAGCCCATTGAACTTAGAGTTGACCTTCACCAAAATGCCACTAAAATGGACTGTGCAAGAGCAAAACCAGCGCCACAAAAACTATGTACAAAATTGGAAATCATATATACCCCAAGTGGGATATGCAAAATGTGCACAAGTACTTCTTTTGCTGAAAGCAAACCTACCTACACTACTCTAACCAAGAGCAAAGGGAGCTCAAACAACGTCTACTACTGGTAGGGAGAAATAGCTTCCCTTCCTCAAAAATGGCAGCCATGCAACTAATTTGGCACTAAACATGGCTGGTTGGATGAGTGAAAAATAAACAAGTATCTGGTCTTCCACCCAAATCATCAAGTTATCAACATTAATGGAAAATACCTCTTCAAAATGACTAGCAGTGGGCTCCTAGAGGTATTGATGGTGACCCTTGGTACTCTGATGCTCATCCTCATGCCCTAAAGTAGGCATGACTGGTTTTGGTTTCTCTCTTGGCTTTAATGAAGCCAAGTACCTGATTGGACAAGGTATGATCCTTTGAATTTGCCTGTTTCTTTGAAATTTAACACTAAAAATGGAGTCTTCTTGTGGACCTTCTTGAGTGGATGATGTGGAAGAAGTGAAAATCTCTTGCTCTTTCCCTTCCTCTTCCAATGAAGAACATGGAAGATTTAAATCTTCCAAACTTGGTTCTGATGGGCTGTCACAAAACATGGGCTATTGTTTTACAATGTTTTCCTTTGTGGCAGTGGGCTCTTGATGTTGGAGAATGAATGGTGGAGAAGAAAATGTTGTAATTTCAGTTGGGTCCTCCTCAAAACATTCCTCTAAGTCTGATAAACAACCAAACTCTTCAATGTCTTGCTACAACAAAGTCTCTTATGCCTCTTGTTTACAATTTGAACATGTTTTGTTCACCTCCATAATGGCTTCATTGATCAAATCAGCCCCTTCAAATGAAAGAAAAAATGTATCAAGAATGCTTTCTTCTTCTGTTGCAAAAACTAACTTGATCTAATCCATTTGCTCCTCTTCAATGGGATTTGGAGTTGGTTTTTCTTCCTCAACTACTATTAAAAAATCAGGCTTGTCCACCACTTGTTCTACAACTCCAACTTACTCTTTTTTTCCTTCATGAATGATTTTTGCAATTTCTTCTTCACAACATGGATCTAGGAATGCAAAAGGATGGATGGGTTGTGACTCAACTGGTTTTTTAATTATTTGTGGTGGTGGAGGAGGTAGAAACTCTAGTTTATTTAGAGGGAATGGCTTTTTGGAAGGGAAAAGAGTAGAGAAATTGAGGTGGGATGGGACACTAGGAGATGGAGAAATGGGATAAATATTTAGGACAGTAGATGGGAAACTTGAAGCTTGACACTGCTGAAATGATACAGGTTGAGAAAGAGGAAACGAAAGAGTATGAGATGGTGTACTTACTCGTTGATAAGCTTGTTGGATACTCTTCTCATACACCTCTATTCCCTCAGTCCACTTTGCAAGCAATGGAAGTCTTGCAATCATGAAGTCAAGCTTCTCTTGAGGGTTGTAATGCCTTGGAAAAGGTCCCCCCCATGGAAAAGGTTCTCTGAAACCAATTCCACATGCTTTCATTTGTGCTTGAGCCCTAGATTGCAACATGTTTACCTCCATCTTTTGGATCTTCTCTAATAGATCAGCATCTTGCATCTGATTGTCTTCATCATGTGCATACTCTTGTGCTTGATATGCTTCATAGCCAAAATGATTTTGGTATTGCTCATATGGGTATGCATACTAATTTTGAATATGATCAAAATGTTGATCTGGAGGATTTGAAAAATATGTTGGAGGTGAGAAACATTGCTACTACTGTAAATGAAAATTCCATGATGGAAATGAAGTCATGATTGCAAAACTTCATGGAATGAAATAAGATGGAAGATATGAAAAGAAGAATGGATGGAAGTGAATGGAAAGAAGGTCTGCAACTTCAGAGATGGGTTACTGATTAGATGGAGTCGCCATATGTGTTTCCAAGTGCCTCTAAAGGATGAGATCTTCATACGAACACACCAACCTACAAAAGATGAAATGGAAGACCTCTAAGGTCCCATCGAGCATGCCAAAACTATTAGTGAAAATTCACAGCACCCCCAAATGAGTTATGGATTTGATTTTCTATTGCAAAATCAGCTGGTGTGAATGCAAAACATTGATTTTTTTCCAAGGTGTGGGACCTTACAAGGTGAGAAAACTCTCTAGATTGAAGTTGGTTCTTACTCCTCTATTTAGATGTATGCATGCAATCTTTGCAGAGGTTCTAATTTAAAATTCCTACTCTAAAACTACCAAGGAGACAGGGTTGAGATAAAATAAGAAAATGGAAACAAAACTAAGCAAAAAAAAAAGGAGGTGATACACAAAAGGAGTGTTGAACTCCTTGCTTTGCAAAAATAGACACAAATTATGAATATGTAGCAACAAAACATGCAAAAATTACCATAATGTAATCAAGGATCAAAAGACAATAATAACTGCATGAGAGGATTGAAAATTGATCACAAAACATACATTATCATGCCCAGATTTGATACAATATGTTGCAATGGGAAAAAGGAAAAAAAACGTGTTAAAATCTCTATAGGAGGTCTAAAACTCCTTCAAATCCACCTGCTAAGGAGAAAAGAAGAGCTTGTAGAAGCAAGAACATCCAACCCTTTACAAATGAGCCAAATTTGGCTTTTAATGGCGAAGTGGAATAAAGGGAAAGTAAAAAAAACACGAGAAAATTGAATTTTGATCTACAACCACAGTCAAGACTCATTACAATAGCAACAGAACCTTCATAAACACATTTTTCAATGGATTTGACCATGCTAGAGAAGAAACGAGTGCCATACTTCATCAATTTTGGTGGTTGGGGGTCAGTTTTGCATTTTTTCCTATGCCAGAGGAATCTCTTCATTTTTCTCCCAAATAAATTCACCAAAAATCAAAATTTAATAGTCCATTGTGTATAGAATTTCAATAGCTTTCCAATGACACCAAGAACAAAATTTTTTTATCTCTAGATCAAAAGTTATGCCCTTTTGAAGATTTAGGGAAAAACTAGTAGAATTAGGGAAAAAATGGGTTCGCGGGCAAAAATTTGATTTTTTTCCCATTTTTAAAATTCGGGAAAATTTCCCAAAAAATCCATATGCTCCACCACTCCGCTGCCATGTGGCATTTCCAGATTCACCGGTGGAAATGCTGGCTAAACCTGCCCTTTTTTCCTTTGATTTCATTTTGGGAAAATTCCCCAACACCCCGCGCTCTGCTCTCTCCTGCCGAGACGTGTCAGGCCTCATGTTCCTGGCAGGGATGTGCCTCTATTTTTTATTTTGTGCTCTTTTTTAGATTTTGGTAAAATTCTCCAAATCCTTCCGCCACCCCACTCCCGCCGCTACGTGGACACGTGTCAGCTTCTATCGCTCGACGGGCCTGCGGGCCAAAATTTTCCCTTTGCGGCCCTCTACCAACTTTGGAAAATTTTCCAACTTACCTCTGCCCAGCCCAAAATCCATCGCCCACATTGATGCCATCTCATTGGCCATGGGCCTATCAAGGGAAAATTTTCTCCAAAAAAAAACTCCTGCCAGAGCCATAACTTTCAAAATATTTGGAGTTAGGTAGGAAAATTTTACGTTTCTGGAAAGGGGAAGAAAAATCCATCTAATAGAGCCATTTCCAGAAATTTTTGGTTCCCTGAAGCATGCCAAAAATTCATTTAAGTTCCAGAAAAGGAAAAGGAATAGAAGTTAGCCAAAAATAAGCATGGGATTATCTTGGATAACAAGTGTGTGATTTAATCTCTTCATGTAACTATTTTTACCTATAATTACATTTTTAAAATGTTTAATTAAATCTGATTGCATAGAAAGTTAACTAATTAATAATTCATGTGTGTGTTGGCATCATTTTTATAGATTGGTGCTTATTGTTATTCAAATGCTCATATTATACCATGCTCTCATTAATTAGAACAAGTCTTTAGCATACATCAAGTATTGTTTCAACAGGGATTTATTTTATGTTAGATATATATAATGGTTACATATGAGTTTGAGATTTTTTCAAAGTCTAAAGACTCATTTTATTGTATACTTATTTACAGATACCTCTAGCAGAAGACCTCTTTTGCAAAATTTGTTCATTCTTACTTGCTACTTCCCTCTAGAATACTCAAGTTATGTTACAGATCTTGATGGTTAATATACCTTCATATAATTGCACCCAAAAGGATTATAAAATACTCTATTATTGGTGAGGTACCTCATCATTGCAACTTCAACACCTATATTGGGTGCCCTCAATGCACTACCATGATCTTCACGATGATCTATTTAAGATTTATGAAGTTCATCATCAAGAATTATGCTTCCAATACTCTTATACATCTAATCTATGGTGAATGGTTATTGAAAACACCTAGTCAAAATTTGGTGAATCTCTTGAGCTTTTAATTTTTAACGATATATTAGAACACTTCGCTAAATCTAGAAGATTTAATTTTTTTCGTCATTTTGGTGGACTAAGTGTAGTAAACTATGATATGTCATGTAAATCATTGTATTTCAATATATATTGTCTCCATATTTCTAGTTCTCCCCCACCTCTTTGAGGTCATTTTATTCTATTTTTTGGTACACACCACCTGCTAAACCTATTACTACTACTTCCAATGGGACTCAGTCATAAGTTTACTAATACTCATTTTGACCATATACATATGATGAGAGCTATAATAATATCCTCCAAATTAACCTCATAAAAATTTATAGTACTTTGGACTTGGTTGAGAGATATAATATACTATCCCAAGGAATTATGGTTGTTTCTCTTAAGGCTTTAATGCAATGTATCCATTCATTCCAATCTCATTATACCCATGGTGATTGCCGAAAATGTTTAGAAGTTAATTACCTGTATTGTGAAAAAAACACCCTTTGAAGCAAAATTTGCGCAGAAAATATTTATAAAAATATTCTTAGAACTAAATATGAAAACACATATATAAAAAATGAAGCGCTAACTTACTCAAATCAATTTAAATCCCAATTTATTCTAGACATTAGTTTTACCCAAAAAAATATATTTCAACCATTATCAGCTTACATAAAGAGTATACATATGTGATCTCTCTCCTTATTCCTTTTAATCATTCATGTAGACACTAAATCTATGCACTAGGGTAATTTCTAGGTTCTAAAGCATACTAATGTATACATTATTCTGAAGCAAGAAAAATAGTGGTTGAAAACTCCATTTGGAATTTTGATTGCTTTATTCTCTTACACTTAACTGGGTTTACAAAATCTTGTAGCTCTACTAGCACTTAACTGATTTATATTTTATGGACTCAAGAAGTAGCACCCAATTCGGAAAAATTCATCGAGGTCCTCTTGTCCCCTTTCTGGGTGCACATGTTCCTTCTCTTTCTTCTTCTTACTCTTTCAGGTCCTTTTCACTTCTTGGTCACCTTTTCACATTTTAGGTTGGATTTTTCGCCTGTCAATTACAAAATTCAAACAAGGGAATCATATATATATACTTAGTTACTTCTTATAAATAAATGCCAAAGCAATATAAGCATTATTTATGACCACCTAATCTTACACAGAGGAAAAAGAGCACTATAAGGCATATATCTAGCACATTCATACAAGGCATAAGGTTTTCATTTGTCTACAAACAAAACATCGGAGGGGAGTTCGTATTATTACATCACACACATTCCGCATTACTTTAAGCAATCTGGATCTATTCTGCTATCATTTTACAACCTAGTGCATCATTACACACACGAGCACAAAGAAGTATATGGATTTTAAGATGTAGTGTTGCACATAGTCTGTAAGTTCACTCTTTGGGTGACCGTCAGTGTCAATCTGGCTCCACATTCTAACATCTTTTTTATTAGATTTGACATGGTTTACGGATATGTACTATTATTTATCTATTTTATTAGGTACATGTGTGATGAAAACCCTAATAGCGAAACTAAAGAGAAAAAGAGTGAGTAGAAGTAACTATCCTCACACCTAGAAAAGATTAGACTGCAAGAATTTTTAGTGGACACATGCACGCATATCATTCAATAACGCCTAGGAAACTCCTATCCTCCCATGGGTATTTCTATCCTATACAGTTAAGAGTTCCAAAAACCTTAGGGAATTTTTATGACATTATTTCCATCTTGTTCTCAGTAGATACTCAGTCCATATCATTCCCAAGTTACATCAAATTAGCTAATTTATATTTCCTCCCTCTTTTTCTTAGGGCTTTACATTGTTGGATGCTTATTGCTTGGACATTACTTTAGTTTATCATTTGAATATCATTAGTTACAGTAGTTACTCTGAAATCAAGGTTTGATTGAATTTGGATTAAATCATCTAGTGAACCCATTACGTTCGAACCCTACCCATGCTTCAAGGGTTTTTTGTTCTCTTCACCCATATTGGTCGTTTCAGTCTTCTTAAGCACATTGATATTCCTCCTTCTACCTATAAGTTCTCTAAAACTAATGGATGAATATGCTAATCTCTTTCTCAACTCAACAATACATTCCTTTTGAAAACATTGATTTTTTTATAGTGAACAATCATATGATGATGATACTAATGTTAATCAAGAACAACATGAAAAACTAACTAATTTCCGTTCTTCTTTATTCACCAATCCTACACATATTCTGCATGTCATAAATGCATTTCTCACTACTAAAATTTTCTCATGATGCTACCACTCTCCCCTCTAATGGGTTCCCTCCTCAGCTTCCATAACCTCCATCCCACCTTAAACCATTCCTTTTTCTTTTACAACAACTAATACTACCCTTATTCCTCCGAATACTTCCCATACATAATCTGTGTATTGTTTGAGAACTCATGAACTATCATCATTGTACCATGAATTTGAAAACTCAAATTCACCAATTATAAAAATCCACTTCATATTCTTCTCCTTCTCTAGATTCATCACTCCTCCTTCATATCCCTTTTGCCACCCACTATCTCCTCTAATCAGTTTCCTCCTAACTTCATCGCACCTAATATTTCTACCTTCAATGGACATTGGACATGGCAAACCTCTAGAATACCTTGGATCCATTCATGTTGCATGTCTTGATTATTGTAATGACCTTACACTATAATATAATTAATTTCCTCAATTTGGTAACATAGTTTACATATTTAGTGGACGTATTCTTGAACATCGACAGTAAAATATCCTATGCAAAAATATCAAAAAAAAAAAAAGGCTCCAATGAACATCTTACGGACTATGTCATGCAGTATAATAAAAATCTAGCCAAAATTACTAATGTTCTAGATTATTTGGAGTTGCAAGACCTCTTCATTCAAAATTCATTTTTCTCCACTCCAAGAGAGTGTAATTTATGAAATTTCTCCGTATTTTTATTAATTTGGTCACATGCTCAAATTGCGTGAAAGAAAAAATAATGTCTATGGGAAAATTAAAATATTAAGATATTTCTTCCACCTCCTCTTCCAATAAGTTTCAAGCCAAGTTTTCATTCAAACCATCCACTAATCCTCACCGAAGTTAAATCCAATTTCAACATTATTTATACATTGGCCACGCTTAAATTGTTAATCCATGTGGTGTAATTTCACTAAGCTACCTTACGTACCTTGATTCCTATTACTGCAAGTCATTAAAAGAAATTCAATTAATCTCCGTCCAACGCTCAATATAGACCCTTATCGACCACATGGTCGTAATTACGATGGAAAATTCACAATGTGATTATCACCAATGCAATTGAAATTCCATTGATCATTTTTTTTAAAATCAAACATATCATACAAGATCTTATGAACAATAATGTAATTCAGCTCCCTGATCCATCTACTTCTAAGTCGGTCAATGATCATCAAAATTTTAAAATCTTCAATGACCCATTACCAAAACATGAAAATCCACCTATTGATTCCTCTGTAAACCATACATATCATTTTGTGCCTCCTCCTTCATCTGCGTCACTTTATTTTCTCATTTCTACTACTAACATGCCACCACTAGTTATTACATTATCGGATCGTGATTACCATGCCAAATTTTCCTCTATTTCATTGTGTATTTATATTTTTATTGGTGCTCATATAGTCAATAATACTATGGTCCATCCCTCGAGACCTTTCCAATGCATGATATATGGCACTCCTACTAGCCATCAACTTTATAACCTCTCAAAATCACATTTCCAGTACATAATTATGTAGTTCTTGTCATTCTTCCCATTACTATTAGGTTTCTTTCCATAACAACACCTTTCCTCATTATATCTAAAATAAAATGTTTGTGACATGGTCCTACATCTTCATTGGCTCAGCGCTATCTAGGTTATCCCTTAGATGCTTCACTTATGTATTAAGTTCATACACAATAAGAAAGTTGTCAACATCAAACATATATCACCATGTACACCATTACCTCGGCCCATTCATGCCTCTATTTTATCACTGGTCACATCATTAAGGCCTCATGCACCTCTCAAGTATAAATCTATCTCATCATCTATTTCTCGCATTTAGACACAACCTACCTCATGATCCCATCTTCCTCACTGGTCCATTAGTCCACCTCATTAGCCTAAGTCCTCTACTAAGGAAACCTCTTCATATAAGTGTTCTCCACGTCCTTTACTACATCGATCCTCGCTCACATACACATAGATATATATTTTTACACTAGGATTCCTAGACCATTGTCACATGCCTTCTATTTCGTCAGATACCAGATAACGGGCCCTCTCTTTTCACTATCGTCAAATAGCATTTTATCCCTCACACACTTAGTGGCATCGAAATTTATTCCCCCCATCACTATTGATTATCTCTATTGTCTACTCATAGCATATTTTAATACAATTCATGCTCTGTGATTCATGTCTACCTTTCTAAGTTCTCTCAAATCTATGACACACACATTATACCATCATTACATGATGATCTCTTTTTCTATAGTTTATACTTGACTGCTTACTGGGAGAATTCCTAAATCAACCTCATCTCATGGACATCTGTTGGGGGGTAAATGTAACGCCTCCAATTTTCACATCTTACACATCATAGCACACCTTCACTTTTACACACCACCTACACATTTTGGTTGCAATTACTCTTGTTAGATTATATTATTTACATGTTACACTTTTTTTCCCATGATAGTTGGATAATCATTATGTCACTCTCCTTTTTATACACACAAGTCCATTAACTTGGTACCATGAGGTGAATGTATGAATTTTATAAATTATTACATAATGCATGATTCTCGATACTTATTTTTACTAGTCCTGTCGAGGATACTTTTGGCATCTACCTTTTCTACTCTCATAGTTTACACATGTCATGTCCTATCATTAGAGTATTTAATATTTTTGTTCTCTATCAATTACTTTTTGTTGATATATACATGATTCTACTTACTACTTATATTTCTAAAATTCTAATGGGTTCTTCTTGTATAACATTTTCCTTGTAAGTTACTATACAACCATGGTTACATGTTTGCTATTATTTTCCACTATTTTTGGGTTTATGCCCTATGTCATGCTTGATCATTGTTTTCTTATGGTTGTTTTGACCATGATTGTCTTGAGTTATTCTGAGTGATGTCCCCTGTCTATAACTCACTTTTCAATGCCCCTCTTATCTTCATATGTTCTGGTTACTTTGTATTGTATTGCATGATTTTATACTAACACTTGTTTTTATCCTACATTATTTACATGCTGCCTTAGATTCTACCATGCACATCCTCTGCCCCATGTAGGTATAAAATTCCATGATATGCATATAGGTTTTAAGTCCTCTCCTCTGGGTCGTATCCTCCTACATCTTGTCACATGCACCTAAATGAGTCGAGGAAACAATTGGGTTTACAAATACCCATTACAACATCTCAAAGCTCAAGAATATAATAACACATCACAAAAACTGTAAAATAACACAGTCGTAGAGTGGACTAGAATCAGACTTGGATCACAAACACACAACAAACAATAGTGCCTAGTAATAAACATGAAATAATGGGCATTTTTTTCCCAACTAGGAGCATGCATCTTTGGGAAAAAATAGACAATTTCTCTTAATTCAATGCATTTTCAAGAAGTTTCAATAGATTTATAAATTATCAAACACTTCTCTTTAGTTACAGAATTCTATCAATTTGTTACAAATTCTATTATAATACAGTTACAAATGGTTATAATCGGTTACAAATCAAGACATGCCAATCTACAATGGCAACTATAATTCAAGATGTGGCATGGGACTAAGAGAAAAACAAGACCTCTCTCTGCAACACTCTTTCTATTGGCATGAGATCGCCTAAAAAATTCACTTTTAGCGTGAGATCACCCTATTGGTACCCAGATTTAATCTTCTTCAAATGCCTAGTAGCATCATGGATTTGAAAAGACACTCAGAGGAAAATAGATGATTATTTATGTCATTTTTTACCCAAGGAAGCGATCTATAAGAATTTTTTAGCACTTAGACTTTGAAAGAAGTGGGTATCACCTTAATAGGATGTGATCTTATCCTAACTATTTTAGTTTGTGCCTTTAAACCAAGGTAAGAGAACCTATTTTGTAACCTCTATTATTAAAGGAGACAAAGATACATTTATTTTGCACAAAATTTATAGAGAAGACCTTGGGGAAAATATTATCAACACACCAAATATGAGTCTCACGAGTTGTCCTGTCTAGATTATGGAGATATTTTCAACACAAGGAAAAGGTTACTAAATAAATTTGGAATCCTGATTTCTTATACATATTTTTAACAGTGGGATTTTGCATTTGTTCATACACAAGATAAAAACAGGGGTAGTTCAGGGTAGGATGATTTTTTTTGAAGGATTTTGGTGGGAGATGAAGCAGGACATAGAGGTGATTACACCAGATCTTTTGATAGACATCACAATAATGAACAACTTCACAACAGAAATATCAAGAACAGTCAAGATGTTCCTTCAACCAAAGGGTGTGACATAATCTCTGAGACTCTAACACGAATGATGAAATTTAAATCAATTAAACACTAAAATTTCTGGTTAATCATGCCTAAGGTACATGTGAAGACTTATAGATGTTATTTATTAGCAAATGACAGTGATTTGATTTTAAATTTTTTTATCTCATACAAGATGAAGGATCTTCTTGAAATGAAATTACAAATACCATTAGACTATCATAGGGATGATATATTGTGTCATTTCACAAAAAATTTCAGTATAATAATACAACAGGAAACAAAAATAAGACTATTTACAGACATTCTTATAGTAAAGCAGACACAACATTGCTAGAGATTAGACACAAATTAATTTTAAAATTCCTTAGATTCATTAGCAAGGGAAAGCTTCCAGAGCAATCTCAATGCTTGTCAATGGCCATACATCTACAAAAAACTTGACACAATAGAAAATCTAACACAGAAAGAAAAAAACAGGTAATCTCGGCTTTTTGCTCTCGATAAGATGGCTTTCTAAAAAAAAAATCTCAATAATTAATACTCCAACCTTTTACAAGATTAATCTCATTGTATTTATAATACATCCCTTTACATCTAATTTTCCCATCAAAAGATAAATATTCAAAGCACCTTTGTTGCACATATCGGATCATGATTTGCAGAAAGTGACGTTCAAACAGATTCGCAAAAAAAATTGCCAGTTGTTTTTCAAAAAAGGTGAATCATTGCAAATATTTGCATCATTGTTCTAACTGGAGGCATATTCTTCATCCTTGGTGCCTACAGCACCTTTTCCCCTCAAAAGAGAAGAATATTCGAGGGACCTTTTCTTGTTACCAACTTTCTTTCAGACAAATACATTTATTAAATTCAGATCCGAAATCTGCCAGGTTGACTAATTATTAACTGATAACATTTCTGGGAACCTCGAATAATGACTAGGATTCCCTACCATCACATTTCAGTAGTCCTTCTAATCGTTTTGATTATCTTATGTGAGAAATTCCTCCTTTAATAAATTTTCAAGAGCCTCTACATAGATGGACTTGACAAGGTCATCCCTTTTTTTCTTTTGAGGCAATGCATGTTTAACATTTTGTGACCTGCACTTTCATCATTTCATCGTTTTCCCCTCCTTCTCCTCTGAAATTTTACCCTGCAACTTCTAGATCTGGAATTTTTCATTTTTGCATGAGCTTGAGCAAAAATCCACCTCAAAAAGTACTTTAGATTTACAATTTAAGCTCACAAATTGAATCAATTAAACTTTGTAGATGAAAACGACATAGATATGCTATAAAAATTGATTAATAATGATGCAAAAATGCATCTCCCAAACATCCTAGTAGCTTCAATGGTGGAAAAATAAAATGAAATGCATACCTACCGTTGATCATGGCTTTCAACTTTTAATCTGAGCCCTCCATATGGTGGAATGTGATTGAAAACGGGTCAAGGAGCACCATTTGAAATTTTATAATTTTTTGGAAAAAAGTAAAATGCTGACATTTTTATCTGACCCCTCCACCCTTAGAAAATAGGCTTAACACATGTCTCAATGTGGGTCCTAGCAGAGCTATGCTTCAACTTACAATTTTATCCCCTTTTTTACAAAAGGCAAAAAAACCTTAAATAACCCCAAAGCTTTCTTTCTCCATTTCTCCACCTACTACATGTCTCAATGGCACATTTTGAGATGGTCTCAAAAAGTAGAGACCCCAAAAAACCAAGGGCCTGAACACGTGTCTCATTCCGAAAAAGTCCCCAAGCATCCTCTTGGCACTTCTTCAAAATAAAAATCAAGGGTCGATCCCCAAAAATGTGTCGGTCCCTCTATGTGTCCTAGGCCCCTTTTAGGAAGTTTCTTGAAAAGTCTAAGTATGGGAAGGCCTAGTAGAAGCCTCCATGTGTCTTTCTGGTGTAACTTCAAGATGGTCCTGCAAGAGTAGAGACCATGAGCAAGTGTGGGCTCACCACATGGACATGATTTAGGTTGAAGTGAGCCTTAGAAATTTTAAAATGCATCATAGAGCTGCATGAAACCAGGAAGGGCCACGTGTTAAAATAATGTTGAGAAGTAATTTTTACTGGGAAACTACACCCTTCAAATTGTAAAATGCAAGATAGCCACCATTTGAGCCTATGGAGATAAAGAACATAATAGAGGCCACAAACTGAGGGATTTAAAAGTTTGATGGGGAAAGACTAATTTGAGCACCAACATTGGCTCTAACTTGAGGATGGGAACTCCCCATGAATGCCACAATAAAAAATAGTAGACCAAGTGCCAAGAATAGACTAAGTGCCAAAAACATACCATTGAGCAACAGATTCAAAGGATAAGCCTACAGAGCAAAACAACCACAACCATCCTCCAAAAAACGAACTAAGAAACCAATAGAAATAGGTCACCAAGGACTAGAATGAATAAAAACATAAAATAAGATGAGAAAAAAGAACTATACACTATACAAATGGAATATACCTTGATTCTGAGAAGTCAATCAAGGAAATGCTTCAAAATGCCTTCCATTAACAAGAAATTCAAGTAGTTCCCTGTCTAAGTCTTTTAGGAAGAAGGTATTTTCACCAATTCAAATATCAATTGAGTAAGGGTCTATCCACAATGCATTAAATTTACCATGCTTTCCCTTATCTTCATGCTTGTTATGCCATAATAGCACAAGATCCCCAATGCTGAAAGCTCTGGGTGTTACCTTTTTGTCAAAATAGCCTCTTCAACTATTCTCTGAACTTTACATGTCATTTATGGGATGCCTTTCTCTCCTCATCCAGGTCAATAATCTGGTTAACTCGAGCATCATATAAACAAAGTTCTTGGTCTTCAATTTTTTGAACAAACTAAAATGAGGACAATTTCAAATTGAGGGGCAGCAGAGCTTGAGTTCCATATACCAATTCAAATGGGATTTTACTAGTAGATCTATTGAAAATGATTCTATCAGCCCAAACAACAAACTTAAGTTCCTCACCCCACTTCCTTTTGTTTAGCTCCAAGGTTCTCCTAATGATCTTTAACAAGATTTTATTGTTGGACTCATCTTTTCCATTTCCTTTGGGATTGTAGTTAGAAGCATATGTCAGATTGATCCCATATTATTTGCACATCTCCAGAAAAGGTTTGGCTCTAAAACTCATGGCATTATCAACAACAATTTTAAGATTCACTCCAAATATACATCATTTGCTTGAGACCTCCATCTCTGATAATATGTCTTTCACCATGGTGTGGGGAACATAAGAAACAACATTAGAACTTAAGATGTAGGGTCTGAAAACCTTTGTTTCTTTCACCAAGGAAAATTCTTGCTTGTCCCTAATGGTGTATTTTAACTCAACTCCCTACAATACCTTACTGAAAAAGGAAATTGGTCTCTCAGCCCCTTCATCATCCTTCTGTAACAAAAAAGATGCAATGGTGTTTTCTGAAGCAAAAGAAAACAATTGAAAATGTTTCTTGTAATTTGGGGCTCCCAAAAAAAGGGCATGCTTTAGTGCTTCTTTGATCCCATCAAAATCCTGAATGGTTTCCTCTTCCCACTTGATGATCTGGTCTTTCTTAAACATGCAAGTGATGGTGAGAGTCAACTCAACAAAGTTAGACACAAATCTTCTAATGAAATTGTTTTTCCCAAAAAAGGATTGGATTCCCTTCTTGGGTCTTGGAATTAGAACCTTGCTGATAGCTTCTACCCTCTCGAGATCAATCATGACACCATCCTTTGACACAACATGACCAACTAACTTGGCCTTTTGCACTTTAAAGTGGCACTACTTGGGATTCAATGATATGCCAAATTCTCTATATCTAATCAATATATTTTCCAAGTGCTACAAGCAATCATTTCTCTTCCTGGAAAACACAGTTACATCATCTTGATAAACAATAATGAAATCATTAATGTAACCAGCAACAACCACATCCATTGCCCTTTGAAATGTTGCTTCAACATTCATAGACCAAAAGGAATTCTATTATAGACACATGTTCCCCAAGGAGTGGAAAATGAAGTATTAATTCTTTCTGATTCCTTTAGAACAACTTGATTATATCTAGAGACACCATCCAAAGTAGAAAGCAACTAAGATCTAGTCACTAATTGTAGCATATTTTCCATGATTGGAAGAGGATAATAATCTTTCATTGATGCTCTGTTCATATTTCTAAAATCCAAGCATATCCTAATATCACAATTCTTTTTTGTAACTGGTACTAAGTTTGCGACCCAAGAAGAATACCTTATTGGATGAATAATCCCTCCATCCCTTAACTTCTTTAACTCATCTTGAATTTTCATGGAGAGGATTGAATTAATTGGCCTCTACTTTTTTCTAAATGGTTTTGCATTTGTTTTGAGAGGAATATCATGCTAAAACAAATCCTCTCTGTATGCTTTTAGCTCAGAAGAAGACCAAGCCAAACAATCCTAATATTTCTTCAACAATTGAACATATTAATGTTTTTCTTCCTTGCTTTGATTGCTTCCCAACCAGATCTTCCTTATTTTCTCCCTTATGCCAAGGTCATGCTCTTCAACATCCCTTGAGGCTACTATATTTCTGTGAATAATGCAATTATCATTATCAAAGTTTGATTCAAGAGCAACCATCCCTATAGGAATGGTACTGGTTTTCAATTGGATGATGTCTTTGACAAACAAAGTTTATTTTCCTTCTGTTATACACACCATTGGCTCCCAATCAATACACTGATCAAGAAACTCCCTTTTTTTCTAGAGAAACCATTTCACCTGGGCATCATTATCAAATACTTGCCATTTTTTTACGTTGTCTGGGACAGATGGCCTTGTTAGTATTTCAACATTATATTCACAATTAGGGTACATTTCACAAACATCAAATTGATATCCCAAGACTGCAAGATGGTCTACAACAACATTGAACTTTTGATCATGATGCACAATATTAAATCAGTTAAACATTTCAATCAAATCCTAAACTGCATGCGTGTATTGTTTCATTCTCTGATTTTTAGTAGCATATAATTTTCTAATTTGTTTGACAATCAGTTCTGAGTCTCCTTTGACAATGATATCTTAAATATGATACTTCCAAGCAATTCTCAAACCTAATAATAATGCTTCATACTCAGCAATGTTATTAGTGAATTCAAAGTTAAGTTTGAAATAAAGTATAAACTCTTCTTGGTTTGGGGAGATTAGAACAATGCCGGAACCATTTCTAAACTTGCAACAGGCTCCATCAAATAACAAGGTCTAATGTAAACCAGCCTATTGAATACATTCACACTGAGCAATATATTGCTCCCTACCATCAGGAAACCCCACAAAGTTATCTGCATCCACATCAACATATAACACTTCATAAGAAGCATTATTTGGATCCTCAATGAGGTGCAACATTTTCTTCTCTCCATACAACTTTAGAAGGCTGCCTTCAGATGCAATGGTGGAAAAATACATATCCATTTGAACATTTCCACCAACACTTGCAGCCCACTTTCTTGATAAAAGCATGACCCATTTGGCAGGGCAATCAAAAATGACAAAATCAAGTTTCAAGTTCTTACCTAGATAAGCTGCAAGTTGTACCACCAATCCTTTCACACATCCAACAATGGGCACCTCTCTAGGGTCCATGGAAGTGCATTTTCCATATGCCACTATCACTTTGATAGCTAGACCATTCATGACCTCAAGAGGCATGACATTGCATGATGCACTGGAATCAAACATACAATTATGCAGCAGTCTATCCTTAATGATCAAAGTTGTAAAAAATGGATGAAAATTTATTTGGGATTCAACCAAAGATGTGCCCAAGTAAACCTCAGGTACTTATCCAAGCTCTTCCAATGCTGGTAGTGTTTCAAGGTCTACAATAGTTGGAGGAGGAGTTTCTATAATGTTTACATTTCTGCCTGGGGTACTCTTTTCTTCTTTCAATCCCAAGTACTCAAATGCTCTCTTCTTGTGCTCAGGAATCCTAAGAAACTAAATAATTGGAAAATTAACTTTGATTTCACTCAAAACCTAGGAAATGTCATATGGAACATTCTTTGGCAAGGTAACATTGGAAAGGTGATTAGAAAACTCATCAGATGGAATGGGATTCTTGACAGTTTGGGCATGAGGAGAAAGTATGAATCTTTTTTGGGACAAAAAGGACTTTAGAAGGTGTTTCTTTCTTAGGATCCTCTTTAAGAATACTAGTAAGCAATGGAGTTTTATGTTTGGCTTGAGGCCCTTCTCCTTTGACAACTCTACTCCTAGTATTATAATCCTTTTCTTGAGCAACAACAACGTTCATCAATAACTACCTATCTTCCTCCGAAGGGATTCCTTCATCATATTTATTTATCATTAAAGCTCTTAAATACTCAAAGTCATTATTAGGTATTTAAAAATCTTGCACTACATCTACTTCAAAAGTATGAGAAGGAGGAATAAGTGGTTCCCAGTGAATGCAATCCCAAAAATTTGCAGTAGTTCGTGCACTTATCACTTCGGTTGAATATTCACCTTGTTGTGAGCTTGAAGACAAACCCATCATGCAAATATCATCATCAGTACCATCATCATTATCATATTCTTATTCTTGTTGATTTACTTCACATGGAGGATGCGGTAGAAAGCATCTATCACACATATCAATCTCATTGGCTTCATCAACAACAACAACCCGGGCAGTCAGAGGAATAGACACCATTCTACTTTCACGTGCTTATCACCCCTAGGAGGATTTTCAAATCTGTCATTATTTTGTGCCTTTTGATGACCTTGTGAACTCTGCCCAATTCCTTTCTCTTCCTAGGCTAGTTTGTAGGAGATTTCTTTAACAGCCCCTACCAAAGTTTTAACAACCTCCTCAAGCTCCACACCCTTTCCTGCTTGAGTTTTTTCTCTGTTTATTAGTTTAACACATTCCCTCTTAGGAGGTTTTCCAATGGCCTTGATGTTGTTCTCAATTTTCATAGCCATAGTAAAGGCCCGCCTTAAAGTGCTAGGGTTTTTATCCCTCAAATAGTATGTAGCCTTCTTGTCAAATGCATTAGCATACTTTATAAGACAATATTTTTCACATGGCCTCAAATTCATAGGGAGTCTTCTCAATGTCTTATTGAATCTTGTATTAAACTCATGCACTGATTAATTATTATTCTTTTTAATATTCTCAAATTCTGACAAGAGAAACCTAGGGTTTATTTTTTCACCATACTACAATCTAAATACATTCTTCATTTAAGTCCAAGAATCAATATTATCAGGAAGAGATTTATACCAGTCCCTTGCATCCTCTTTTACAGTATGAATAAATAATTTAATGTATACATCTTCAAACTCTATTTTGAAATCCTCCATCATATTGACAATGAGTTTTAAGTGCTGATCACCAGTTATTGCATTATTTCCTTGAAACTTAAGCAGTTTGTTTCTTACATCATGTGGCACAACATTTGGATAACTAACCATCCCTCTAAAACTGATGGTACCAAAGGTATTAATGAAAAATGGAGATCTGGGTGGAGGTTGAGCCATATTATTCTTAGGAGGTGATCTTACAGGAGAAAAAGAGTGATGAGGAGTGAGAGGTCTGTGTGGTACATGGATATAATTTTCAGAATGACTATCCTCTAGAGGTTTTGTCTCTTGGAAAACTTTATTAGATTTTGAAAATACAGGGGTAGATCGATAAGCAAATGTTTCAAGTATAGATGATGGACCCTCTCTAGATGGAGAATTTGGATTTACAAAGATGCTACCTAATTCAGAAGAAGTTGAGGAAGTATTGCAATCTTCAACTGCATGTCGATCAATTTTACCAATGGAGATCACTTTTCTTGATGGGTATTCTCCAAAAACCTTCCAAATTTTTCCTCCTTCTGAATTAGACTTTTCAAACTGCAGAAACAACCTTCTACTATGGTCCGCAGTGAAGAAAGATCTTCATCCTTCCAGATTTTCAAAGATTAGTAACAAATTTTCAATTGACAGAGGTTAAGATACTGGTATTTATCAAAATTAAATCAACTCGGAGCCGCCACTAAGGATTTTCACTCTAGTTGTGAAAATGCACTAAAATAATCTATCAAATGTTTTTCAGTACTGGAATCTCATGCAAAGCTTTACAAATCAGACCTTTCTTCACCCAAATTTATCAATGGTGAGGAAAAATTAGTACAATAACTGCTGGAAAAATTGGACAGACAGCACATAAAACTTATAACATTGTTCAATCCTTACAGATCTAATCAGAGAATGATTTTTAAAACACGTATTTGTACATAGAACGACAAGAAACATTACCAAGGTTTGGAAATATTCAAATTCTTCAAATAATTCCATAGAAAAGGAGCCATTCTATTGTTGTTGACATGACAAATGGATATGAAATGGAAACAAATCAACAAATCAGTCTCGGCAACGCAAATATGTTCCTAGCAACGTAAATCAGTTCCCTGACAACGTAAATCAACTCCCTGGCAATGACACCATTTTGGTGTTGGTACCCAGATTTCATCTTCTTCAAATGTTGAGCAACATCATGGATTTGACAAGACAATCAGAGGCAAATAGATGATAATTTATGTCATTTTTTAGCCGAGGAAGTGATCTATCTGAATTTTTAACACTTAGACTTTGAAAGAAGTGGGTAGCACCTTAAAAGGATGTGATCTTATCCTAGCTATTTTAGGTTGTGCCTTTCAACCAAGGTAAGAGAACCTATTTTGTAACCTCAGTTATTAAAGGAGACGCAAATACCTTTCTTTTGCCCAAATTTTATAGAGAAGACCTTGGGGAAAATATGATCAACACACCAAATCTGACTCTCATGAGTTATCACTTCCAGATTATGGAGATATTTACAAAACAAGGCAAATGTTACTAAAGACATTTGGAATCCTAATTTCTTCTACATATTTTTTATAGTGGGATTTTGCATTTGTTCATACAGAGGATAAAACAGGGGTATTTCAGGGTAGGATGAATATTTTTGAAAGGATTTTGGTGGGAGATGAAGCAGGATAAAGGTGATTATATCAGATCTTTGGAGGGACTTCACAACAGAAAGCTCTAGAACACTCAAGGCATTCCTTCAACCAGAGGGTGTGCTTCAGTGGAGGCCTAGATAAGCATGTTTTCACATAATCTTTGATAATCTTACATGGAGACTCAAATTTCAAGGCTCAATTAAACACTAAACTTTCTGGTTAATCATGCCTAAGGTACACCCAAATACTTACAGAGGATCTTTGTCAAAAAATGACAATGAATTGATTTCAAATTTGTTTATCTCATCCAAGATGAAGGATCTTCTTGAAATGAAATTACAAATACCATTAGACTATCACAGGGACAAGATCCTGTGTGATTTCACAAAAATTTCAGTATAAGATTGCAACAGGAATGAAAGAAAATATTTGCATACATTTTGAAAATAAAGCAGACACAAAATTGCTAGAGATTAGACACAAATTAATCCCAAAATTGCTTAGATTTATAAGTAGGGGAAAGCTTCCTGAGCAATCTTAGTGCTTGTCAATGGCTATACATCTACAACCAACTTGACATGATAGAAAACCTAACAAAAAAATAAAATAATAGGTAATCTCGGATTTGTCCTCTTGGGAAGACTTCTTTCTCAATTTTTTTCTTAAGAATTCATACTCCAACCTTTTGCAAGAGTAATCTCATTGCATTTGTAATACACCCTTTACATCCAATTTTCCCCCCAAAAGATGAATATTCGAAGCACCTTTGTTGAACATATCCGATCATGATTTGAAGAAAGTGACATTCAACAAATTCACAAAAAGTTGCCAGGTGTTTTAAAAAAAGTGAATCATTGTAAATATTTGCATCATTGTTCTGATTGGAGGCATATTCTTCATCCTTGGTGCCTGCAACACCTTTTCCCCTTAAAAGAGAAGAATATTTGAGGGACCTTTGCTTGTTACCAATTTTTTTTATACAGAGACATTTAACAAATTCAGATCCCAAATATGCCAGGTGGACCAATTATAAACTAATAATGTCTCTGGGACCCTCGAATAATGACTAGGATGCCATACCAAAAATTTTCGGGAGTCCTTCTAATAATTCTTAATCACTTCATGTAATAAATCCCTCCTTTAATCATTTTTTAGAGCCTCTGCATAGCTAGAATTGACATGTCCTCCCTTTTTTATTTCAAGGCAACATCGTTTTAACCTTTTGCACCTGCACTTTCATCATTTCATACTTTTTCCCTCCTTTTCCTCTGAAATTTTATTCTGTAACTTTTGGATATGGAATTTAGAATTTTTGCACAAGCTTGAGAAAAAATACACCTCAAAAGTACTTCATATTTACAAATTGAGCTCCCAAATTGATTCAATTGAACTTTGTAGACCAAAACGACAAAAAATTTCCAAAAATTTGATGAAGAATGATGAAAAAATGCATCTTCAAACATCCTAGAGCTTCAATGGTGGAAAAATCAAATGAAATGCACAACTATCATTGATATTTCCTATCAAATTTTAATATGAGCCCTCCACATGGTGAAATGTGATTGGAAATGGGTTTGGGAGCATTTTTTGACATTTTATAATTTTTGGGAAAAAGTAAAATGTTAAAAAATTTCTCCACCACTTTGCCCTCAGAAAAAATTCTTGACACTTGTTTAAATGTGGGTTCTAGTGGACCTATGCTTCAACTTACAATTTTACCCCCTTTTTACAAAAGGAAAAAAACTTTAAATAACCCCAAAGATTCGTTTCTCCATTTCCCCACCTGCTACGTGTCTCAATGGTGCATTTTGAGATGGTCCTGAAAAGTAGAGACCCAAAACAACAGCGAGACCAACACTTGTCTTTGTCCAGTAGATTCTCCAAGTTTCCTCCTGACGCTTTGTCAAAATAAAAATCAAGGGCCAATCCCCAAAAATGCACGGTCCCTCCACGTGTCCCAGGACCTTTTAGGAAGTTGCTTCGAAATTCTAAGTACGAGAAGGCCCAGCAGAAGGCTCCACGTGTCTTAATGGCATAACTTCAAGATGGTCCCAAAGAGTGAAGACCCTGAGCAAGCATGGGCTCACCATGTGGACATGATTTGGGTTGAAGTGAGCCTTAGAATTTTTAAAGTGCCCCATAGAGCTACATCTAACTAGAAAGGGCCAAATTTCAAATGATGTTGAGAAGTAATTTTGACTCGGAAACTACACCCGTAAAACCGTAAAATGTGGGAGATCCACAATTTGAGCCAAGGGAGATAGAAAACATAACAGAGGACACAAACTGAGGTATTTAAAAGGTCTATGGGGTGAAACTAATTTTAGCACCAACACACCCAAAAAACTTGCTCTTGACATGAGATCACACAAAAAAATCACTCTTGGCATGAGATTTTCTAAAAATTTCATCCTTGGCGGTAGGAGGCTCAAATATTGCATCATTTACAAACAAAAGAGGAAAAAATTATATCCATTACTCCCTCATATATCAGGTTCACTCTTTCCTTTTCTACTACTTTTACAGATTTATACACATGTTACTCTAATTTTTCATATACGGGACTTTGACTACTCGTTTCCTCTTCTTTTTCACGTATGTCCTTACAAGAGACAAGTATTAACTCATATTATTGAGCATAAGCTCCAAAAGAACACTACCACGAATATGATTCAGTTCTAGGTTATACCTCCATCTCCTAGTTTCCACGCTTCACATTACGACGACTTCATGCTTCACTTGTCCACTTGGCACGCTATCGGCTACACACTTATCTTTGGTTAAGAAGGTACACATATTCTATTTAATTTATACTATCAAGTACTAACTCAAAAAAAAAAATTGGGGGAAAATGTAGACACCAAATCTATGTAGTAGTGTACATTTCTAGGTCCTAAAGCATACTAATGCATAAATGATGCCTTAGCGAGAAAACTAGTGGTTTACAACTCTATTTGGCATTTTAATTTTTTTATCTATTATACATTACTAGTTTTACACATCTCACAGATCTTCCAACACACGATTGATTTATATTTTATGGCATTGGACACTAGCATCCAGTTAGGGAAGAAACACCTAGGAGCTCCTACCCCTTATGAGTGTCCCTATCCTTCGCTTTCTTCTTCTTACTCTTTTTATTCATTTTCACTTCTCGGTCACCTTTTAATATTGTAGGTTTATCTTTCAGTTTTCAAAAATGAAATTCAAGCAAGGGAATCATATATATACTTAGTTACTTCTTCTAAATTAAGGTCTAAACAATTTAAGCGTTATCTATCAACACCTAATATTTAACAAAGACACAAGAGCACAATAAGGCATACATTAGTAAATTCATACAAGGGAAAAGGGATCCATTGGTCTACATGCACAAAATAGAAGGGGAGTTCATTCTATTCCATCATACACATTATTCATACTTAGAGCAATCTAGATCTGGCCTACTATCATTGTGAAAATTTCACAACGGAAACATAAGGCATCATTATACACAAAAGCCTAAAGAAATACATGGATGCTTCGATGTAAAGTGGCACTCAGTCGTAACTTCACTCTTCGACTGATTATAGGGATCAGTTTGACTCCATATTCTGTGCCTTTTTTATTAGATTTGATGTGGTTTACAGACATGTGTAGGTAGTCATCTATTTTGTAGGCTACATGTGTGATCAAAACCCTAATAGAGAAACTAGAGAAGCAAACAAAGAGTAGAAGAAAATATCCTCTAACCTAGAAAATGTGAAACTCAAAGCATCTGAGAAAACATAGGCACCCAAATCAGTCACTAGCACCTCGGGTGCTCCTATCCTCCCGTGGGTGCTTCTTTCATGTACAATTTTCAGTTCCACAACCCTTAGTGAGATATGATGACATTTTTTCCATCATGTTCTATCACCTACTTAGTCCATATCAGTCACAGGCTCTACAGAATCAACTAAGTCGTCTTTCCTCCCTCATTGTCTTAGGGTTTTACATTATTGCACACTTATTGTTGGGAAATTAATGTAGTTTATCATCTAAATATTATTATTTACATTACTTAAACTGAAATAAAGGTTCAATTCAATTTATATTAAATCAATCCCTTTATCTAAGTTAATCCTATACCACTTAACTTTCAATTCTTCACTGACAATATGGTTCTTAGATACATTTTTACACTCAAGTCCAATAAGGCCAAAGATATAGAAATTATTGTAATGGTTTAATGTATGCATTTATTCCATATATTATAGTGGTCCACATCTCTACTATTTTTAAATTATTTGTTTCTCAAGGTATTCTCTCAACATGGATATTTCATATAATACATACTATCTTAAAATTTAGAGATCGCCTTAAAAAAAACTACAATACCATCATGATTAGGAATAACTTCACTAAGGTTTTTTCTATAGTCCTTGATGATTATATCTCCAAATGGGTAGAGACAAAATTTCCTAAGGAAAAAGGTCACGTAGGATTTAAAAGAAATTACTAAAAAATGACCACAATTCACTCTTGTTACTATTATAGAGGAGGTGAAGGCTATCAAATGGAAGGTACAATGTTTTTTATATACTTTTGTAAGGCATTTGATAAAGTACTGAGGAATATTTTGATTCAAAGGCTTAAAGACTTGGTTCTTTATAAATTAGTAATTTCATTGGTGATATCTGTATATGAGGAGGTGTTTGACATATTTATACTTAAATGGGCTCTACTGATAGAATGTATAAAATGATTGGTGTGAAACTAGATTTTCCAATCTCATATCCAATTTTCGGGCTCTTTTTTCGATGAATTATAAAATCTTATTTCCACATATTTGATTTAAAAAATCAAATATAAATTAATGACACTTGTGATATAATGTATATAACATTTTTCAAGATAGATCTATCAAAATAAATTTAAGAAAGAGTGATTGAAAGGGTTTTTAAAATGACTCAACTTATATCTGTAGGTCTAAACTAGTTTTATACTAGAGAAATTTTTTGAAGGGGAGATTCTGAGTTGTGCAAATTTTGTGCCTCATTGTGGAAAGTGACTATTGTAGGGAGAGAAGTTCCTATAATATGACATGTCCGCCTAGGAGCTAGAATTTGTTCTTGGTGCTGGTGTCTAGGAAATTTATAAAAGTATGGATCCTTTTGTGTCGCTCAATGTCACTCCTTATTCAGTATGTCTCACATCATATTAATTGTGTTCCATGTGTGTAACATGTAAAATATACCCTAGATACCTTAGTAGTACTCAAGCACACATTATATGAATACAAAATATGCATATGCTTTAGTCATACTAACCTCGATGCTCACCCCAATGTGATAGCAACCAAGTGTTGCACTACATTTTAGACACTATATAGTTTGTGTGTGTGTGTGTGTGTGAGAGAGAGATTAAAATAGTGTCCCTTTAGCTAGGATGCCCTAGTTCTAGTCACACAAAGATGTAACATGGTATAACTAATTTTTCCCAAATGTAAATGTGTGGTATGGAATTTAGAATAAAACCCTCCTATAAAATGAAGTATGTATTCCAGAATTCATTCCTTGGTGTAGTAAATAGAAAATATTAGCTCCTTGTAGATGTATATACCTCGTAAAATATTTCCTCATTAGTGAGGTTAAATCGGATGTATAGATATATGATTAATTCTCTTAAGTTTCATCACTAACAAGTGAAAGGCTAGCGAAGGGTGCTAAAAGAATATAAGAAAGAAGTGACATTTGAAAGATCTAAAAAAGAGATAAAGAGGACAGAGGTGAATATGGATTTTATAGCATAAAGTAGAATATAAAAGTGTTACCAATAGCATGATGAATGATGTCATGTGTGAAATGAAATAGTGTAAATTGTTTACCATAAAACTATAGGCATATGAATTGATTAGGATCCTAGGGGTTAGCTTTTTTTCCATGGAGAAATAATAATATTTGCACGTAGTACCTTGAATGTCGAATTTGGTAGACTTTTATTTACATTTTCTTCATGGTTTCTTGTTTTCTTTATCTTTATCAGGACATGATATGACCTACAAGAGAAAACAAGTGTAGTTATTTCTCTGGGTAAACACAATTGAACTTTAACTGGAAAAATATGTAAAAATAGAAATTTATATTGGAAAAAATAAACAACGGGGTTAGAGGTACACCTAGGAGTGTTGAAAGAAAAAGGGATAGAAACTTATTCCTTCTTGTAGCATTGTTGCTTAGTATATTTCATGAATAATATGAAGCATTGGGGCATCATGTTGCCACACTAGGGACTGAGTATCCCAGTGCTAAACATTAAATTTATTCAACTAGTCATTGATAAGGGAAATGTATTGGGATAGTGGTTCATTTTTCCTTACAATCGTTAAAGCTTCTCTGTGGATAGGTACCACTCGAGATGATAGAAATCCTAGTTTGTAACTTTTCTTAGGTGACACAAAGGATCTAGGCATACCGTGTCCTATATATGACCTATATGTCATTCTCCTCCTTATTTCCTTCCTACTTTGGTTCTTGAATTAGTAGTAGTTCCATGTTAGCAAGTGGTTTCACAATGCTAGAGATGAGTGTTTGTAACTAGTGAAAACTAGAGAAAATTTCTTAATGTTGTGACTGTTTAAATATTGCTATGTAAATGTTTTTTCCCAAATACAGGGTTGGTATAAACCTAATTTTTCACTTTTCATCTTTTCATACCTGTAGATACAATATCCCTTGGTGTATATAAGGTTTCACCGTTTACGTTTATCTTCTTGAGTGGATTACTTAAGGGGATCACCAGAAAGAGGCATGATGACTCACATAATCAATATGGGTTAAAGATGTACTCAGAGAGAGTATTACTATGTTGTATCAGCCATATGTTGTCCTTGCATTAATTATTATTTTCCCTTTATGTTTCATATATGTTGCACTTCTAAATCCATGTATGCATTTTACGACTTGGTACCTTGTTCATCCCTTATTTGATCCTCGCGACCTTGCATTAACTTAGGATCCTGGCCAATTCCATCACCAATGTGCAATGGGTCTCAGTGTTAGGTTTTCCATAGCAAATCATCACTCATAGGCGATGGCACTCGTATATTATGGTCATCAAGCTTTGACATTTCAAAAGGAGAGAAGCAAAAATCATAGGAATTTTCATTTTCTTTGCTCTCTTGCAACAAATGTCACTTTTATTTCCCATCCTTTGTTCATCTTACACTTGACTTGATTAGATTGGAAAATATTCTTCTGGATGGATTTCTTACACTTAACTGGTAAACTAAAGTGAGTCTATTAAGATAACAGTGTTCCCCTTTCTTCTACCCTATAGTGATTCTCTCAGAGGTACTACTTTGTGAGAAGATAAATTCATCATTCACCACCCCATAGGTAAGTTCTATAACTCTCTTTTTCATTTTTCCATAGGTTAGGTTCATTTCCTTTCCCCATGTTCTATGTTACCTTATTGTTACATGTAAATTGATACTAGTTAACATAGTGCTCTTATTTTATCATCTACTTAGCTTTCCTTTATTTAAAATTTAAGGTATATTGTCAATGTTTATATTATCCTCTTATTGATTCTACAACATCTCTTCCCACCCATTTACCAATATCCTAGGAGGGTACTCTCCTCTATCTTGACTGTAGACCTTGGAAACCATAGGTTGACATAGTGTAGGTATTAACTAACCCTTTGGCTATGCAACATTAGCGCTCATCAGTAGCCACTAAACATTAAACCCATTGTGTGCAAGTTCATGAGTATATCCTATTTGTTTCTCAATACCGTTTTAAGAAAATTCCAAAATTAGTCATCACCGCCGGGGAGGCGTGCGAAATAGAAGCTAGCCAGAAAGAGGACCGTCGCTGGACACCATTTTCCAAGAATCCATTTATTTATATTCTGACATGACAAACCTTTTTTCTAGTATCTCTATTTTCCAAATGCCATCAAGCCCTTATGTAAGTTTTCTGGAAGGGCCAATCATTTTGTTCTTATTTGAAATCTTTCTCCTAATTCCATTGGCCCTTATCCAAACATTCGATAGGGTTGAATGTTTATGAGACATATTTCTAGAACATTGTTTTCAGATCCCAAATTGTAAAAATGTCACCTCTGAGGATATTTTTGGCACAATTTAACCTCATGAATTTCTACCATGTAATATTATTTTATGCATACCATCTCCTTTTCATGCTTCTAAATGTGATAGTTCTCATCCTATGAGCACTAATCTTCATAGTCCCCCAATTCACCCGTGAGACTCTTCTATACCAACCCTTACCCTTTGAGAAGTCATATAATAGGGTCACTCAGTCTAAATTTGATTGGGTGAGGATTAGAAAATAGATCCCAAACCATGATTAATAATATAAAAAATATTAATTGTTTTTTACTCTTGAAAAAGGATGGAGGTTTACAAAGGATATCCATCGAGTCATGGAATGCTATAAACTATCTTAATCAGGAAGTACCCCCCATTATGATGAGACTCTTCCTATGCATGAATTAATAAAGTGGAGTCTACCAAAACCCCTATCGAGGAGAACGGATAATCACAAACAAGTACCACATCTGAAGGACATTTTATTTGGTACCCAACATGGAGTGGATAGGCAAACTCTAGATCAGATGGTCTATCCCAAGGATACAACATAGCTAGGCATGATTCAAATAAAAATACGGATGTGTAAACTAGGCATCTTAAACTGTAGTGCTGGACATTGCTCAACTTTAAATTGTGCTATGACGGGCTCTTGGGGCATAAATGACCCCTCATTACCAAATGTTTATGTGGCGGTTCCCATCACATAACCCCCTATCCATAATAAATTCCTAAATCCCAATATGACCCTTTAAACCTAATGATCAAGCCTTGCAAAGATAGAAATATCACCTCTTCATGCACCATCATCTGCTATGCAAAAAAGCTCCTCTGCACCAATGGCATCAAGAAAAACTTTTCTAAAAAAAATATCGTCCCATATTCAAAATGAAAAAGTATTGGGAAAATAATGTAAAAAAATTATATAAAGATAAGTTTCTAGAGAGTCTCCCTGATTACCACTGCTTCTTGGGCTAGGTTCTTTGAAACTCCCACAACTCTTATTCCCTGGAAAAAAACCATCGTGATGATGAGTAGGAGCTCTTGAAACGGCACTTTCCCAACCTCGATCCATTACCTTATCTGAACTAATATGTATTCACCTCGCATCGGAGGCATTCTCATTGATATCATTAATATGAATTGAAAATACCCTTTCCTCGTGCTTTGGGGATTGGTAGAGTCCACACATAATGGCTTTGAGAAACCTTCATCTTCACTTAGTGTGAGGATTTCTATTTTCATATCGATCTTTCCATGGATTATGGAAACCAACCACCTTGACCCTTATCCTCTCACACTAGGGATGACTTTCCAGTGTGACATTTCATCTGACTTGAGATTGGATTGATTTGTCCCACTATTTTTCCACATTTTGATCTAAAGTTAATAGTATATCACGATATAATCGTGTCATAGAATACATCATGAATCGTCTAGAATTCAACATCCTCAACCAAGTTCCACAATATCATCACTAACACCCTCGAATTGTCCCCCTCGGGCTAGCATCTATCAAAATTTGACAAACATGATTTCCTTCTTTAGCTTGAGTTATCACCATTTTCTTGGCTCTAAGCCACCACTTGGGTTATCACACATTTTTTCACCTTGACACCTCCACCATTAGAGGGCCATGGCTGGGATCATCCGTTTCGAGTTATGTCCATGCTTTGATCTATTATCCTTTACCTTAAATTACTCCTAACATTTGAGTGTCGCAGTATCGATGAACATCCCAGTTAGGCTATGGCCATAATGAGATATATTCTTTCTTAAACATTAGTCCCTCTACTTGGAGTGTCTTGGCCTCAATGAAATCCATTGTCTAGGATATGTCACTACTTGGATCTATTCTTTCTTCTACCTAACACCTCATACCATTACAGTGTCATAGACTCAATGAGTATCCATTTCTAGGGATTATGGGTTCTAATTGGATATATTCTCCTTTACACTCCAATCCCCAAATTACATTGGAGGTCCACAGTATCATGGATCCTTTAAGGCTTAGGCCCTACATGGATCTATTCTCCTTTACGACATAGTCCCTCATAACATTGGAGTGTTTTGTTACATTCTCGATGGAGCAATCCTTATCTAGGATTATGACCATTTTGCGATCTATTATCTAACACCATGATCCCTCCTTACTATTGGAGTGGCACGGTCTTATGTGCATCCTCATATATATTTATGGAACATTACTTGGATCTTGTTACTTTAGCATTCGATCCCTAATAGCATCGGAGTGTCATCTCAATGAGAATCCTCATCTAGGATTATGTCATTACTCGATCTATCTCCTTCTATGCTTTGCGTCTACCTAATATTGGAGTGCTATGATCTGATGAGAATCTGTCTATATATTAGGCCCTAGTGGACACTATTACTCTTATGTCCCAGTCCATTCTACCCATTGGAGGTGCACGTCTCGAAAAAGCATCCCTTGTCTAGGAAATTATAGATTTACGTGGATTATTCTTTCTACACCAGGACCCTCCTACAATTACGTTTTTAGTCTTGATGAAACATCCAGGTCTAGGATTATGCCTTGTTTGGATCTATTCTTTATTATGCCCATGTCCCTCCTACTGGTGGGCGTCCACGCTATTAATTGAGAATCCTTGATACACTTATGGCATTCTGGATCTATTTCTTTACACCCTGGTCCCTCCTATCATTGGATTGTTGCCATCTTTGACAAGCATCCTTATCTATTCTTTGCTTATGGCCTTCTTGGATATATCCTCCATATGCCATGCTCCTCCTAGCGTTTCGTTAAGGATTATAGTATTCGATGATTCATTCCTCGTCTATGATTATGACCCTACTTGGATATATTCTTCCTTATTCCTGCCCCTCTATTGTTTGTAGTGTTGTAGTCTCGACTTCATTAATTTGGATTTATATGCCCTTAGATTCCATAGTGAATTCATGGTCGGTATTAGGCACACCCTTGCAAGGCTTTTATGGCTGTGAATGGATTTATTTACTTGATGACGCCATGGTATCATATCATCAGATGTGATGGTCATTTTCACCCCTTGACTTATTCATATCAAGTGGGTTTGGTTATCCTTCCAGTTTACCATCCCATTAGTTTTACTATCTGCTGACATATCATTATTCCAAAGCACCATGGAGTATCATCACATACATGCATGCGGAAAAAATAAGAAAATGATAAGAAACCAAAAAACACATATACACAAAAAAATGTATAGTATATTATAGGTTTTAGTGTATATCATCTTCAAACCAATGAAGAAATCCACATATTCAAATGACCAAATAAAAAACTAATTCCTTATTTATTTTCAGCATTACGAAACTGGGTGTTTAAGTTAGTGACTCAGATAAAATATCTATTATTTACTTCTGGAAAATGCACTACTTAATTAACCTTATCCTTCTCTTTAACAAACTCTAAAATGTATTAACACCATGGACATTGTAACATCCCAATATTTCCTATTAATCACCATGTTTGTTATTTACACATACTTCTTAGGATCATGATGTTTCTTGGATTTAGGCACCTATCTGAAAAAGAATTCTTCTTAGCACCTATTAGAGTGTTTTATTTTCACTTTTTAGTGTTATTATATCCGCCCTTTAGGCTAGTTAATCCATTCTTATTTTAATATTACACCTTGGGTTTAGTGAACAATTCTCTTTGTATCTTCTACAATTATATAGTTTTTTGGCCACTTTTGATGTCATTGTAACCTATTGCTGGGTATGACAAAATTATACTTACGATTATGACATGACACAATATCCATCCCAATGTCCCCTACTAGGGATTTATTCTTATTTTACTAATGGTCCTCTAGGGTTCTTTTTATGTTTTGCTTCTTTGTTATTATTATTATAGAGGAGGAAAATGTTAGCAAATGAGAAGGTAATTATTGTTTTATTATACTTTTGTAAGGCATTTTATATCTAAAAAACAAATACCAAGGCATATTGTTATTCAAAGGCTTAAAATTCAGTTTTCTGAACTAGTAATATATGTAGCTATCTTATATGAGGCAGAGAGCAAGTGTTGTAATATTATACTAAAATGGGGGGAGTAATTGCTACTGCATAGTACCATTGGTGTAAAACAAGGTTTCCCACTCTCAAATAAAAATTTAGGGCTCTACATTGATGAATTACAGGATCATTATATGAATATATTCACATGTTATGAGTGGTTATATAGCTTCATTGGGATTTACATTTCTATTTCATTATTTTGTAGAGGATATTTTTTTTATTTTCACATTCAATTATAGGTTTTCAAAAATAGATTGATACATTGAATGTTTTTGTGATAAAAGAGACTTGAAGAAAAAAATTCAAAGAAAAAATTCATGGAATTCAATACTTGGATAAAAAAATAACAATGGTATAAGGACAAGAAACAAGTAGACCATTATGATCTCTAGTTAATTTCTAACATATAATATAATGACTATAATAATGCATTCCAACTTCAAATGAACTAAACATTTGATAGACAATAAGTAAGTACTTCAAAAAAATAGAGAAGAGTTAAAAATTTGTTCAAAATAATTTTGGAGTGAACTCGATGCATAGGAAGTGAATTATGGAGATATGTGGAGCCTAGATTCTACAAAAAACAAAAACAATTCTAGACTAGAAAATGTCTAAGTGCGTGATCATACAAAAAATATGAATGACCTAGTCAAGAATTATAATATCTAAGATAAATAATGTACAGTTTCAGACAATGAGATAAATATGCTTTGAAAACTTTTCTAGGTGTTTTTTCTTTTCTCAAAATTTTGCTGTGTGTGTGACATTCTATTTTTTAAAAAATAGGATGAACTGATGAAAGGCTATATAAAATTAAACAATTGAAAAAAAAAAGTAATAAATTTTTTTTATTACAATAATAGCAAACAAAGATAAAAAAAATATGTGTGTGTGCATTTGAGTCTTAGACACCGACCTTAGTGTTAGATTCCCAAGTGTTGAAACCAATCACATTGATGCACTACATATATTATAATGGAAATGCATCCTCCCTCTATTTATGGTAGGTTCTTATACGAGTTTTCATATCTAAACAACCCCTAGGGGTTCCCTTGTGTCACTTTACACCAAGATAATGGAGTAACTACAGTAGTATAAAAAGTATACCTAGAATGGTAGTAGTGAGACATAGCATGCCTCAAATTTTTGACCTAAGCCTTTTTAATAATTGAAATCCATTGTGGAATTCTTGGATTTATTTATATTTCTTAGGAAATATTTATATGATATTTAAGCCTGTAGATTTTGAGTTAGTTAAGTTATACTCCTTCACCTATTTTATTGCTTCAGAATTATATTAGGGACACTCTCTAGATTATGTGAAACTAATTTATGAAGATTTAGGAATGCTTTGTTGCTCTTAAAAATGATATTTGCAATAATTAGCTTAGATATAAATTCCATGTTGAACTTAAAATGTGATAACACTTTTCTTATACATAATTTGAAGGTGGTTATATGTTGATTAGATAGCAATGATCTTTGGAAGATGAAATGCCCCAAAGAATGATTTAACATTTAAATAAGATTCGGTGATTAGAAAGAGGAATGAACATATAGGTCTACCATGACCTGGCCCCAAACTCTCGACCCTTCCATTAGAGAGAGAATACATGAAAATTGAATTTGTTTCATGAATATTGAAAAAAAATATCCTTCTTTTATTGAATTATTTTCCAAAAGATATGCAAAGAGAATATCGTAAAGATAATAAGTTTGTAGAATGAATAAAGAGATGAGGAGATTGGATTGTAAAGTGTGAGAATTTTTTGTTTGAAAGGATAAAAGGTAAAGTCTTACATTACATAAGGAGAGGTTACCTGATTTGAGTTTCGAAATTTTCCCTCCTTTAAGATTTTTTAATTTTAAAAAAATATTAAAGAAAATTTAACTTGTTCTGAAGGGAATTATTGATGTGTTCATGTTAACAGGCTTCCATAATGAAACTTGTGACATTATTAGTCGACATACTAAATTACCATGATATAAATTGTTTTTTTAACTAAAAATGTTAAATTGCTTGTGTAAATTTGAAAACATTCAAAAATTCAACAAAGGAGATACAAAATATGAATAATAAGCCCCCTATATGTTTTTTTTGTAGAGGGAGGATATTCTAATTACGTTTGTTATTTAAAGAGATATTTTTCTTTGGAGGGACACTGGTGGATTTAGGCATGATAAGTCCTAAATGTTTGTTCATAGGATATTAGTAGTAGAGGGAGGATGTATTAAACACTACAAATAACCCATGTTCTTTGATGCCTTACCAATTTTGAAAATAGGAAGAGAGAGAAGAAAAGGGATTAACTCTATGAAGCTCATAGTTTTGACTTTGAATATTCCTTATTTTGAGAATTTTGTGAGGAAGATGATGAATCAATCTACGAATCTGATAGTATTGTATTTATTACTTTCTAATAGATCGACCGACCACATTACAGTAGACAGATTTATGATTGATTCATTCCATCTTAAAAATATAGACCTTAGAAGAAATAAAAACCCTTTCGATGACGTAAGGTGTTATTGTATCTAAAAGGTTTATATGTAATTTTGAACATTTTTAAGGTAGAAGGGGGCCTATGCCCCAAAAATAATTGGAAAATTATCATACACAAAATGTGAAATAGGAATGAATTACTCATTCCCTCCTGTAATATTCTCTTAATTCTGTCATTTGTATCTATCAATGTGGTAAGAATATTATAAACCTTTTATAGCAACATGTACAAAATTTAAATTTAAATGAAATCATCCTCTATTTAGGAAACATATGGAGAGGTAAATATCTTACCACGATATTCAATAATCTATATGGTTTTTGGGATTATTTTTTGAACTCTACCACAATTTTAGTATCTGCAAACTTTTCTAATGTGTGAGTCCTATGAAAATCTATTTATTTATCTTGTAGTTTACCTGTTGTAATAAAAATACACTATGAATCCCTCCTATTTTGAAAGGGTATCTAGGATCAATTCATTGACAACATCACTCAAAAAGTGTAGACGTGCACCTATGCACCATATGTTTGATAATCTATAGTTATACTGATTACTGAAGTTATGATACCTCTAAGAATATTTACTCAAAAATTCGATGCAAATGGCTGGTGGTCACAGGGAAAACAGTGAAAATAAACATGCAACAAAGAAACAAGAAATGAATACGTATGTCAAGAAAGTAGTAACATAAGAGAATATTAGTAATTGTATCCTACATCCATAGTAAAATAAACATATAATAATGCATAGTAATCATGTTCAACATATAATATAAATATTCTTGTAATAAGAACATCAGTGTATAGTCAAGTGAATATAACATGTTGAAGCATATTCATATATTGGCATGGATCTACAATGTGGGAAGTCCACAGTGTCCTAAGATAATCGTAACAATGGAACAATGAGCTAAAAATAAAAAGAAAAGTAAGTGCATACTGAATGTAGGCATGAGCCATAAATATGTGGTACCCCCCAAGGTCAAAAGACAAGAAATACCTATATGCCATATAAGGAAAATAGTGATAAAATGCAATTTAATAAATCCACATAATAAGCAAATCAAGGAATGAATGAAGTTTTACAATGGGATAAACATAAAGTGTATAATAGTAATAGTCCAAAAAGAATAAGAGAAGATCAAATTTTAAGGTACACATATGGTTAGTTTCATTGATCCATAGAGCATATAAATAAACTTATTGTTTGTAACTAATAATGATGAGGAAAATTTCATGTAACATATAATGCAATGAAATAACGAAGTGCATGTAAAGTGGGGGGAAGGGAGTGACCCAAAGACATAGTGTAAGTACCATATGACTCCTATCATTGTGTAATAATGTACGATTGTCGTGCATCAAAATCAAGATACCTCAGGAACATATGTGTCTATATAGAGATGTTGTGTGTCATTGTAGTGTGAAAAAAATTGTGTTTAATGTAACTTGCTAGCCAAACAAACTAGAGAAATTCCTCATTTTGTAATTTAATCATATTTAGAATTTTTTATATTATGTGATTATTTGAATTTCATTTAAGGGTTTTGAATGTACATGAAAAGGGACAACAAAAGAACTATTTGATAATGCCCTTATGAGAAGGAATGACATGTGCAGTAGCCAAACTAGATGTAAGACTTTCAAGCAGAGGATGAGATGAAGGCTGATCATGCATGTTCCATGTAGAATACATAATATGTGCCAAAAGAGATCAAGGGTGAGAAAACCCTGTAAAATATTGGGTGTAGAAGATTATACATAGTATGTCAAAATGAATGTGTTTTCTAATAAGTTTTGTTCTCCTCCTTTGACCAAGGAGGATACCTATGTATGGGTGTAAAACATGATATTACATGAGAAGTAGGAGATGACGGTATATACATATTAGCACTAGATATATTGACCTTATGAGTTACGACAAGATGTGATGGATGAGCTACAAATATGATTTCCCTTATTGTGATCACTTGGTTATTGTAAATTAACATGATAGATGGTCAAAACATATAAGTGTGTCCCACTTTGTTTTCGGAAATATTTTAAAATATGATTATTAAATAAATGTTTATAAATACTTCAAAAAATCAAAAAAATCAGATGAATTATGGATGCACTGGTTCTTGGAATATTTAATAACTTAAATAAACATGCTTGGTCATCTTTTCATTATGGGCCATATTTTTTTGAAAGTACAATGGAAAAAGTGGGACACATCTATGTGATTAAACTACACATTAGTGTAATATCAAATCTATATCCTTAAAGGTGCAGAGCCATATGAAACATAGATGCATTTTACAATATTGAAGATAAAACTCCACCAAGATCATAATGGGAAAGTTTTGAGGACCTACGTTAAGTAATAGTGCAACATGCCTAATATTTTTTAGGATCAAGAATTACATCCTTCATAGCATATCCAAGGGAGTGTATTAATTACAATTTTCACACACTATGGGGAGAACAGTTATCAACAAAAAAGTTAAATCTAGGTTGTCGATCAATTATAGTATGGGTGTATAGTGTATTGGCAACAAACCTCGGTGTCATATTAGTAATATTAAAGGTAATAGATGACAAAGATACTTTAGTGAACACAATTCCAATGATGGTTATAAACATGTGATCATAAGATTGGGATGCATCTAAAAAACATTCACACTTGTGTATAACTGTATTTCATCTATTAATTTTTTTGGTAAACTTAAATCCCTTCATAGTGATGTCGAAGTGGATTTTATGATCCGAAGCCTTGGATTTCAATTTACCATCAATTAAAAATTAATTCTCAGTTAGGTTTTTTTATGCTTGACATTTTAAATTTTTAAACAACATTTAAAAACTCAGTCATAACATAATTTCAACACATTTTAATTTTAAAAAATTCTTATTTTTTTATGAAAACAAGGAGAGGACAATTATTACAAAATTCTAATTTCGTTTCCGTAAGAACTACTATTTACAAGATATTTACAAATATTAATTACATATTCGAACTTGTCAACAACCAAAAAGAAAAGAGAAAGAGATAGAGAGTACCAATAAATTCCAAAAAAAGGAAAAGCATATCAAGGGAGGATCAAAAAAATTACAAATAAATACTTGAATTACCTATTAAGGCATTTACAAACAACTCAATTAATAAAATAAGGTCGAGGCTCAGATCTTATAAAAAATGTCAAACGCTGGTAGCAAACAAAATTTGTTAAGTAGATTTGGCATAACCCATTTTAAATATTTTTGGGTCAATGAATACCTGTAAATGATACAAATATTAATGAAATTTATATCTACAAGTCTACGATAAATTTTTAATTTAACACGTAATTTACAAAAAAAATCAATTTCGAAGTGACTTACAACATAGTCCTATGGAGAGGCTTCTTGTAGACACTAAAATTCTACACTTCCCTACTGACAATAATTTATCCCGTTCACACTTATAATTTATCTTTTTTTTTGGAATATATAGGGTAAAAAGAGGGTTTTAGAAGGTCCCGCAACCTTATACAAAAGAGCTCATTAGGCTAGATTTAGCAATAAATATAGCAAAGCAAAAAAGTACCCATGAAGATTCCAAAAAAGGAGGACGAAAAGGACAACAGAAGGAAAGAAGAAAACATCATAAGAGCTTTTTCAGCTCAGAGACATCATTTCTAGCTCTACGAGAACTTGAATCATTCGCAAGTTGTTCAGAAAGGTTGATGAGCTCCGAGAAATCTTTGGCAATGGCACTCTTGGTAGAATCAGTGAAAGCCTCACATGCCTTCAAAGCCTTGAAGGCACGCTGAAGCTTTTAAAATAGAAGAGACCATGTCAACTCTGTGATCATCCCTTTGCATGTCAGCAGTCCTAGGCTCAACGGGAGTTGAATTCAGAATCGGCGAGGATTGCAAAGTGTCAGCAGGAGGGACTCTGTCTTTGAAGAGAGTATTGTTTCCTACAGACTGAGTGGTGGGATCATCCACCAGTTGGTTTTTCTCCAACTACTCTGAGTCTGGAGAGTCAGGGTAGAGTTTAGCGAGGCACAGAATGTCAGCAGTCAGAGAGGAATCAGGGCTAGAGACTGGAGAGATAGCTTTAAAGCTGGTGTCAGTGCCTTCTAAAAACAAGCAAGAGAGATACAGGGGGAAGACGGGGGTAGTAGGGGTCTTGGAGGCAGCAAGGGGAGGGCTAAGAATGGCAACATCCAAGTCGGAATCGGATGAAAGGTGCAGATGACGTCGGCTCTGAGAACAACGGAGGGAGGTGGAGGAGCGGTGAGGGGAAGGTGAGGGAGAGCGGCGGCGACGACCAGTTTTGGGAGGGAAGTGAATCAGGTCAGCATGTGATGCAGTGACATAAAAGAGTAGGTACAACAAACCTTGGTGGAGAATGGATCCTTCTGCGTCATGAGCCAGCTGAACAGGGTGCTCTAAGGACTGAAAAAGGAAAGCCACTAGATTTATTTTCTTCCCCCAACACAGATGAGAAAGGATGAAAAAATGGGGGTCGTAAACAATCTAATATCTACCGTCAATGGTAAAGTAACGCATTATAACCTCCGTGACTTTGTCCCATAGAGGAGGTAGGGAGTCCCGAGTCTAGCCAGAGAGGTATTTAACCGGCCGGTCCCCAGGAGCAATAAAATCCTGCATTTCCTCATGCAACGAGCACTTGAAGTAGATGTCTCCAGTGGCAGGTAGACCAGTGGCATCAACGATAGCATTGGTGGAGATGGTAAAGCGAATGTTGCCAATCTGAACCTGACCCTTCGACCAGGAAGCCATAACCGCATACAAAAAAATATATGAGTAGCCCGTCATTCTCTCTAGGAAGGTAGCAATTCCATTCTCCAGCAAAATGTTCCAAACCTCCACATCATTTTTAACCGAGTGACAGTTATCGGGCTCCAGACGCTTCAGCTGGCCCCCGATTGTATAATTTTTTTGAAAAATATAGAAGTGAGAGCCAATAAGTTTCATTTAACAACCCAGCCAGGGCAGGGGAGCCATCGGCCACATTATCATTGTCCTCCCACCAAATCATCAAATGATTAATGTGAGGATTTATCCCATACATGCGGAGATCCTCCGCATCATTACACATCACCATCATCAAAAGGCACTTTGCCAAGGGTCAAATAAAATCAATCATACATAAATGCTGCCACCTTTTGACGGGGCCATAAAGATTTTGCCGAAACCCATATCAGTCCTCCATTCCACTAGTCAGCATTGGCATATATCATTCTGAGTAATCTGGAAGAGATCATCCACGAAGTTGTCCGTCCAACTTTTCTGACTCTCTAGGAGAACACCAATGTTAACAAGGTGGTTAGCTGCTTTGTTTCCCTCCCAGAGGACATGCTGGAACTGAATTTGCTGGAAAGATCTTTGAATAATTATGATATCAACAATGATATTCTGTATCAACCATTGACCAGAATCATTAGACTGCAGGAGCTTGATGATTTTGAGGGAGTCACTTTCAACTTGGAGGGGATCATCACCAAATTTGATAGCTAGCTCAAGGCCTTTGAGGATGGCCAAGGCTTCCGCATGATGGTTGGTACCATAGTTAAGGTTATGAGTAGAAGCAACAACTATATAGCCCGATGAGCGTCTAAGAATGGCTCCTCCACCAGAATTACTAGGATTTCCTTTTGAGGCCCCATCCGTGTTAAGTTTTTTCCAGCCCCTGGGAGGGGGAAGCCAACAAACTAAGTCACGAGTAGAGGAAGTGCCTTTATTGATAGGATGAATGGCCAACAACCTCTGCCACTCTTGGGTGTTACAGATTTGGATTTTTTGATGATATTTGGTCCACAGGAGTGAGTTGATATTTTCTTGGAAAGTAAGAGTAATCTATGCAGCCACCTGATTAGGATCAAGACTCTGGTCTTTGAAGATTCTTCTATTCCTTTCTTTGCAGATGCCCCATATGCCGTGTGGGAGGAGGAGTTTCCAAGCCAAAACCAGAGCCGGATGAGTGAATGGAGAGCTCCATTGAGAGAGGGTGTCCTGAATGGACTCAAGGAAGGTCTAAAGCACTCCCATCTTCGATAAAAGCCAATGCCAGATAACTTGCTAAAAAGGACAGTGGATCAAAAGATGGGCAGAGGATTCCACCTCCTTAGTACATAACACACATCTAATGGGGAAAGAGAAACCCTTCTTTTTAGATTTTCCCCAGATAGGAAAGAATTCTTAAAAGAGAGCCAGGAAAATAAACCAATTTTTGGGATGATCTCATTCAGCCAAAATTTGGTGAGAGGGGGACTAGAGTCAGCACTATACATCGAAAGATAAGCACCCTTAACCAAGAAAGAGCCAGACAGGGAGAGGGGACAAATTAGCTCATCCTCGTTTTGGGAGAAGGGGATGTATATGGAAGCAAGCACAACTTTGAGTGATGTTAGGAGCCTACTCTGTAGTTCACTGATATCATCCCAAACGTTAATTTCCAGGAGGGAATGGAATTTACAATCGTCCAATAGCCCGAAACTAATCTTCCCTGCTTATTAATGAGGCTTCTTTTCACAGGGTTCCATGCAGGATTGTGATCAAGAGGCTCGTCCCCTATCCAAAAATCTCTACAAAATTCAATAAGATGACCATTCCCAAATCTCCATTTAGTGTCAGCCTGGATAATGGGGAGGGAGCTAATAACAGAATTCCAGATGGCAGAACCTCTAATTAGATTGGAAGTGAGAAGATCTTCGTTCTTTGCTAGATACTTATCTCTAAGAAGTTGAGCCCAAGGAGAGTTACCTTTTTCCACTTCCAAAGAAAGTTTGGCCAGGAGGGCCCCATTCATGTCAGCCATTTTTCGAAGACCAAGCCCTCCCTAAGAAGTTGGCTTACACACTTCCTTCCATGAGACAAGATGGATCCTCTTCCTTTCATCAGTCCCAGACCACAGAAAGTTCCTTTGGATTTTTTCCACAACCTCCTTCACCGAGTTGGGGACTTTGAGAAGGTACATGAAGTAAGTAGGAAGGCTTTGGAGGGTGGCTTTAACCAGTTGGAGCTTGCCAGCCTGACTGAGTAGAACCTCTTTCCAGGTGACCAACTTTTTTTGATACCTTTCAATGAATGGATTCCATAGATTTTTAGATTGCTTACCATAGAAGAGGGGGATGCCAAGATAAGATGTGGGGAGATCCACAATATTGCACCTAAAGATATTAGCAATCTTTCTCTGAGTCCTAGGAGCAGTGTTGATGTAGGAGATGTTGCTCTTGTTGAAATTGACAATTTGGTGAGAAGTTGATTGGTAAAGAGAAAGGATATCCATTATAGCATGGTCCTTAATCACAGAGGCTAAACTTAACAGTAGAGTGTCCTCAGCAAACTGGCTATGTGTGGCTCAAGGGCAGCTAGAGGTGATTTTTAGACCAGAAATGATAGATTGACTTTTAGCCACTTCCAGAGCTTTGCTGAGGGAGTCCACCATCAGGACAAAAAGGAAGGGTGACAGGGGGTCACCTTGCCTGATACCTCTACTACTTTTGAAGAAACCTGCTGGAATGCCATTGATAAAAATAGAGAAGCAAGGATTTGTGATACATGAGAAGACCCAACTACACCATTTTTTGTCAAAACCAAATTTTTCCAAGACCCTAATTAAGAAAGGCCAGCTGACTCTGTCAAATGATTTTTGCATATCCAACTTTAAGATCATTCCTGGGGATTTCGAGTGATAGGCTGAGTGAATGGCTTCATGAACTGTAATGATACCAGCTTGGATGAGCCATCCTTTTATGAAGCCGTTATGATTTTGTGAGATGATGTCCTTCATTAGATATTTTAGTCGGGAGGCCAGCATCTTAGTGATAATCTTATAAGCCACGTTGCATAAGCTGATTGGCCTAAAATTGGAGACATCTTTAGAACTATGCACTTTTGGGGCAAGGGAAATGAAGTTGGTATTCCATTCCTTTAGCAGATTGTTATTAACTTAAAACTCATTCACTTATTTGAAGATATCCTACTTGATGATCTCCCAGAACACCTAGTAGAAAGTAGCAGGAAAGCCATCCAAGCCCGGAGCTTTGTCCCTCTTCATGGAAAAGACTGCTTTGTGAATTTCCTCTATAGAAAAAGGTTTGGTCAGATTGTTTTTCATCTCTAAAGACACCAGATGTAGAATATGTTGGATCATAGCAACCATTGATTGCTCCAAAGGGGGCAGGTCAGCCTGGAGAAGGTTTGAATAGAAGGAGACAAGCTCATTGGAGATATCAGCCTCAGTTGTTAACAGGGTACCCGAGGACGACACCAATTCTCAGATCTTGTCTCTAGCTTTATGCTTGCAAGCAGTGATGTTGAAGAATTTGGTGTTATGATCCCCCTGCTCGAGCCAAAGGGCTCAAGAGCATTTCCTCCAATATGTCTCCTCTTCTTGAAGTGTATTGTGATAATCACTAAGGAGGGAGGTTTCTTGTTGGTGAAGATGATCCAATATTCCTTAAATCTCTATTTGGGTAGAGACTTTAGCCAAATCCTTAATTAGCTTCTGTTTGTGAAGCTTGATGTTCCCAAAGACCATCGAATTCCATCTCTTGACTTGTTTTTTAATTTCTTTGAGCTTGCTGGTAAATCTAAACATACTAGAGCCCTCAATTTTGATATTCCACCAATTAGCAACAAGAGGGTTCAGGTGATTGTTTTCAAGCCATGCAAGCTCAAACCTGAAGGGAGGATTCTTGGTATACAGCTCGTGATTTGCACTCAACATAAGAGGGCTATGGTCAGAGGCAGCCCGGGGGAGGGAGTTGAGGTAGAAGTTAGGAAAGAGAGAAATCCAGTCTAGAGAGCCCAAAGATCTATCCAATCTACTTTGAATATGGTTCCTGCCCAATCTGCGGTTTGACCATGTATAAGAGGAACCATGGAGTTTCATGTCAAGAAGTGAATTCTCCTTGATGAAGTCAGCCAGAGCATCCATGCTGGCGGTCATGGTAGGAATACCTACCTGTTTTTCTGAAGGATAAAGGGGAAAATTAAAATCCCCCACTATTAGAATGGGAATTTTACCACAAGTGATGATGAAGTTAGTGATATCTTTCCATAATTTTCCATGATGAGTCTCCAAGTTGGGGGCATAAACATTGATAGCAATCCAAGTGGAGTCCGATCCAATCTCTTGGAAGAGCATGCATAAAAAATTTGGGATGCTTGAACAGAGAATCCCCTTTGAGACTTCTGGGATCCCAAAAGGTACAAAGACCCCCTGAGTTCCCTATTGAAGGTTGAGATTCAAAAAGAGGCCGCAGGCTAGATTTTTAGGAGTCAATCATCTTTTTTTAGTTTAGTTTCCTACAGCATTATGATATCAGGAGAGTTCTGGAATTTGATTTCTTTGATAACTCTTTGCTTTTGAAGAGAGTTGAGCCCTCTTATATTCCAAGAAATGATCTTCATTTCTTTGGTTTGGATTTTCTCCCCACCACCATGGGGATTGTGCTTTGCGTTCCTTGCACTACATTAAGAGTTGCTTCTTGTTGGATTTTTATGTTGCTTGGAATCCTTCCCCGAACTTTTTCGGTGCCTATATCAGGTTTCTTGCTGCTACTTCTAGTAAACGGTGGTTGAAAACTATCATCAGAAGAATGGCCTGAGGGGGAGGTAAGAGAGTCCAAAACAGGGGGGAAAGTGGGGAGGTAGGGAGGGGGAAGAGTCAATGAAGGGGTTTCCGAGGGAAGGGGGGGATGGGAAAGAGGAGAAGACAGTGGAGGAGGGGGGAAGGGAAGAAACAACAAAGGAGGGGTTAACCCCCTCAGAGGAAGAGGGGGGAAGAGCCGAGGGAGACAGAGGGATGATGAGTGACTGAATGGCCAGGGAGGAGGGGATGACCTCAGAAAAATGATCAGATGAAGTGTTAATTTCTCCATCTTCTAGGAGAGAAAAGGAATTTGAGGTGGGAATGATAGGGATCTCAATAGAAGACGTTTTAGGAATAAATCTTTTCTTAACTTTTGGGGAGAGGTTTAGGGTCTTGGGTTTTGGCTGAGGTTTGGAGGGGCAACTAGAGGGCCGATGACCAATGTTTTTTCAGAAGGAGAATGCTTGTGGAATATATTCATAGTCAATGGGTTGTTTCTAGTTCCCAAGATTTGATAAAAGCTCTATCTCTTTTGGGAGGGGACAGCTGACGTCAGCATTAACACATAAAAGAGCATGGATGAATCTAGTTTTAGCTTTTGTTTCTTGATCTATAGCAATTAAAGATCCTATTGAGAGAGCAATACCTTCAATAACCGTTGGATGCCAAAACTCTAGGGGGAGCCCTGGGAGGTGAACCCATATTGGGGTTTGGGTCATGGATTCCATGTGAGGGTTGTAACCAGGAGACCATTTCCTGAGGTAGAAGCCGCACCTACCAGAAAACCACGGGCCACCTAATAGAGCTCTAGCAAAATCTTCTTTCATGCTGAAGGAGAATAATATGAAACCATTAGGCATTGTTGCTATTTCAAGCGCTCCACATGGTTGCCATTTCAACCGTGCCCATTTTTTGATATCTTCCAATGGGGGTCTAGGACCCATCAGTGTACCCACCGAGGAAAGATCACGAGAAGCAGTAGCAGCCTCCGTGATGTGAGAGGGGATGCGCAGAGAGAAGGACCCATCTGACAGCAAAGGGGATAGCTTTTCCGAGCTAGGAGTAGATGTGGAACCCTCCACTATTTTATTCCAAGCATTAGGCGGCTTTGGAGACAGGGCCCCTGACAAGAGGGACCCCTGATCCGGACCAGAGGGGTCCGGCATCTGAGCAAGTACTAGAGACAACAGGCGGCAACAGGTGGTTTCAGTAGTGACCTAGAATGAGAGATGATCCACACTTATAATTTATCATGTTAATATATATTTAAATATTATTTAAACATAATTCATAAAATTTTTATTCCCTCATATCTACCATAGACTATTTTATATATGTATGAAATTTATTTATTTTTAAATAATATCTTAATATAATTTATCATATCATAAGACACACACTAATATATCTAACAAACTTAGACCAAAAATAAGAATTCAATCCGGTTAAATAAGACACCTCACCCGAGAGCACATTACATTCCTAAACAAACCTATGAATTATCCCTCTAAACCCATAACAATTAGTCTTAAATGAGGAAATCATTCTAACTATATGCTAAGTAAAATAGAATAACCTGAAATCATTGGTGTTTCAGTATAATGCCAGTAATTATTTAAACCCATTTTGCACTCTTGTTCAGGGACCACCCTGCTTGCATTCTCAAGATCATTCTTTGTCATCCTTCCATATCTTCAATCGAAAATGTTTATCAACCTTCGTTTAGTCTAGTTTCATAACAATATAGAATCCATATCATTTTGTTTATATAGTTGTTCCGAGGTGGAAGCCATTCCTACTGCACATCCAAGATCTATGAGTTTTAAACTGTACATACTCCTTTGTTCATCAATTATTTCAAGCTCATGTTTGTGTAACTCCCCTCTATCACCACATCATTTTTCATCTAGCTCCTATACTTCCCATTGTCCAATAGGTTAGAAGTATGTTCAGGAGCTGACTGATCTTCACCAATTTACAGGTTTGGGCAGTCTCAGTCTTCATCCAAATAAAGGTAATATTATATATTTTTCATATTTTACTCACTTATTCAAAATATCCAAAGTTGTCGAGCCTTCTGATTCCCATTATAATCGAACTCGAACTCCTTAATTTGTCAAAAAATCGATCAGATTGTTAAAAATATATCATATTTTATACTATTTAATCTAACTCGGAATCACCAGTGTTTTAGTGAAATGCCTACATTTCCCTAAAAAACCTACGTTTCATATCATTTTTTGAAATTTACAATCTTTATCAGATTATCATCTATTTCTTTGTTTTTTCTAGCATATGATCAAGGATGGGTCCTTGTAGATGGCTATAGGTGGATAGGCACATGAGATAACGAGTTTCAATTATGTTCTGGAATTATTCATCACCTGTTACATTGGGAGAAATACAATGTATTGCTTGATTTGGAACTTTACGCAATACATTCAGTCCCTTCAGACCAGCTACAAAACATCCTCGAGATCACTCAAAGCATTCGAGAGGCCACAGATGAGTTTTGGGAGTCATACTTCGAAGTTTTACGTATTCGAGCTAAATTGGCCTAGTTCAAATATCATTACAAGGCTGGATTGGAGATTTGGAAATAGAAATATGAATTAACAAATCAAGCTGAACGCATTGAATAGTCAGAACATCCATATTCTATCACAACATCTAATTACCAATATGATTCAGAGAATGAGGAGCTTGAATTTGTCTCTAAATTTTTTAGAAACAAATATATTGATGACATTGATTAAAACTTCTTCAAAGAATCCGAGATGGATTATTACAAGCTCACTTTCAATAACCCATCCTCATCTAAAGATTCTAATTTGATTCAGATCTCTAGATTATAGCTTATATATCTTAGTTTTTCATTACGTATTTGTAATAAAATTTTAAGCTATCAGAACGATTATAATTTTTATCCATCCAAACATCATGATTTCCTATATATATTTCTTGATTGCATAGACATTGGGTTAACATCCTTGCGAGGAATTCCTTTGACTTTCAGGGAATGACTTCTGTCAGGCAACCCACTTACTATTATTACTCATTAAAAATTAGGTGCAGTGTCTTTGATTGCATTGACATATTTTCATGAGAGGATATGAGTTGTTTTGAACACGTGGTGCAAATTTAATATAATATAAACACATCAATCGATATCGGTAAACTCTGTCATCTTGAGGTTTGATAGTTTTAGTTTCTTGTTTATTAACTTAAATTAAAGAGGAAAAAAATTTCTAAACACTTTCTCTCCTATTTTCTTATAACAACAGGGTCCATGATTATTTTTAATCTATCTACAGGAAATATTAATAGAATCTAGGCCTAAAAAATAGGATCTTCTATTTTTTCACCCACTAAAGTTAAGAGGTTTCTCAGGTGGGGGGATGGAGAGGGGGTGTTGGGAGTTTCCCCCTATATTTTAGGTTGATTTTTACCCATGTAGAACATAATATACATTCCCACCAATAATTTATGGTGATTTCAGAGGGAAATATAATTTTTTATTTACCTACAAATTATCCAAAAAAAATAGTGAGATCCTATAATATCTCATCAAGTATTGTTAAAGAAACTAATTAAAAATATCGAGGACCTAAAAATTACTAAAATGCTCCTAAATTTTCTTAGCAAAACCCGCTAAGATATTTATGGATCCCCATTCCATGGGACCATTCCCTTAGCCTCAAATTGGTTTCATAATTGATATTATGTGGAATAGTATACATATATATCGTGGTTAAAATTATGTAGAAGTGTCTGTAGGTGTGTTGTGTACAATAATTATATAACTTCTTTCAACTGACCTATATATAATGCAGTGATAATGATGGATGGAATTATTATTCGAGTTGTACAATTGTGATTGAATCATTCCAAACATGTATTGTTACTTAAATTACTTCCACTAAAATAACATAAAATAAAGCCAATTATTTATTTATTTTTATGATAGTGAATATTAATGTTGCAAAGAAATGGAAATTCACATAACAAATTTTAGAATTGTAATTGTTGATGGTGAATCACAGGACCCCTGAATGTCTGTAACTTGATGGGTTGAGACTCCCAGTGCGATTGCATAACATGGAGCTTTTCCCAAGTGTGGGACCTTACGAATCGGGAAAGCTCTCCAGATGAAGGTCGGTTCCTCTTCCTCTGTTCAGATGCACACATAAAAATGCAGAGGGTTCACTCAAAAACCTAATATAACTTGCCAAGGAGATGGGGTTAGGAAGATGCAATAAAATAAACCTAATCTAACCAAGGTGATGCACCAAAGGAATGATGAACAATTGTTTTTCCAATAAACACAAACCATAAAAATGTAATACAATAAACATGCACAAGTAACCAAGGCTGCAATAAGAGATGATTTGATTGCAATGAATACAAGAGAGGGTTGAAATCATCCATAGACTTAGTTTTTATTTCTCCAAATATTGATACAGTCCATTACAATGCCCAAAAGGCACAAACATGCATTACAGTTTGAATGGAAGGTCTGAAACTCCACAAATTCACCTGCCAAGAGAAGAAGGGAGGGGGAAAAACAAGAATGTTCAACCTTTAGGAAGAGGCCCCTCCTTACAATTTATAGGAAGAAAAGAGAGGGAGAAGAGAGGAATTCAAAATCTACCCCCAACCACCTCCAAATTGCATTTTATTCATCTCATTATGGAGGTAGGTGAGAACCCTAGCAAACCCAAAAAAGTGGTAACTATATTTGAATTTTTGAAGAAATGTTTCTCACCCAAATAAATATATCCACCTCACTGTGAAAAGTTATGGCAATTTAAATATTTCCTGAGTCAGGTTTGCTTCCTATCAGGTTTAGGGTTCTGCTTTGCATTTGCACCAGGTTTGGAGGGTGCCTCAACATGTGTTTGATGCTTATGTTTTCCCAAAACCCGCTTCCACCAGTGTTGCCAAGATTTCCTTTGTTTCGGGTTCGGAAGTTCGACTTGCATATGAATTGGGTTTTGAATGTGGCTCGACATGTTTTCACCCCATGTTTTCTAGACTTGTCTCCCTGAATTTAAAACTTGATTTTCCTAGGTAGTATTTAGGGTTTTCGGAACTCCCAAGCATCGGGACATGTCTTGTGATTTTCATGCTTCATGTCTCATGTTTCACAAAACCTGAAACCCGAAATTGTTTGTGTCGAGTTTTCGACCATGGGCAACATATTTTTTTTGTGTTAGGTTTTCGAACATGCAATGCATATTTTCTTTGTGTTGGGTTTTTGACCATGCAATGGATCCTCCAAAACCGGAATGAGGATTTTCGGACTGGGACCCGGTTTGGCAACCCCCAACTGGAATGAAGGATTCAGAAGTTCCAGACTGTTTTTACAATACATGAAAACCAAAATACCCTTGCATATTAGAGGCATGGCCCTGCACCCCTCTAAACCTGAAATAAGGATTTTATTTTCCTTGTTTTCATATTCGGTTTGTTGTCCTTAATTTACCCGGGGGGGTAGATATATTAACAATTTGGTGAAATCAATCGGATCAAACCTTCCTGCTACATAGAAGATCAGTCTCCTTATAGGCATCCTTAGCATGGAGTCATAAGCAATAAACCTAAACCAACCGATATCTGATCCCGAGCTGATACGACAACTCCTTCTTTGAGAGCACGCTGAACTGTAAAATTCAACATGGAGGAAAAAAAACCTGTGTTGAAGCACTTAGGGAAACTGAACCTAACTACAACAAGACAATATGCGTACACACTTAGCAGAATTAAAATCTAAGGCTAATATTACAAGGTTAAATCTTTTCTTTAAGTAGTAATGTTTTAAGATTAGTCCGTTAACCATAATCAAGAGTTTCTTCTTCATCCATGTAGACATTGGAAGGCATTGCTTTTTACATCCCATGCACATGTGGGGCCACTCCAAATGCCAGTCAAACTTTGAATGCCTTCCTGGTTTTACACCTAATCGGCATCCCATTTCAGAACTAGGTTCACTTCTTGGAAGGTCCTTTGCTCTTGCTTTTCCTTATCCAAGCCATCTTTTACTAAGGCCTGGTCTTTCTCAATCGTTTGAACTGCACGTTCTCTTAATTTCTTCCAATTCCATCATCTCTGCAATACCTGGCCCTCCATTGGTTCAAACTCAACAACCCAACTAATTCAATGAGCTCTAATGCCAGGTAGTTTCTAATGGATATATCAAAATCTTGTCCCTCTTTCCCATAGACACTTGTAGGATAATTACTGTAGACCTCTTTGACATTATCCTGTCAGCCCATAACACTGATTTACTTGGTATTCCATGTTCTTTGATTTTCATCTAGAGTCCTTTTGATTTTCTTAGCAAATTCTCACCTCAAGTCGTGACTCTTCAGTCCATTACTCTTAATGGGTATATTGGAAAGGGTCTTCAGAAGATTCCATTCTTGATAAGCCCATTTGTAATCTTGGAACCTTATAATGCCAATGCATTTCTGATATGATAGTTGTCGGTGCACTGAATCTAGTTCACTGTACCTTCATAAAAGTCTAGTATATTAACTCATTTTTCTTGAGTGCTACTTCTGGCTTCGGTCCACTTGGTGAAATAGTCCATTATCGTGAGAATCCCTTGTACCCTTGGCTTGAAGTTTGGATTGATGACACCCCAATTGAGTCGCATGCCCCATTGCATAATGGGTGGTCCACCAAAATTGGTGGCAATGGAAGTGCTGCTATCTTCTTTAATGTGAATTTGTGCACATTTTTACACCTTCTTAATCCATGTATAGCGTCACTGACATTGTGGGCCATATAGCCGGGCCTTCATATCTTTGTTTGAGGCTAGTACCCATGGGGAAAAATGTCCTCCGGAACTCCATTTTAAAATCCTCATAACACCAGCCCTCCAATTTTGACTTGTCCCAATTGCACCTCAATAGAACTCCCAATCGATGTCTTTCTTGAACAAAACAACACCATCAACAACACGTGGAATGGCTTTATATAAGTTCTCCTCTTTGTATTGCTCATTTTTGAGGGCATAGGCCTTTTTGTAGTAAGTGTAGCATATTCCTGAGTCCACAAGAGCGGGAACATCAATCATTTTCTCTGTTCTTGACCATCTTATAGTACCAAAGACATCTCCTTTTTAATCACCTACTTCATCTTCTTGTTGATTGAGCTAGTTGGTGCACATATCCCTTTTCACGGACCAGCTTAGTGTACCTTAATTTTGATGTCATATTCCATGACATTAGTGATCATCCTGCATGTTTTCTCATTCAGATCCTTTTTTAGAAGGAAGTCCTTGAGTAACGCGGGCCTCATGAGAGACCAACAATTGGATCTTTTGTTTGGACTAGGTGCTTGCATTTCGTTAGCTCCTGATCCACTGTAAGGAAATGCTTTTAAATGAAAGATCCTATTGTAAATATTCCCTTCCTCCAAGCCGTGACTGAAGAAAGCAACTGGTTGTTTTCCAACCCCCTCTTTGTTTGTTGTATACCAGGATTGTATATATTGTGTCCCCCACCAAAGGCATATAACATGAAATCCTGGAGAAGTCTGCATTGATGATAGTCAGAGCTTGAAATATTCCCTCCTTTTCTTGCCTCTCAAAACTTTCTTTCTCTTGTCCTTCAAATGTCCACTGAATCATCCTCTTTTTTAACATCAGTGTTATGTTCTTACAGAGCTGTAAGTTTGGTACAAACCTGCGGATAAAATTGATCCTTCCTAAGAACTTTGAAAAGAGCCTTCTTGTGATTGGCAATGACAATGCTCTAATTGTCTTCAACTCTTTCCTTTCTGGGTCAATCATCAATCCCTCCTTGAAAAATATGGCCATAGTTTCCTTTGTGAAGTAAGGGTAATAATGCATTTTTTGGGATTCATGATCCCCCAAATCCAAATCTTCTAACACCTCTAAACTACTTGTCGCAGATGAAAGCAGTGATCCACTGCATTTTTTGAGAATCAGTGATGTTTTCAAGATATATCAGAACTATTTCATTGATTAACCCCTTGAATGCCATATCATTTCCTTTAGAAAGTGGCTCCAGCATTTATAACCCAAATGGCATCATCCGGTAGGCATAGGTGCCCCATTTGGTGGTGAAAGCCCGTCTTGAAATGTCCTCTTCTTTCACCATTTATTGGTTATATCCTGAGTAGCCTCTAGGAGAGAGAATTTATTTAACTAGATTACCACTTGCAATTATTTTATATTATCCGTTAAGGAATGGTAATGTCTTTGATAATTCCCTATTGAGTCTTGGAAGTCCACTACAACAAATTTCCCTCCGTTCTTCTTCTTTGACCATACCAGGTTGAACAACCCACTTAATGCTTGATCAGGATATAATGCTTGTGCCTCTATTATCTTGTTTAGCTCCTTCCTTCTTTCGGAGGGCTCAATGTGAGGGTTGACTGGTCTTTGCTCTACCCTAATGGCCTTAGCATCTAATCCACTTCTATGGTATTTTGGTGCCAACTTCGGGTTAAATCAATCCTTCGTAGTCCTCATAGCTCCAACAAAGACACATCTCAAAATCTTGGCAACGATATATGAACTCTCAATTCTCCAGTTCAGTGGCCACTATAACCAATTTGGAAGTTTTTTGCCTTCCCCCAACTAGATTGGCTTCTGAATCTTCTCCTTTGACCCTGTATGGTTTCCTTTTTCCTTATGGAACTGGTCCTTTAAGCTTGGATAGACTCTAATGTTACCAATCCTTTCTAAAGCTTGTTTGTCATACTACACTACTTGGTCCTCGTATTGCTGCTCTAATCTCCTGGTTTCCTACGGAGAATTCAAGCTCTTCTTTCTTGAGAAATTGACACTCTGTTGATCGTTCTCAAACACCTGCTAGCTTTGTTATTATCTGGAACTGCTAGCCTCACAACCACATGATACTGTGGTTGTGTTTTTGCCCGTTTTTATGTTGTCAACCACATCACACATTACTCAAACTACTACGATCCTATCTGTGGCTTCATTTATTTGGTGGATGTCACATGCATTGGTAATATCCTAGATGTGGTGAATAGGAGTAGTATGATTTTCCTTTCCTGTGACATGGGGATAAGTCTTTATAGCGCTACAAGTGGAACTTGATTTTAGCATAGGGAAATGGACTACTGCTTGTGAAATTGAAAAATGGAGTTGGTGTTAGATCTACATATGATTGGCCTAGAGAATCTTGGTGATGCGAAAAAAGTCTACCAGGTGGAGGTGTCTACAGACGTTCTGTTAGGGGAGATGGTGATATTTGTGGTCCTCTCCTCCTCCTTCCTCTACATAGTGATGTTTGGCAAGTATAAAACTAACCCCTCTTCTCATGTATCATACCTGGTTCAAATTATTCCCTTATTGTTGGCCCTGAGCAACTTCTGTTACTATACCACTAATTCTATCCCGTTTGGAGTCACCATTTTTGTTGGGGAACGAGCCTCAAAAGGAAGATTTTTCCAATTTACCCCAAACTTGAAAATATGAAATAGAATTTAAAACTTTGAAGGACACATAGGAATAGTTCTTCCAATCCAGTTTTCTTTCGGTCCTTATTGCTCAACTTGCTAATCCCCGAAAGGTACAGGCTGAACTCAGGTCATGCAAGGTAACTTAACAAAAACATGAATTTCATATGTTCGGAACTTGGGACATGCCTCAACACTTGGGAAAACCCAAAATACATTGTTCTCAGGAATACTACCAGTCATGCATCCCCCAAATCCTTAAAATGAAGGATTCAAGACTGGGGCCTGGTTGGGCAACCTTCACAACCTCACATGTAAAAGAGTTGGGTTTTCCATATGCCTTCTGACCTTGAAATCCCGAAACACTCAAAACTATGGAAATTTGAAATCAAATATCAAAAATCTAAGATATAACCCTTTTGAAGATTACCCCCATATCTACAAACTTGTGAAATTTTGCCTTTTTTTGGATTGCGTTAAAGCCCTTGAAAATTGATTTCAAGTGCAAGCTTCAAAGTTTAAAAATTCCCAAAACAAAAATTGTAAACTTTGCAATTTCTCAGTCAAATTTCTTGGAAATGCCTTCAAAACTTGTCGATGATCTCTTGGTCCCACCGTGCATCCCAAAACCTATATGGAAAATCACGCACCCAACCCCTTAATGTCTGCAATCGGTGGGTTGAGAACTCTCAGTGTGAGTGCATAACATGGAGCTTTTTTTCCCAAGTGTGTGGACCTTGCGAATCGGGAAAGCTCTCATATGAAGGCCGGGTTCCTATTCCTTTGTTCTATGCACCCATAAAAAATGCAAAGGGTTCCCTCAAAAACCTAATAACCTTTCCACGGATAACGATGTTCTGAAGATGCAATAAAATAAACCTAATCTAATCTAACCAAGGTGATTGCACCAAGGAATGATGAACAATTGTTTTTCCATAAACACAAACCATAAAACATGTTAATACATACACCATGCACAGTTACCCAAGGCTGCAATAAGAGATGATTTTGATTGCAATGAATAACAAGAAATGTTGGATCAGCCAAAAACTAGTTTTTTATGCTCCAAATATTGATACAAATCCATTCTCAATGCCCAAAAGGCACAAACATGCATTACCGTTTGAATGAAAGGTCTGAACGCCACAATTCACCTGTCAAAAGATACGGTAGGGGCAAAACAAGAATGTTCAACTTTAGAAGATGCCCTCCTTAGATTAATAGACGAAAAGAGAGGAGAAAAAGATCAAATCACCCATAACCACCTCCAGATTATTTTCATTTCATCCCTCCTTACTGTGTGATAGTGAGAACCCACCTGGTCAAACCCCAGCAATTAGTGAACGGGATTTTTGAATTTTTGAAGAATTTTGAGAGTTAGAGGCACCCTGTAAGGTTTCCAAAAATTTCACAACCTTGCTGAATCTAAGCCGCTGTAGAAAATTTATGGCCTTTAAATATTTCTTGAGTTAGGGTTTGCCTTCCTTCAGGTCGGGTCTTTGCTTATGTATTTGCCTCTGTGTTTGGAGGGTGCCTCAAGCCGTCAAACATGTTGTTCATGTTTTAAATGTTTTTCCCCCGAACCCGCCTCAAATAGTGTTGCCAATATTTCTTTGTTTCGGGTTCGGAATGTTGGACATGCATATGAATTGGGTTTTGAAATGTGGCTCGACATGTTTTCTTTCGCCCCATGTTTTTAGACTTGTTACCATCCCCCCCCCGACGTCAAAACCTAATTTCCTATGTAGTGTTTCGGTTCGGAACTCCCAAGCATCAGGACATGTCTTACAATTTTTCATGCTTTTAATGTCTCATGTTCATCCCCCCAAACCCAAAACCTGAATTCTTTATGTCTGTTTTCGACCATGGGCAACATATTTTCTTTGTGTCAGGGTTTGACCTGCAATGCATATTTTCTTTGTGTCGTTTTCCGACAATAAAAACCCTGCATGCAATCCCTCTAAAACCCTTCAATGAAGGATTTCATCATACTGGGGACCTGGTTGGCAACCCTCCGAACTACGAATGAAGATTAAAAACTTCTAGTCTAGACTTGTTTTTTTCATGCCTAAAAACCGCAAAAACTGGAAATGAGGAGTTTTTGAATTTTCCTTGGATTTCCAATATCCGTATGTTTCCATATTTACCTGGGGTGTTGTAGATATATAGACAAACTTCTCGGTATTTTATATTATTTATATAAGTTGCATGTGAATCACAAAAAGTGATGTAGAGCGTAAATTTTTTGTACCTTTTATTATAAATTTATTATTGTAAGGGATTAGTTTATTATTTTTCTGTTAGTGTATTTATATTGTTTTATTAAATAATGGTCCCTGTTTAGGGTTTAAAGATATGTTGTTTTTTATTTTCTTTGGGTTTATAGCTTTTTTAATTTATTTTTAACTTTTATAATTTGAAATATCTTGACATTATTTTCCTCCTCTTGATCCATTTTGTTTATTTTAGCTCATTTTTTTTCTTCTTTCTCTTCTCAAGTTCTCTCTTATCCATTTTCTCTTTCTTCGATAATCCTGCAAGATACCACTTCTTTAAAATATCGAACTAGTCAACATACCTATATTATTTTTCTATCCCCTTTTTTTTTGATTCGTATACTATAGTACATTAATTAAAATCAAGTAACTAAAAACCATTTATTTTTAAAATCTATTTTTCAAAAAATAAATTTGAACTATAGCTAATGCTATAACTAAGCTTATGTAGGGTCTAAAAATCCAATCTATATTCAAGTCCTAAAGTCCATCTATAGTTGGGGGTTCCCAAAGGCCATCTATAGTAGGGTGAATCTCTTATATTTGGTCCTTAGACAACAACCTATAATCATCGCCTTAAGCTATTGTTATAGACAAGTACCATTGCCCTATAGTCGGGTGAATTAATCTTATTATTTAAGTCAAAGGAAGTGGGATTAACATCAAAAGTCATGTTATTTTCACCACCAATCTAATGTCATCGACCACTTTCAGCCCCTAGTTGGCAGATAGTCAACAACTAATAGGTGAAATATCCGCTATATAATGATGTTAGGGTTTGATTGTACGTCAGCATAGTCATTTTGAATGTTTCTTTTAAACATGATTTATTTATGGAGTTAATTATGTCGAAGGACTCCCACCATTATTAGTCAAACTAAGACATGTATGTTTTTTTAAAATTATCCTTTTTGATGGATATGTGAATGACTCTAAAGACCTTAAAAGTGTCTTGTACATGTCACTACTCACTCAAATTGTACTTCTTTCGTATCTATGTGTGATAGAACATATAATTTCACATGTACATTCATAATATTGGTATGTTATACTTACTTTAAGTTTAGGAACAGATTTCCATGAGAATGTCCTTTTAATATTTACTTTCCTAAATGACATACTCTTATTCTAACAAATTAATATCACTTCTACAATAAATAAGAGAAATTTATTTCATATATTGTTATAATTTTCCCACTAAGTGGGCCACAAAATTTTTCAAAATTGAATAGTACATAACTATTTAAAATATGTTAGCTAAAAAAATCAAAAGTTTAGGTAAATAATTGTATGTATTTGAAATTAGTATCTCTGATTACTCTTACCCCCTGTTTATATATTTCGTTTTCTCCAAATTTTGATTAGTTTTAGTTGTGGTGACATTTTTTCTAGCAAAATGAAAATAAAAAAAATTGTAACATTGTGATAATGCTTTGACCCATACTATATTTTACTAACATGTTCGGATTATGCAACTCAAAAAATGATTTTCAACTATCCATTTTTTTTATTCCTTACCCATAATGTAATACATTTCAGTTCTTTCTATCTATTGATGATTATGAGCTTAAATTATAGGGGTAACACCAGTCGGACTCATGCCTGTTGTTTTGTGTGGAACAAGGCTCTTGAGGAGTCTTTCATTGGATCATACAGGCGAAATGGCCTGGAAGCTTGAGGTTGTCCTTTTGGGTTTGGTTTTGATTGAAAGCATGAGGTGGGTCGGGTGGGGTTTAGTTGTGGTATGAGGGCCTAGCTTGTATTGCGCTGAGGCACTGATTATGTCTTAGACATGAGCTTGCTTATTTTGATAGTCACTAACTCCATTCCAAGGTTCTGGAGTTGTCTATAACCTCCTCTGCAATCA
>CM034152.1:602576882-602660124 GCA_019776745.2 Taxus chinensis | reverse complement strand
GCATGAATGGATGTTGCCAGCGTCCATATTCCGATTACTCTTGCCAATCTTGATCATCAATTCAGTGTTTCCATGTGGCGAATGAAGGGATCCCTCAAATCTGACCCGACATTACATTATTCTCAAGTGCATGGAAATCCTCTCAAGCTGCTATTAGGCCGCTGTGATATTTTGTTAATAGGTTAAACTTGATCCGCTGTTGTTTTTTTTTTTGTTCTACTACGTCCATGGTTTTTTTCGGCGGAGCTATTCTCGCCGAGAAACGCACCACCTTCAACAAAGGGGCCTTTTTATTTGGTGCATTCTTTGGTGAGGAGAGTCTCTCCGTTTTTTCCCATGTCATATGTAGCTTGATTGTGATAGCATATATAGATACTATCATTACATATATATTTGTGATATTTATGCCTGAAAGGTGTGAGATACCATGACAGCAAGGTGGGAAAGTTATGATGTTATCCATGTGAAAAAAATTCAAAGAGATTTTTATAAAACATATTCATAGCGATCGTACTAATTTAACAATATTTTAAATAACAAGAATTGAAATAAATTTCAAAGTTATAGAAGAGCTCACACATCACAACACATCAAATTGAAATTAAACTACAACTCAAAATATAACAAAGAATGTTAACAAAATACTATTGTGTTGGAGAATTGTAATCCCACAGCTTGTCTTGTTCCTATAAACACTTGTCAAGCGATTGGTGACATCGAATAGGGAAAATCCCAAGGAAAGTATGCCCATTCCTTTTCCAATTTTGTGTGGCAACTTTTTTTATAATAGTTTCATGTGATTTATAGTTGTTAGATGTGATTGCAATTGCTTCATTCTCTATGCATGATATATATATCTTCAATTTTTATCATTTTTGTATGATCTAGGATGAAGGCAACAAGATATGCCATTTTTTTTCTAAGAGCACAGCGCTCCATTTCTCATTGTATGCAAGTGTCACTTTCGACGTTTTTGTTTTATTTATATTCCCATCCACCCCTCTATAGGCCAGCATTTGGTATTAAAAATAGTATTTTACCTCCCATTGATTGCATCGACATAGAGTAAAAATCTTACAACCCATCAAATACAATAGTATAATAACAAAAATATAAATATTAGTCTATAAGCCTTAATGTTTATTGTGCTTCAAGAAATATTAGATCTTGCTTAAAATGGATGCCTAGAACTAGCAGATGTAGCATGCTATAATACATTACGACATGCAGATAAGAATTTCTAAGTGAGAATAGAAAGAAGGATTAAATGCAGATTTCTATATTTTTCAGTAGTCATTCATAACATTTTCTCAGGATCATAGCAGGCTCCAAGTTGAAAAAAGCTTGGATATTTTAGAATAACACTGTATCAAGCCTGAATAAAGTAAATACTACTCTCCTTTAAATGAATGAAGGGGTTTGATACAAATTAGATAAAAATGTACCTTAATCTATTGATTCATACCATAGAAAATTGCAGGTCTCAATGGTAGGACTCTAAAAGATAGAAGAGTAGTTTGAACAAATAGTAAGGAACCTCCTTTCCTTATTTGCTAAATAGTTTTGTTATATAAGAATTGAAATCTCACTCATTGACTGTATATTTGGAGCTGATACAAAATCTTGTTATTTATGAACACAGATCAATTGCTCATCAGTTCGTAGAGCATGCATTCAAAACTCGAGATTCAATAAAATCATCATAGAAGAAGAGGACAACCACATTCACTATGTAGAGGGTCAAATTCCAAATGTTGTGAAGAAGAAATCCTCTAAATACAAATAGAAGTGTCCCCTTTTTCAGATTTGAAGACAAAACTGTCACATGATGAAAGAACCTGAAAAACACAAGTGCAATGTCATTACAACAAGTGCACAATATGTTAGTATGCTCATGAATGTAAATCAGTACCATATGATTTTGAATAATAAGTAATTACAAAGTTTTTTAAGAAAATCCCGATTTAAAAAGGTTCAATTTTCTAGCTTGCAATTTTGAGAAAGAAAGTCAAAATGATTTGTGTTAGTTATATTCAAGTTGTAATAACCATTTGCTAGGGAATATTGAAATGTTTTCAAGCTTCAAGTAGTTTGGTTCATTCTACACAGAGTGTTTAGTATGGAAAGAATAATATCACATTTTTAACCTATTGGGGAGAGTAAATAATTGAATTGTTTTTAATTAGGTTCTAGAATTAAAAATAATGTCACGCGGGGGTGGAAACTAGTTTAGAATGATATAGAATAACATTCAAGAATATAGTTGTAATTTTTGATACATTTTCTATAAAATCTATTATTTAAGGTAAATGAAAAAAAATCAAATGTTTTCCATTAAGTAATCAAGAAATATTTGAGTTTAAAATTTATCCGAAACATTCATTGTAGTGAGTCTATCCCAAATCATCATACTACTATCTAGTTGGTAACCACATCATGTATCATTACATTGATTCCTTCCTTTCCTACAACCACATCCACAAAGATTTAAACCACATAGACCTATATATCAATTACTACTCACTGCATGAGATATCCTTTTTTACTAACAATTGTCAAGATTAGATTAAAAACCTTCCCATAATATCTTTTCTTTAGCAAGACCTTTGCACTATAAATTTTTTCTCGACTATTTCAAATTATCCTCACGAAGATCTACAAAGAGAAAATCTATCCTCTAATTTATTTTGTGAAAAATTTAGTAGCATCTCTCTCAATCGAAACAATGCAATGAATTTATGTCTACAGGAAATAAACATTCAACCAAATCCCACAGGAGTGGTTAGAAAATGACCAATTAAAATCATAGACTTGTTGAAGTGGACATTAGATATCCAAATCTCAATGAAAATTTACCCCCAAAGATAAAAACGTCAAAATTGCGGGCATTTGATGATATCAAGGGACCAAAAAGTGTCCAAAAGAACAATTTTGATAGGAATTTGATGCAACTTTTTTTGGGCATTCTGGTCTTTTCGTGTAATAACGTGATCAACCCAAACACGGAGTAATTATGGCTTGGTAATTCCAAAGACATAATGTGGCTCTGTATACACGGTGAGAGATATAAAATATTTGTATTCCATTGTTTAGTATGATTATATGTAATCGACCTGTTAGAGTAGGACGTTTACTCCCAAACGATTTCCTCTCCTAATATTTATAAGCTATTGACATTGTAAATATATCTATCAACATTCCACATTTCTACCGTTTGCATACAGTGTATAAGAGCATGGAAGAGAGAGGGGACAGGATCATGGGAGAGTGTAGTGATGTGGTTAAAATATTTGTTTTGAATCATGCTTACAATCATACATGGAAATTGCCCACAAATGTCTGGGTCTTTCTTCATTGCTCAACTTGTTTATGGCATTAAAGGTTCAGGTGGCCTCACCCCTCACTCTCCCCACTGAAAAAAAACCATAGAGACACAGCCTTTATAAAATCACCATGTAGTAGAATACTTAGGCTTCCATAAGTGGTGAATTTAGTCAGAGGTTAATGGACACCATTTACATAAATTTGAAACTTTCCTGAAATAAACATTTTTGAGTGGGCCCCACATACTTAGTACACAACATAAATATAATTATACCTGGCGATAGAAGAGTTCCTCTTTGATATTAACATAAATCATCACATTTTCGAAAAAAATAAAATTTGGCTAGCTTAACTAGAGTTTTAGGCGGGTTTCCAACGTGTACCTCTTAACAATGCCTTACAAAAAAATGTGACAATTAAAATACAATTATACTTTTAAAAATAATCATTATATGACCTAAATTTCCAGCCAATATCTCATGTCCCCCTGTAAAAAATGCAATCCACAATGCGGCATTCCCAAATTCAAAGTTTAGCACAAAAACCATAGCTTTGAGAAACCCTGTTTCGGAGAAATCAATATATTTGAAAATATCTTACCTTAGATCTTAAATTAATCCACAAACATCATGATAACCTCCTATAACTACCCAAGTCTATTCCTTGCTTAAATATCGTCTGAATGAATGATTTGCATCACCCAGAATTTCTGATTCTTCCTAACTTTGTCTCAAGAACATGCTTCAAAAGAACTTCTAAATACACTAAACATTTGCAAATGACCTGATTATACCTCATACACATTCTATTCCATGTTAAAAAGAAAACCCATTTCCACCAAAAGAATTTGTACCACCATTCTCATGTTACTCCACCTGCACAATGCACTATGAACTATGAATGGGCCTGAATGACCTCATAACTCAAAACAAAAAACAAAAACCCAAAAAAACAAAACTCTTTCATGAAATACCATGGATACACTTAAAGAATCATTAAAAACCTCTCCCACATCTACTAACGTTGATATACCTCATGAAAATTATAAAGTCCTTGGAGAGCTCATGCATGACGATTGCTACTAGACATGCTCCAAAGCACCTTAGAAATTCCCCAAACTAGACAATACCAATCAACCTTCTGTTTGACCTTTATAAACACACATGAAGACACCCAATGACACCATGAACACTTTTCCATCAATGAACTTTGAAAATTAAATGACAATTCACAAACATAAAGGAAAATAATCTCCACTTTTTATTGATGACAACTACCTTCAGAAACAATGATGGAAATCAAGAATGCAAAAAAAAAAACTACAAGACCTATTTTTCATTTGGATTATCTCCCCCTTTTAGATATAATCCAAAAATTATATATGAAAATAAAACATGAAAAATGACTAATCAAGGGCATAATAACAACAAGCAAAAAAAACTTACTTGATCACATGACTCCCCCCTTGGAATGTACTATGTTTTCTTGTCTTCATCAGAAAGAAAAAGATTCATGGACCTGAAATAGCAAATCCCCTTGAAAAAATACATCATATTTCAAATTCATTCAAGCTAAACATCACCTCCTAGGTTTATATCATGTCAGGAACACAACTTTGCCTCCAATCTCTAGTACATCAACATTTACGACTAAGAGCCCTAAAGCACATCTTCAGACCATTTTTACAATCTTTATCTTACTATAAATCAAATGTAGCATATGAAATATTATTTTGATGCTCCCCCTATCATCACATCATCGTAACCTCATTGTTTAAGAAAATACAAGGTCATTTACCTTTATCATCATTCATGGAGATGGGTCAGCACAAATTACATAGTCCTGAAACAATATTTTAGTCTTAACTGATTTCTTTTCATAAAAGCACATTTGTTAGACGATGTTGTTTATTGTTCATAATTCCTTCACAATAAAACTATGTTATATAGTGTTTTATATCATTAATATTCTTATATACTTTTGTTGGGATTAGGTTATCCTTAATATGTTCTAAATTCACAAACTTTAGCTCTTGAACTCAAAACTAAAACAAACAAGTCATGAGCATGATCCCTATAATGCAACTTCCAATTTTCTTGTTCATAAAACAATATGGAATAAATTTTATCTTCTTAGAAAAATGGAATCACACATAGGTGTTATACACATGCATGTACCCCTAGCACTTGTAAACACCTTCTTGTGTCAATCAAATTTGATCATAGATTGCTCTATTTCAGTCCTTAAGACATCCAACCCTATCTTGGAGCACACATTTATAGCACATAGACCAATGGACATTCTTATTATAGCTATAAATGATGTGCACTTTGGAAAATAGGTTCTATACCATGTATTTTTTTCTCAAATGTTAAAAAAAACTTTTAAACTTATGTAATGTGTTCACAAAATTAGAAGAAATATTTTCAAGACATAATCCCTAATAATGATCAAATTCCTCACTATTACGCTGGCTATCAATACTGTAGTTTTAAATTTGAAACATGACACCAATATATCACGAATTCCCCTTATATTACCATGGATAACTTCAAAACTTAACATATTTATTCTATGCTCATAAGATATATAATCACTTTCAACACCAGTTCTCTGCTACAAGCTTGGGAGAACTCATATTTATATTTTTTATCTCCAACGTTTTTGAGGGTTTTTTCATTGGTCAAGCGTTTATGGATATTAGTGAGATGATAACTCTCTTTATATTCCGCTTCATACACTGTGGACTCACTATTCCACATGTCCATAGATAAAAACTTCTCAATTTTCTTGTAAATTTCAAAACTTCTGGAATTTAAAAACACACTAAATCAACTACAATTTCAGTCTAACTGATTATTTTTTAAGTATTTAAATTAATTTATCTGATTCATTCTAATAATTAAGAAAACTATCATTAGGGTGTAATATTTATTTAGTCCATAATGAATACATATGAACTTTATTTAAAATCATCTCCTAAGTAGTTAAGGGCAACACCTTAAGTCATTTTCAACTTAATCCTAGTTGTAGCAATGTATTTCAATACTTCCCTAAGTTACACCCCAATCTAGGTTTATTCACCCTACTATTTAATTAAATACTCACCCCACCCATGTCATGTTGTAGGAATTAATAGGATCCCTTAGATTGTTTTAATCTAGGCCATAGATTTTACTGATTCTCTAAAAGTAGTAATCCCTCATATTTTTGGTTTCTCTTTTAGTTTTTTTTCCATGACCATTTTGTCTCTCATTTTTTCAGTTCGACTGAGAAGAGCCCATGGAGGATATGAAAACAATTGTTTTTTTGTAGGGTTTTTATGGAGGAAATTTCCTCCTCTATAATAAATCTACCCTCATTTTGTTTTAAAATCTAGGTTTACAGTCTCTCTTTTTAAAATATTACCAGAAGAACTTTTGGTTCTGAGTAATGGATCTATCGATTATTTTTTCAAAAGAGATCTGATTCCGATATGTGTGTATATCTATATATATATGATATTGGTTCAGATTAAAATGTGTCTTTGTGTAGTAAATATGAAGGAGGGTTTTGTAGAATCGATTTCACCTCTTGGCCACAGTTAAGAGAGAAGTGGATTGGGTTGACAATGAGGGGAAGCACGGTGCATGGTACGTTAAGGTAGGGGCTTGGTTAAGGGATGAGTAGGATCCCGCTATGTGGAGAATGAAGCATAGTGGGGGAATGGTACCGGCATGTCAGGCCATCACCTCCCCCCTCCCATCTGAAAATTCAAAAATAATAAAAATTTTAAAAAATGCTTACCAGAAGTCAATCTAAAATAAAACTTTTATTTAATGGTTTTCTGTAATAAAATATATATATACACCCAACCCCCCCACAACCACACACAAGCATAGATATATTAAAAATAACAAAGAGTGTTTAGGTAATTTTGTTCGTACAATAGCTCCATACGTTTCAATTCTTTTTTAAAATATATATATATATATCATATATATATATATATATTCAAATAGACATATGTTACATACATGAGGGAAATATATTAACTAAATTTGCTCACATTTAAATACCAGGTGGAGATTGTAACTCTCAAAAAATTGAATGAAAGTGATAAATGCATTTCCCGCTATATATATATATATATATATATATATATATATATATATATATATATATATTAATACATATTTGTTTTGGATACTGTGATTTTTCTAAAAACTACAATTTTAAAATTGTCTCTACTTTATCTCATGTTTATAGATTCACATATATAAACACCCAAAAATCTCCTCTTGTTTCCCAAAATTCAGATTTAACAATACCCTTCAAAAGGGGAAGAAAACTTAACTACAATGTAATCTTAATAACCCAAAATGAAACAAATAAATAATCCTTCCTTTCCTCTTATATTAACAACAAAACAAAGATTACAATAAAAAATAAGAGAAAACAATCATTCATTAATCCATCAAATGTTAATACAACATGCAATCAAAACAAGGTCTCCTTAAATTTTGAGATAGTTTATCATAAATTTCAAGCTATTTTTTTTCAGTCTTTGCAAGAACAAGGAATGAAAAGTTCATTTTGATGTGAAACATTAAGATTTATTACACACCATCTTTAAGTTACAATAAATATCGACCCATTTTCTCTGTAATTCAAAGTAAAAGTGCAAGCTTCATAGTTTATTTTTTAACTCTTACACTACACTTTTTGGGGAGGAGGAAGACAATGTTAAAACTTTCATTGAAATAAGATTTATAATTACATGTAAAAATTAATTTTATGAGTTTCCTACAATAAGAGAGTAACAAGGTTTCAATACAACAATATTCTTCTAATACAACCCTTACCCTATAACAAGGTAGGGAAAAAATTATAAAGATACATCCCTTTTGAGAGTATGTTACAAACACCTCCTAATGTGGGAGACTTACAAGGAGAAATAAAAAAAATGAGATTACAATAACCACTTGTACAACAAGGAGCGAAAAATTTCTCCAAAACTTAAAAGAAATATAATAATGTCTCCAAGTTTATCTATTAATCTTCAAGCTAAAAATCTTTTTTCTTTTTACCACAAACATCTTCAAAACACAAGGATATAGGCCCAATTTTTCCTCCAAACCTATAGGGTAGCATTACATGCCTTTCCAAAGTTTGGAGGACATTCTAGCTTCCCTCCAAGCCCATGGGAGAGAGGGAAAACATTCCTCAATTGTGCACAATTAGGGAAGGGATAGAGACAAGAACAACAACACAAATAAAACCTTAACCAAAAACCTAAACACAAGAAGAAAACCTAACAAGGAGGAAGAAAACACCAAGTTCAACCTCCATATGGGGACGAGTGGATGAGATATCCTAATGAGCCAAAAGGTGTGATCCAACCATATGAAACACACATAAAAAATATTTTCAAACATCCTCCTTATTCCTCCATAAAAAACACCCATCCTTATTTCTCCTCCCAAGCACCAAAATTCCTCCTTTGGATGATTTTCAAACCTCTTAGGGTTTCCTTTCCAAGGAGTGGGAAGTGGTTTCAAATGGATATGAAACACCTTCCCACCTGAACTCATATGAGGGGATAATAACATGAGAACCCAACATGGATTGTCCATCCCTTCAATATTCCCTCACACAACTCAAAAATACATCATGCCATATGATGGATGGAGGAAAATAAAATGAAACAAAAATTAAAATCAACATACAACAACACACATTTTAAATAAACACGACTAATATTTAACATGATATAAAACACACAAATAAGCTCAAGGAGCCTACCTCCAAAATCTCTCCAACTTCTAACTTTTCCACTTCTTGACCCAAGCAAGCTCTAAGATCCAAAATCCACAAGCCTCCAAGAAAAAGCTCCAAAAAAGTCCTCTTCTTTCCCCATGAGGGAGAAAATTTGAAGAGGTGCCAACAAAAATCCTCACAAATGAGGGGGTAACATGTGTCACCCCTCTCTTCCCTCAAGGTCAAAGATTCTCAAAATAAAAGGGAGAAAGGATAAAAGAGCTTTTAACCCTCTTCTCCCAAATTACTCAAAATGAACAACAAAACAAACTTGTGTAACTTTTAACAAAACACACATACCCATCCACCTTACATGGATGTGACCAAAGGGAGGGAAAATAGGAGGGAAACTCCCTCTATGCCTTGGAATTAAGCCTCCCTACCTATTAGGTAGGGTCCAAGGGCCCATTTTCATGCTAAGTGAACTCCCAAACTAAAAAGGGGTCACTTAAAATGCGTAAAATAGCCCAATTTCAGGTTTGGCTCACTTGGGCACAAGTGTAGAGGATGTGGGGCCCACCCAAGGGTTCACATGTGACCCTAATCCTCTTTAATTAAATATATCATTATTCAAACTCAAAACTTAATGTAAGTGGGGACCATTAAGTCCCCAAATCATGTTTACAAAAGTAAACTAAACATCCTAAGCAATATTAATATTACAATACACACTACATTACAAATGAGGGTCACTCATGGTGCCCAAAATAATAAAATCTAATACTAAGGCCTCATACAATAAACACGGTTAGGACTTAGCCCTCATGGGCTACTTGTGCAAAATTATGTAGCTGCCCTGAATCCCACGTTCTCCTGTGACCTGTTACCTACACACTTATTACACACATTAAACACACATGTCCAATAAAATGTGAATCAATCTACTCAATAAAAAATCAATGAATTCTATGTTATCATATCATAATTCTGGAATAGAAAATGTGACAACATACATAATTACACACAATTCACCATGAGTTAGCCATAATGATATAGTGACATACATCCATAAAACATCCAAACATGACAACTAAATTGAGTATCCATCATATATAAATAAGGTCCAAACAACATCATATTAGTTTAGTATCCGTAACATCATAAGGTAAGGTGTCAACACAGTAATCAAGCCAAATTGACGCTATAATGCCCAAATCTCCATACATTTCTAAGGAGGTCAAATATCCTAACATAATGTCCAAAATATGTCAAATCCCTGTCAAAACATGTCTATGAGTAAAGAGATCAATAAATAGCTGAGGCTATAAAAATGTGGGCACTACATCCCCCTCTCCTAAAATTAGACTTCCTCCTGGAAGTCACTGGAAGAGATAAGGATATCTAGCCCTCAAGGGTGTAGCATCCTCCTAGGTAGTTGTTGTCTCATCGTATCTGTCCCACTACACTCTAACTTGGTCCAAGTCTCGACCCCAAAGGGCCAACCTCCAGTGCTCCAGTATGCATATGGGCTCCAGTCTACACTGCCCTTATCCTCTACCTGTAATGTCGACCAATCCAAAACATGAGAAACATCTTGTACATATCTATGTAGAAACCAGAAACATGAAATACATCGTAGGCCCATGCAAGGCATAGTGGCAAGGCTAGGCGATAGGCAACTAGATCGATGACCTCTAATTAATCAAAAGGCCCCACAAAATGATGCGATAGCTTAGAACCCTTTCCATATCGGATTGGAACTCTTATGTGAATGAATTCTCAAGAAGACTTTGTCACCCACTGAGAAGTGACGATCAATCATCTTAGTGTCTGCATACACCTTTTGGCGTGCTCTAGCCTGCTCAAGACACTACCTTAATTAGAACAACATGCTGCTCTAAATCCTATAGATAAAGCTTGTCCCAGAATAAATCCTGTCATCTAGCCTATCCCAACTCAAAGGTGTCCTACCAAGGTCGACCACATAAAGCCTGGTAAGGAGCCATACCAATGGAACTATGATAGCTGTTGTTGATAGGCAAAATCAACTAAATGCAAATAATCTTCCCACTTCTTCTGCTAGTCCATCACATACATCCTCAGCATGTCCTCCAGTACCTGATTAACTCTCTCTGTCTGCCCATCTATCTCTAGATGATATTGCTGAGCTGAAATTAATCTGTGTACCTAGAGCGCCCTGAAAGGAAGTCCAGAAAATTGAAGTGTAAATGGTATCCTCTGTCATTGATAATGGTCCTCGAAATCCCATGCAACCTAACAATGTCCTCCATAAATACTTTGGCGATGGCCTGTGCATTATAGGTGACCTTGGTTGGCAAGAAATGTGCAACCTTAGTCAACTTATCCACGGTGACTATAATGGCATCATGATGATAAGAAGACATAGGGAGTCCGACTATGAAATCCATGAAGATCACGTCCCATTTCCACTCAGGGAATATCATGAGGATGTAAGAGTCTTGTGGGATGAGAATGCTCTGCCTTAACCCTCTGACACTCAAATAAATGTGCAACAAAATCTGCTATGTCCCGTCAAAGACCAGGCCAGTAATATAACTCCCTCAGATCAGCGTGCATTTTCTTCACTCCTAGATGTGTTGCATATGGAGCTTGATGCGCCTCTGAAAGGATGAAGCTACGCAGTACCTCCTGACATAGGCACATAGATTGGCCTATGGAACCCGAAGTAAACCATCTGTCTCTAAAATACACCCTGAATATCTGCCCTCTAATGAACCCTGTGACTCCAACATTTGTCTAGCACCCTCATAGAACCTGTCCTCTAGAAGATGCTCAAGAATTCTGCCTCTCAAATCTGACTGTAGTGTCAATGAAGCAAGCACATGTCGTCGTCTACTAAGTGCATCTGTAACAACATTTTCCTTTCCTTTGATATACTATACCTCCATGTCATACTCACATAGGAACTCCATCTAACACAGTTAACAAGCATTGAGGTTTGGCTTTAAGAAGATGTGCTAGAGACTATGATGGTCAGTCCTAAAGGTTAAAGGTCTTCCCAAAATAAACTGTCACCAACACACAAACACATGAACGAATACTGTAAGATCTAAATTGTGGGTAGTGTATTTAAGCTCGTAATCCTTGACCTTATTCAACTCAAAATCCTGAACCTAATGCTCTTGTATAAGAAATTATTGATGACAATGTAATGAAGAATCCGTGTAAACCTAAAAACTCTCCTATTGGATATGGGAGTGCTAGAATAGGGGTTGTGGTCAGTCACTCCTTAAGCAACTGAAATGCGTGCTCACCCTTTGCTGATGAGTCAAACTTCTTCCCTTTCCATTGAAGAGAAGTAATGGGATGAGCTATCCTAGAAAAATTATGAAAAACTTTATGATAATAACCTACTAATCCCATAAATCTCCTCACCTCTGTCACTGACATGGGTGCTAGCTAATCAATCATAGCTGGTATCTTTGAGGGATCTACTTAGGTTCCTATTGGTGCATAATCACATCAACCTTAAATATCTACAACTCGATAGGTTGAAACTGTCAGTGTGATTGAATAACATGGAGCTTTTCCCAAAGCGTTGTACTTTGTAATCAGGAAAGCTCTCCGGATTAAGGTTGATTCTTATTACTCTATTTTTATGCACACATCCAAATTTTAGAGGATCTACTCTAAAATCTAGTCTATCTTGCAAAGGAGACAGGGTTAAGAAGATTACAAGAAATTAAACCTAAACTAACAAAGGTGATGAACCAGAAGGATGTTGAACAACCTATATGATGAACACAACACAACTAGAAAATTTTAATGAAAACACAACAATACACAATAACGTTGTATGTAATGAAAGATCAAAAAGATGCAATATAACACATAAGAGGGTTTGAAACATCCACAAATATGATTTTATTGCCCTCAAATTTGATACAATACATCATGTTAGGGACAAAGGTACAATTTTTTCATTATAATGTCTAGTAGGGAGGTTTGGAATCTCCACAAAATATATTACAGACTAGAAGAAGAAGGGAGGGGCATATACAAGGTGTCCAACATTTTAAAATGAGGCCCTCCTTGAAATATATAGAAAGAATGATAGAAGGGGGAGAGAAGAATCTGAAATCTTGATTTAACTATGAAAAAATTCATTGAATTATCCTGTAAAAAATGATGGGTGCCACTACAAAACCCATGCCTCCATGTACTTTTCCTTTTTGGAGAAGAAATGAGCCCATACCTCATTATTGTGGTAGGTGAGAAACTTGGAACATTACTCTAAAATGGAGGACTATATTTGTACAATTTAAAGAACTTAATCCCACTTAAATTAAGAAAACCATTTTTAGTTGTGTAGAGGACCCTATGATATTTCCAAAAAGTCCTTTCTTGTGCAAATATGAGCTCCCAGTCAAAAATTATGGTCATTTGAAGATTGAGGTGTCATTCTACAAAAATTGTGATTTGATGACTCCTTTTAAGACTCCGAAATGCCTTGCAACCTTCGAAATTTGAAATTTTAGACTTTTAGAATTTGAGAATTCAGAAATTTTTTATTTAAGATTTTAGGTTATTGTTCATCCTTTAAATCAGCTTGAGAGTTCTAAAACTCTGAAGTTTGTAACTCTAAAACCGGGACCTCAAAAAGTATGAAATCGAGACCTCCGAAAGTTCAAAAACTCTCGCTGTGTTGACCCCGAAACCAATTTTGACCACAAAAATCCAAACCCTTTCTAACTTTAGACTTTCAAGATTTTAGGATTTTTTCTCTAACTTCCAACCGGTCATTTCCTATCTCCAAAACCCTGAAACCTAAAAGTCTGAATTTAGGATTTTCGAACCTTTTGGTTTCAGAGCTTTTGGCACTATTCACCTACCAAGGCTCACCGAGATCTCCAAAAATATGAAACCCAAAAGTATGAATTTTAGACTTTCAGGGTTTTATAATTTTTCCACTGAGTCCCCAAAATCCACCTTTGGCCTACCTCTGAAAAGCTCCACCTCTTAAGTCCAAATTTCAGACTTTTGGAACTTCTTGATTCTCTAAATTAGCTCAAGCTCTTAAGCTTCTCTGTAATGGCTTCAGTCCTCTTGAAATGCAAGCTCTCTTGACTGTTAATCCCTCAAGCTTCTTTGTGTGTTATTCATGTTTGTGTAATTTTTCCCGAGTGGAAAATTTGGATAACAATTCTGCCCCCAGTGATAATATGGCCCAAGTACTGGATCTCTATCTTTACGAAGATTCAATTTTCTAATTTGCCAAAGATATGATGATCTCTCAACACCTGGAGAACCTGTTTCAAATGCTCCTCATGTTCCTCCTCGTACATTGAATAATCCAATATATCATCTAGAAACACGAAAAAAAATCTATCCAAAAAGGTCCTTAATAGCCCATTCATGAGGCTCTTAAAGATAGTTGGGGCATTGGTCAATACAAATGGTATAACTGTGAACTCATAATTACCATAACATGTGTGAAAAGTTTTCTTATGGATATTTGCATATGATATATGTAATTAATGATAAGCTGACTTGAGATCAATCTTAGGGAACACTCTCACTCCATGCATCTGATCAAACATGTCATCAATCCTAGGGAGCAGGTAATGATTCTTTATTGTGATTTTTTTGAGCTCTATGAAATCTACACAACTCTTGAGAGAACCTTCCTTCTTCACAAATACGACGGGCACTTCCCAAGGAGTTATACAAGGCAAAAAATACCCTTCTCCAACAGCTCCTCTAACTTAATATTGAGCTCATAAAGCTTTGGAGTCGTCATCTGATAGGGTTCCCTAGAAACTGGTGTTGTTCCTAGAACTATGTCTATGGTGAAATCCACCTATCTATGGGGTGGTAAACATGGAAGCTTACCTGGAGACACATCCGTGTACTCCCTCAAAATTACATGCTTATATAAGGGTGAATGATCTAGAGTTCCTTCCGACCGATCACTGATTGTAATAAAAAATAACTAACAACCCTTGTGCATTCTCTACTTTATTTTCTTAGCCGAGATCATACACAAGGAGATAGGCATATGCATCCCTAAACAACTGAACTCCCAAATCATCCTGGCACTTAATGACTTTGCTCTTGTAATCTACCTTGGCTCGATGATCCTCGAGCCAATCCATACCCAAAAAAACCTCATAGGATCCTAAAGGTAACACTCAGAGGTCTAGTGAAGTGGAGAATACTCCCAAATTGAGTATATAACTCTCCATGTAGGAGTCCACTACAAATTTGGCCCTAGAGGCTTACTTAACCTGTTAATTTTCTAGCTTCATAGCCACCACTAGCCAACACTAGTAAACTAAAAAAGGAGATATAAATGAATTTGAAGCACCTGAATCAAAGATAACTAAGACAAAAATACTCATGATAATACATGTCATCTCAATAATTATTTACTGATGTTTAACCGTGCAGTTATTTACCACTACGTAAAAACAATGGGCATGTCCTATGACTCCCAGTTTCTTCTCGGATATAGGAGCTCTCTTTCCATCAAAGGTGGCATGTTTGTGTAGACACATACGCACATAGTGATCAGGGGACCCAAAAATGAAAATCCTACTACAAATCTCTGAGAAATAGTCCCTCATTTACTATGATGCACTAATCCTACTGGCCTAACCATAGAAGACTATTGAGTTTGTGATGGTTGTACCTACTAGGTACCTTGTCTCCTATCTTTTCCCCCACTAAAACCTCTTCTACTTCCTCCTCTCTGCATGCTCATAGTCTACCTAGCTCTCTGATATTGGTGACAATGATGTTTTGGAGGCCTCGATACTAACTAAGGAGGCATGAATGCTCCCCTAGGAATTGGTGCTATATCCTATGACCTCTAAATTTTAAAATTTATCATATTCTACTGATACTTGCCATGGTTCATGTCTATGTACTCCTGGGCCCTGATCCTATTCTCCACTACTAGGTAGGCCTTCTCTACATCCTTCTCAAGTGTGGTAGGAAATAGCATCCTAACTTTCCTGGCTATATTTGCATTCAAATCCTAGATAAACTCGTTAACCTGTAATTTCTCATCCTGTAGATAGTCCACGTACTAGAACAGATCTAGAAACCTACTCTCATACTGCGCTACCATGTTAGATACCTATCGTAAGTCATGGAACTCATCAATGCTTTTCTAAATGAAATACTCAAACATATAATGGGATTTGAAACTCTCCTCAAATAGCTCCCAAGTATCAGTGTCTCAAGTCAAACAAATCTTTCCCTACTCATTCCTCCACCAAATGCTTGTTGTCTCACGAAGGATGTCTATAGTGAATCTAGCTTTAAAATTTATCTCGTATGAGTGTAAGTCAAAGTGACTGTCAAGGCTAAGAAGTGATGACTTGGCCCAAAAACCATCTCTAGTTTCTTAATAATTAGGTGACTCCAAGTGAAGAAGGTATCTAATCATGTTTCCCACATCATGATGATGGCGTTTTTATCCTATCACCTCCACATCTAGTGAATGGTGTCGCATCCTATGTAATGGTCCTTCGATGCTATGAGAGAAGCTCCGATGAAGTAAAGCCACCATCTCATGGTGAATAGAATGATTACAGGACATATCCCATCTCAGAATATCATCCTCCATCAGATTTGAGTGTGTTCCCTCATCTATCATCTCATTGTCTCATGGATGAACATCCTCCTCTCTCAGCTCCTATGGTGGTGGAAGGAAGTAGTGCACAAAAATAATCATGTGCTGAAGTGCATCCAAATTTTTTGGTCCAAGTTCGGGGGAACACATCTCGGGTGTAGGTGATCTATGTCCTAAGTCTCTGATGGATTGAGTTATCACAGTTTCCATCCTGTTTATGAAATGCAATGGTGGGTTATTAAATTGTATAGTGTTACGGAAATGGTTTATGTTTTAATTAATTTTTGTTTACTACTTTAGCCAATATTAATTAATTTAATGTGTTTACCAAGAGCATCCAGTGTGTGAACTTGTGCTTTGATACCAAATGTAATGCCCCGAACTTCCAGTATTGAAAAAAAAAACTAAACCCAACTAAAATTTCGGTCTTATTTTTTTTTGAAAGTATTTACATCAATTTATCCTATTCTTCCTAATAATTAAGGAAACTCTAATTACGTTGTAATATGCATTTGGTCCATATTGAATACATAGTAAATTTATTTAAAATTATCTCCTAAGTAGTGAAGGGAACCACCTTATGTCAATTTTCCCTTAATCCTACTTGTAGCAGTTTATTTTAATACTTCCCTAAGTTACCCACCCATCTAGGTTTATTCACCGCAGTAGTTAAATTAAATACTTACCCCACCTTTGCCATGTTGTAGGAATTAATAGGAGCCATTATATTGTTTTAATATTGGCCATAGATTTTAGGGATTCACTAAAACCCCTAATCCCCCATCTTTTTGTTTCTCTTTTATTTTTTTCCATGACCATTTTGTCTCCCATTTTGTAGGTTAAAGGAGGAGAACCATTGAGGATATGATGACCATTGTTTTTTTTTTGTCTTCCTTTATTTTTTTGTAGCGTTTTCATGGAGGAAATTTCCTTCTCTATGATAAATCTACCCTCAATTTTTTAGATATCTAGATTTACAATCTCTTTTTTTCGAAATATTACACGAAGAGCTTATGGTTGTGTGTAATGGAGCTACCCTTTTTTTAAAAGAGATCTTATTCATACACACACACACACACACACACACACATAAGTCAAATAAAATGATCAACGGTTCTGTTTAAAAATGATGGACATGCAAGTAAAATATGAAAGGGGTATGTAGATGAGGGTGGGTCGCTTGGCCATGGTAAGGGTGAAATGGGGCGGGGGTGGACGAATGAGGGGAAGACGTAGGGGGAATCCATGGGAGGCATGGGTATGTGGAGGAAGGGGAGATGGTTTTGGGTAGATTAAGCGTCCCATTTTGTAGGTGACAGGGAAGTGTGGAGGGTTCAGGTCGCCGTAAGGCCGCGACCTGCCCCCTCCCATCCGAATATTCAAATATATAACTTGGAAAACAGTAAAAAACTTCTTAAAAGAAGTCAATCTGAAACATATCCTTTTTTTATGGTTTCTATAATACAAAATAATATATATATATGTATACATCTATATATATATATATATATATATATATATATATATATATATATTTGAATATAAGCAAAGAGTGTTGTGGTAAGTTATCTAGTAAAATATCTCTAATAATTTTTATTTTTAAAAAAAAAATGATATCTATATATATTCAAATAGGCATACATTTACATACAAGGGCGAAATATCTTAATTAAATATGTTCACATTTAAAACCCAAATGGAGATGTAAATCTCATAAAATTGAATGAAAGTGATAAATGCATTTCCCACTATATATATATGGCTATACTATTATGAATATATCTCAATAAATATTTATTTTGGATATGTGGTTGTTTTAGAAACTAAAATTTTAAAACTGTCTCTACATATCTTAGGTTTATAGAATTTACATATTTCAACAACCAAACAACCCTTTTCTTTCCCAAAATTCAAATTTAACAATACCCTTAAAAAGGAGGGGAAAACTTAACTACACTTTAATCTTAGTAACCCAAAATGAGACAAATGAAGATGCATTCCTTTCCTCTTATCTTAACAACAAAAAAAAGATAACAATAATAAAATAATAAAAGACAATCATTCATTTAATTCATCAAATCTTCATCCAACATGCAAAGTAAAACAAGCTTTCTTTAAATTTGGAGATAGTTTATCCTAACTTCCAAGCTAAATTTTTTTACAATATTTTCAGGAAAAAGGAATGCAAAATTCATATTGCTGTGAAACATCAAGATTTATTACAACCATCCTTGAATTTACAATAAATTTCAACTCATTTTCTTTGCAATACAAAGTAAAAGTGCAAGTTTCATACTCTAACTTTTTAACTGTTACACTACCATTTTTGGGGATAGGAAGACACTTTTACAACTTTCATTGAAATAATATTTATAATGACATGTAGAAAATAATGATATGAGTTTCCTACAATAAGAGAGTAACAAGGTTTCAACACAGCAATATTCCTCCTTATGAAGAGGATCAAACCCATTATTCTAGTGTTACCCTTCAACCCATAACAAGGTAGGGAAAAACTTAAAAATATACATCCCAATATGAAAGACTTACAAGGGTAAATTTACAAAATGATTTTACAATAACCAAGTGTACACCAAGAAGCCAAAAATTTCTCCAAAAGTGAAAAGAAACATAATAATGTCTCCATGTTTCTCCATCAATATTCAAGGTAAGAATATTCATGCTTTTTACTTCAAAATATTTTCAAAACACAAGGAGATAGGCCTGGTTTTCCTCCCAACCTATACGCATCATTACATGCCTTTCCAAAGTTTGGAGGACATGTTAGCCTCCCTCCAAGCCCATGGGAGAGAGGGAAAACATTCCTCAAATGTGCACAAGTAGGGAAGGGGTAGAAACACGAACAATAACACAAATCAAACATTAACCAAATACCCAAAACACAAGAAGTAAACCAAAACAAGGAGTAGGAAACACCAAGTTTAACCTCCAAATTGTGAAGACTGGATGAGGAATACAAATGAGCCAAAAGGTGTGATCTAACCATAGGAAAGACACATACAAAAGATCTCCAAAATTCCTCCTTGTTCCTCTATAACATACACCCTTCCTTATTTCTCCTCCCAACCACCCAAATTTCTCCTTGGGATTATTTTACAACCTCTTTGGGTTTCCTTTCCAAGGATGGGGAAGGGGTTTAAAACCATATGAACCACATTCTCCACGTCAAACCATATGAGGGGATAATAACATGAGAAACTAATAGTGGTTTTCCATCAAGACATGAGTTTTAAGAGGGAATTTCCATCCCTCTTCCCCCACACAACTCCAAAATCCATCATGCCATATGATGGATGGATAAAAAACAATATAATGAAACAAAACAAGCATATCATGCACTACATAGAAAACATAATCACACACAACAACAAATTTCATATATAATCTACATGCAATAACACAAAATAAGGATCAAGGATCCTACCTCAAATAAATTTCCAAGTCCTTAAGCTATCCAATCCACTTCCAAGCAAGAGCTTCAAATCTCTAACTCCAAAATCACTTCCTAGGAAAAGACAAGCCAAAACTCTTCCTCCTACATGAGGAAGTATTTGAAAACAAAAAAGGAAAAATTACTCACAAATGAGGGGTGGCTTGTGTCATTCCTATCCTCCATCCAAAGAAAAATTCAAAAAATCAAAGAAAGAAAAGATAAATTTCATTTAAAAAGTAATTTCCCAAATTAGAGAAAATGAATATAAGTCAAACCCATGACAATTTTAAAAAGGGCACAACACACAACCATTCTTAAAAGAATGGTGACTTCAGAGAGTTAAAATGGGAGAGAAAACTCCCATTTGACCATAAAATAAATTCTATCCTACATATAGGTATGGTATAAGGGGCTCATTTTCATGATAAGACAACCCCCACAGCTAAAAGAGGTCTCCAAAAATGTCATAAGTAGCCAAATTTCGGGATTCACATTTTTGGGAACAATAGCTGAGGTTGTGGGGGCTCACCCCAAGGGTGATGAAGCTACCCCAAGCTCATAAATAAAAATTAAACTAATCAAATACACATTAATACAAGTGGGGGACCATTAGGTTCCTGAAACTAGCTCATACAACACAAAACAATTTAAACACTAATAAAATTACAAAGTTACAACATTAAAATTTTTAGGGGTATATAACATGAAACCAAGTAAGGATTCACACAATTAACATGGCTAAGACTTGGCCCAATCAGGGCCGTTTGTGCACACTCAAGTAGTTGTCCCTGAAACTCATTTTTACTCATACCCTATAATTTGCACACTTGTTACAAGTATTAAACACATCTGTCCAATAAAATGTATAAATTAATTACTCAGTAAATCAATAAAAATATACTCATGATAACTATATTAATACAATATTAGTAAGGATTTTTTAATGAGAAACATACACAATTTCATATTAATTCAACATATGTTTGCCATCCAAGTAACATATAACAACATCCATTCATGATATAATATGATGACATCAATATAACCAAATAATTCATGATATTAAAATGTGAGACACAACCATATGTCCATCATATATCCAATAAGATAATAAACATCATAACATGTTAGTATTGAAAACATCTACTGAAATGAACTATCATACTAGTCAAAACTAAATTGGCGCTACGTGCCCAAATCATCATACATGTCCTCAAATGATCAAATATCATAACATAATATAAAAAATGTGCCATAATCCATGTCCAATAATAAAATATGAGTATAGAGTCAGAAAATAAACTGAATCTAAAAAATGTGGGCACTACTTTTCTTAGACAGTGGCCTTCATACTATTCCACTAGTGTTTTAGACTAGTTCTATTATTAGCATTGATTCATAAATTCCTAATGATTGAATTAGCTCAACCAAAATGTAAATGGAAGCTAACACACCTTTCTAACTATCATGAAGAGCACAAAATTCCATTCTTCACACACTTGTGTGAATGATAGTAAAACTTCCTTCTCAAGCTAGGACACCTCACCTTTTGAATGTTAAAAACCTACTTTTTTATTTTTCATAGTTATACTTTACACACATGACATAATAAACATTACATACCTATGATAAATCAATATAAGATTCATACCACCATATATAAATTTTAAACCGTATCACCTTATTTTAATTCAACAACCTCTATAAGATAAAATAATGGCGAAGACAACAATCTACTCTAGTATTATTTCATCTTTCCAAGTCTAAGAATGTCTTGATAAACCATTAACTACTCATCATGATAATATTCAAGGCCTTTATCTCCCAACTTATCAACAATGACTGCACCTTCCTAATTTCTTCAAATCGGGACACTTGATGATAAAATCTACCTTTACACCCATCTTAGAGCTCAATACAATTTACTCTTCCTTCTTGATATGATCATTATCCTTGTAACATTATTTAAGACTACAAACTCACTAGAGTCCATCATAGACTTCACACTATCTACATCACTATTTTAAACCTTTTCTTGATAAGCTACAAATATTTTCATGGTCTTACCTTATTAAAACCTATCAATTGAGTTTTTCATGGTGAAAGGATACAGATAAATTATACAATATTGCACTTTAATTCTTTCATGTACAAATGAGACACATAATTACAACTTCTAATACAGAGCCACTTGAACCCATGTTCTCAAACACACCAATTCAAGGATGATATATAATGATGCAAGACAAAAACATACCTTTTAGTTACCTCTTGAGGACCACAGTACATGTTTATTAATTTGTTAATTATTAGAAACCAACTTTTAAGTATTTGACGACTCAATCATAGATCTTCACCAAATTGGATTATTCTTTCACCTGAGACTGAGACTTTGAACCCTATATACTCCTTTACTCATACAAGCGTTAAAACCTTCCTGTTAACATTTATCACATATTATCCTTCATGGGGCTTATTGTGCTCCATGTCAACTGAAAATTTTATTTATTGTTGGACTCGTTTCTTTGATTGGTCTAATATTTTAACTCGGGTAAAGGGAAATAAAGTGTAAGCATGCCCAGAGCTTATTGTAGGTTTGTTAATGCTTATTTCCCATATAGGGTGTCATTCCAAGTCTTATCATCTTTACCAAAATCATGCATCATCCCTCTAAGAACTGGTGCAGGATTTAGATGGAGATGGTAAGGGCTATAGACACCAAATTTGAGTCACACTCCCTTTTGTCACCTTCAATCAATTAACGCAATATATTTAAACACATCTTGACCCCTTCATCCCATACTAATATTGATCCTCACATTATTAATTAATTTAATTAAGTTATTTTCATCTTCACACCTACACCTCATCATTACACCTCACCCAAGACCTATTCTAGGGACATTTAACTCACAATGACCAATTCATCACTTTCAGCACCAAGTCATCACTCCTAGTGCTGAGTTAGCACTTGACCTAACTAAATAAGAATTATTCTTAAGCCTAATTGGACTTCTTCTATGACCTAACTTCCTTCTCTCACGTGATCTCCACTTCCCTAAGATGACTCAATCAAAATCACACCAAAAATAGTAAATATCTACCTATTTTTTGTAAACCTATACTTTACTTCACTAGCTGATGCTAGTGCTCAACTGATTCCGATCACCTAACCGCCATTAGTTATCTTCTATACACTTTCAAAACTATTTATAGGGTTGGTCATTCAGTTATTGGTTCCTAATTGCATTCAAGTATGAATCTTCAATCCCCCCTGTATCCAAACAATGAACACACACAACTACATTGCAAGAAAAGAAGTTGGTTTCCCTTCCAGAGCATTGGAATACTCACGGAAGCACATAATCCATATTTTCGCAGCCCTAGAATCAAGCACCACTTCTCTAATCATACATTAAGCATCCTATCTCCTAAGATCAGAAAGACATAAAGTAAGTACTATGATCCTATTCATTTTTCTTATTTCATTTGTATATCTTTGCTCCTTTTAGTAGTTCATTTCTTCTATTTCCTATACACCACCTTCTTCCCGCCAACACAATATTAAACAGTCCCAAGCCCTTTCACCATTCTAAATCTCCTTCTTAGTATCCACGAGTCTTCCCAACCATATTACAACCAAAACCATACTACCCTCACTCTCTGTACAATCACGGAGAGCCCTAAAACACCTATTTAATAGTTTACTATCGAATCTCCCCAACTGATGTCGGTCACCTTAACCGTCATCAATATCCCCTCTATACTAACATCAGTGACCAGACCAATATCGGTCACTATGTTTTCTTGTAAACTTCACCAAAATTCCTCTAACATCACTTAAATTCCACCCAGACTTTACCAGATACGTCTGTAATCTTACCTAACACCCCTATGACATGTGCCAACTAGTAACATACCTTGCCTAATGCTAGATTAGTTTATATTTCAATACTTTTCTTAATCTATATTGTTGATAACGTTTTGAGATACCTAAATCAAAGTGTTAGTAATAGGACCTTTATTTCTCATATTTACTTTCATTAATTTGATAAAAATAGTGGATTGAAAGCCATCTAGGAAGTAGCACACTTCCTGAAACTAACAATAATTAGGCAGTCCACTATAATTTTCTATTTAATATCATTTGGTTGTCTTGCTTTGTATCTATAGGTATTCCTTCCTAGATAAAAAGGATCTCTCCATGATAAGCTTGGATAAAGTCAGTAATGTGCACATTCAACCTTCGACCTATATCTAACAAGTATTCCTCCTTGACCGTTACCTTATCTATTTTATCGCATAATTATTCAGTGAAAAATTTTGGCATGCCCAGTGGGACCCATTTGGGTTCTTTTGCATTTTTCATTCCTAGGTAAAAGATTGCATGTCTATTTCCTTTTGAAAGTAGTTAACATTAAATTTTCTCCTTTGGAACATTCTTTCTCTTCTACTTGTCTCATTGACACTTGTATTTCGGACTAAAAAGAACCATTCTTTTTATTTTTGTATTGCATTAGTGAAAGACAAAATATTTCCTATTCATCATTGTTTTTATCGAATGTCATTGTGGATTTGCATCTAAAATCTTTCCATATAATTTCTGAGAGTTGCATTTGTAGCTCATTTAAAAATTATGGGCATCCTATATGCTGAAATTCTTGCCCATTTGATGGTTGAAAAATTGAACTTTAGTGCACACTTTCTTCTCTATACTGAACCACTAAAAATAAATTACTCATTTTATTAAACAACATCCTACTTGGAAGCAATTTTCAATGATCACATGATCAAAGGATTGACAGTGGGATCCAAAATGGTTTTTCTATCCATTTATTATCTGAGAGAAAGGATTTCCGTCACCAAAAATTACCTGAAACTATCCTTGTTGGATTTTGATAGAGCGTATCAAACCAGACAATCTATTCTATTCACAAGTCAGTCCTAAATGGCATAATCCAGAACATAAAATCCACCACATAGGATTTGGTGTTTGCTAGTTTTTACTTGATTTGTGTTTTGAGGTGTGAGGTTTTATTCTACATTCTTCTTTCCCTTCACACTCCATAATCATAGTTGGTGTATACCAACTCTTTCTGAGCGTGTTAGGGTCAATCATTTCCACACTTAGGTTTCCAGGTTGTTATTTTATTTGATTTAAGTCACCAAATTCATTATGTTCCATCTTTTCAAAAATTTCATAGTGAGTGGCGTCGGTCTAAAAACCGTCGTCATTTTACTCATCTAACCGTCATTAGTTTACTGACCATTTTCATTTTCCTGCTATTTTTGTCATTTTAACCAAAGTAAAATTCATCACATTTATATTATTTCTGGGGTTTCCTTAGTTACCGCACCATATCTCCGTGTCTTTGAAGTCACTGTCAAACTCTAGATCTGCTTCATTTTCATCATTTATTGCCACATTTAAAAATATTTTTATTTTCCACAGTAACCAGTATTAGTCCTCTGACCGACATTGGTTACCCTATGTCACCGGCACCGATTACCCAACCGTCACCAATCTCTCTATTTTAATTTTTTAATTAAAACAACATTAAGTTTTCACCTTCCAGAACTATTTTCTCTATTCCTTTTGTGCTTCTATGTCATATACAGATATCATATTACTAGGTCTACTATAAGTCACATGGTTTTGACTCATAGCCAAGCCAACAACCTTTTATTCAATGGCAGCCTTCAACCATTCCCCCCTAGCCCATCGCCTCCTTCAATTCTATCACCTATGGATCCCAAGCAGCCTATTATCATCAGTATCAGTGATGAGTAGTTAGTAAGTCTCCTTGATCAAAACCCCACTACTTTATAGTATTATTTAGCCCATTCATCAACTTGGGATTCATCAAGGAAGCTTGTGTATGACATGCTTGTTTCCATTCCTCCTACACTTGCACCCACTTATGCATCAAATACTACTAGCTCGGCCTTACTCTCTTCCACCTTACCACCTATCATATCCCAATTTGACCCAACATCATCGATATCTGTTACACCTATGGCATATGTCGTGCATTTGACATCAGTTTCTCCTATGATGTCAACCATTCCTTCATTAACCATCCTGGGTGTAGGATTATCTACACCCGCCACCTCTCATATACCTATTGCATCTTAGCCACCCATGGTGTTGCCAGCCCATACTCCCTTCTAAAAAATTGTCCTCTCCATCCTGGCGTATCTTCCTCCAATTACTACAAGAGTCATTACATCCATTCCACCTACCTACACTTATCACCAACAGCCCCATGTTTCATCTTTCGATTATTCAACACACTTTCCACCTACATTTATTCCTCCCTCAGAATTTTCATCCTCGACACCACCACATACTGGGATGTCGCCCATGTCATACCTTCATCATCTACCCCCTTATGTTGCAAGGGGTTCCCAATCATCACAACATGCTAACGATCTTATCAAAATGATGATGGACAAGATGAAAAAATTGAAGAATCAGTCACGGACTCAAAAAAATCTCTAACATACAACGAGATTTGAAATGATCCCATTCACCCATTCATTCTGATTCTTCCATACCCTACGCATTGGGAAATTCCTAAATTCAACCGGTTTAATAGCAAATAAGACCCGCAACAACACTTGTAGTCTTTTAAACATGGGTGTTATCTGATCACTCATGATGATGCTTTAATCTTGCAGACATTCCCAATGTCCTTGACAAGACCTGCATTGTATTGCTATAATGCTCTACCTATGCACTCCATTCTCTCAATCAACCAAGTAGCTCAAGCTTTCCTAAGCCATTTTCTTGTCAAAATCATCAAAAAGTCACTATGAACGACTTGTACTCAACACGACAATACAAAGATGAATCTATCACACATTTTATCACTCGTTGGCGGAACCTAATCAACCATCTAACATCCCAATTGCCTCAAAAAGACTTAATAGAGTTAATCACCAGGGCTTGTGATAGGCACATTTCACCAACTATGTAAGTTCAAACTTTCCACACATTCGACGAGGCATTCACCATGGGTTGAAAACTTGAAATTCGTGCCATTGAAGAGAAGAAGATACAATTACATAACAAGAACAATGCATTTAAATCAAACAATACCTATTATTCTTCCAAACTAAAAAATAATTATTCCAAAGCAAAAGGATATGCCCATGCAGTAGTTTTGAAAGCTAGCCCATCTCACCCATCTAAGAAATCAAATCATTTTTCTAATATTTCTCCTATTTAGGATTTTTAATTCAAGTGGGAATAACGAAAAATACACTCCCATTGGAGAACCCTACTCTTCGGTTTTAGAAAAAATTCTAAAAGCCAAAGTAATCACTCTTCCACCCATCAAACCACATACCGGTTTTGACTACTCTCATCGTATGCTTGCATGGTACAAATAAAATGGTTACTATAACTATCATTTCATTAAAGGTCATAGTGACAGTAATTGTATAACTTTAAAAAATATTGTCCAAGAAATGTTAGAGAGTGGATATATCATCTTAGATAACCCTAATACACCAGCTAATAAGAACCTTAATATCTTAAATAATTCATTCCCAAATCACACTACATCATCTAACCAGACCAGTGAACCATCTAACAATGACAATACTGTTTGTGAGGTTCATATTGTTTTCTACATCATATCAGCTCCTCCTCAATTTCCTCCTACTCCATCTACCAAGCAGATTCTTGCATGAGCCCCTTTATCTATGGAATAACCTATTTCATCTGCTTCTTTACCTATAGAGGTATCTCCCTTATCTCTCCCTTCACCCATGGAGGAATCCGCCATATCTGTCGATGTAGTTTCCCTACGTACCTGTCATCCTAACAAACAACCCACAATATCTACTCTTCTACCCACGGAATATTCATGCTTACCTCCCTTTTTCTGAAATATGAACCTACCTCATCATACTTGTCATCTCTCCTACCAATAGGGTATCCATTAGTAATGCCCCAAGTCCTATTGGTGATAACTCTCCATTGGCTTTGAAGGATCCTATTGGTTTTGTCTCAGCTCTTTTACCCATAGAGTCTGAAGCTAACCATTTCCTAGTCTCATAGATTTTATTTACAGTGATTACTACCAAATCAACACCATCCCCCCTATAATAATGTTGTTTTAATGTTTGGCTAACCACTTGGATTATGTCAACAATTCCATTCTTCGGAGACGCCTTTAGCTACCTTTCTCAACATAGCTGTGAATGTTATCTACTAATACTTCCATGATGTATCTAAAGGTCTTTCACATAACCAAACCAACCATAAACATGCCATTGGTTGTGACCTCTTCTTCATCACCCTCGCCCATGCCTAAACCTTTACCATCAAATGAATTTTTTCCAATACCTAAAGCCTTACCCACACCTAAACCCTCCTCCATGTTTAGATCAATTACAACATTAGGAGTCATATTGACATCAAGCCTAATACATCCTTATGTAAAACTTGATTTATCCACGTTCTCACAATCCAGTGTAAAGAATATTCCCCTAGCTAAGTGGAATACCTAACCTATTAGGCTTGCATACACCAATTTCGCTGGCTACCCCTATATCACCTTCACTCCTTCCATCTATTCTAGGACCTCACCCATCAACCTTATTTAGACAGTCTCCTACTGAAGCTAAACCAATAGCACATTAACCTACCTCCTCATCATAATCCTTTGTTACACCCAAATTACCTACACAACTTACACCTTTTCCATCACCTGCATCCTTTATACCACCTATACCTACAACACTTCCAGTATCCTCATCATTACCTATGATATTTCCTTCTCTTCAACTGGTACCTTCTAAATTACCTCACACCATAGCCTTCACCACACCTCCATTATCACCTTGGCTAATCCATTCCCTTCCGCCATCTTCCTTTCCTTATACATCACACACTTCTTTTGTACCTTTACTCAAGAGGGAGTAATCAAAGTCACAAAACCCACTACCCTCTAAAGAGGTATTTAAACCTATACCACCTTCAACCACTAGTTCATCTACTACATCTTTACGAAACAAGGCACAATCCAAACATAAAAAAATAATACCTATCAAATAGGTTCTCAAATAGCCTCAACCTCTAATTCCACCTCCCGTGGTGCCTCTCCCATTGAAATCACCCACACTTACTTTACGTTGTGATCCATTATGAGGGTCTTATGCCAAAATTTTACCTAACCTTTTGGAAACCTTTGTCATCACATTTCCACCACTTAGACGTTACAAACCACTCAAACCTATGCCAGATGGGTTTAACGATACACAAATTTACGTCTACCATCATGTGCTCTTAAGACTATTTTTCTCCAACTCTCTCCTCTGGAAGAAAATTTTTATGTTGATGATATTTTAGATGAGGGCCTTATTCCACCTCCACCTATCACCATAAATCCTCATCCCTTACCTATCCAGCGAACATCATCTGCCCCTCCATAACCCTTTTATCTTCCTCAAACATTTGAGATAAATATGGTCCAAATAAGAGATCTATCCAAACCTCCACTAAAATGCCAATTCGCTGTAATTTTTTCACAAAAATAGTATATTCCCTCACAATACTTTTTCCCATCCTATCACTACACCTATCATGACTCACTTTCTCCTTTACCACATATTAATATGGTTAACATTAACACTTGCGCCTCAAAAGACAAAGGAAAAGAGAAAATTGGTACCCTCCATTTCACCTTTACCCACTATCGAACCTCCACCTGCCACCAAGGTAACATTTCGTGGGCCAGCCTATCTTGTTTCTGATGGAGTCACACACTGCTCCATGTTTCAACAACTTCATCAATCTCTCCAACATTTTCATTGTCCTGACAAAGGATTCTTCCACATTTGACTAAAATTTTCCCAATATTATACAATGTTACCTATCATCACCATATCCTAATTTACCCTATGGGGAATTGATATTCCCTCTTTTTATATTTTGTAAATCTATTTCGAACCAGACCTTAATCATCCACCTTGTTGGTGATAAAAATAGTCTCAGCCCATTTTTCCATTAAAATCTATCAATTTATGCCCTCTGCCACATGTTATCCACCCGTGTTGTGCCTAAGGAGTCTCTACCTTCATTTTGTTGCCGTAACCAATCTTTCCTGGGCCGAGGGTCACATATGTATACATAGTTGTTTTCTTGTTTCTCTATTTATCTAGAAAGGGTCTATAATTAGGGTCCCCCATTCTTTATTCATCTAAAAGCTTGGGCTCTCTCGTTCTTTCCATTTTTCACAGTTGGGATTTGTTTCCTCGTCGTTTTTTCCCTAAACACTTGAAGAAAAGTGAATGGATGTAGCTCAGAGGAATGTATTTGAGCCTTGAAACATTTCTAAATTCTCTGTCCTTGGAGAAAATTTCATCTTTGGGCTCAAATGGTCATTTTTCCACATTTTTATGGTTTGATAGTTGTTTTCCTATTCAAATTTAAAACTTAGCATCAACAGGAAATGTGGCCTCCTTTGGTTAGATGTGGCTCAACGGAGCACTCTAAAAATTCTATGGATCACCTTGACTCAAAATTGGTCCACATGGAGGAACGGCGCTCATTTGAAGATTTTATTTTTTGTTTGACTTTGGAGTTACGATGGAAAGACACGTGGATGTTTCCACTGCTTTTCCCCAACTTAGACAAGTTTTTATGTAGATGGTACAGTTTGGCGCAACAAGGAAATGTTGTGATCCCACGCTCATTCAGGATCTCCGCTTTGGGTCTCTATGTTGAAATTGCTCCATGAAGACACATGGAGGCTTCCACTAGGGTTTCCCATAATAAGTCTTTTTTCAAAAGGTTTCGAGAGGCCTAGGACACGTGGAGGGACCGCCCATGTTTAAGGACTGGCCCTTGAATTTTATTTTAAACAAGCATCAGGAGGACACATGGAGGCCTCCAATCACTTTGAATTTTTCTTGGACTTTTAAATGACCAAAGGAGATTTCCTCAAACCCTGACACATGGTGCTTTCCACTGAGATTTAAGCCTTTAAAAAAAAATTCTTGGGCCAGGACACGTGGTGAGCTCACACTCATTCAATATCTCAACTTTTGGGGACCATCTCAAGATGTGCCATTATGACACATGGCAGTTTGAAAATTCAAAAGGTGGGGAAGTGGACCATCGGAAGTAACTTGGATTTTTTGCCTCTTGTCACAAATAGGATTAAAACATCGAAATGGCCCGCAAACCCGACATAGAATAGCAAAAAAAATTCCTCGGTCAATCGCGGAGGTGGGGAATTCCGGGGGAAATTTGGAAAATTTTCCTTTTGTGGAAAAGTGAGTTAAAAGTACAAAAGGAAGCATGGTTCCGCTGGGACCCACATCAAAGAATAGAAGTGGAAGGGAGGAGCTACGGGGAAAATTAGGAAAATTTTCCCTTTTCCAAAAAGGAGTTGAAATAGTAGAATTTGTCTGCAGTTCCTTTGGACCCACCTTAGGACACATAATACACTCATTTCTTAATGGTGGAGGTGTGGATCAAAATGTGAAAAATTAACATTTTTCCAAAATTTGTAAAATGAAAAAAGGAACCCACATGCCCGCTCTAAATTGGATCTCCCACATGGATAGTCCAAATTCAAAATAGAAATCAATGATAGCTGTGCCTTTGTATCTAATTTTTCCACCTTTTTTATTCCATAGCTCCTTGGGATGCATATTCTTATGATTTTTTAATCATTTCTTGGAGTTTCCTACACACCAAATGAAGAGGAACATGAATCTCATATCCTGGTTTGGTGGGGAAGGTCTATAAATGTATCTCACCATTAATATGCAATCTGATTATCGGATTTGGCCCGAATTTTCTTTCCTTAGAATGAGAAAGACATGTTGATATTTGGGTTTGGTGATAAAAATCCAGGGATGTCTTTTACCATCAAGATGAGACTTGGCCTTTGGGCTCAATTTGATCTTCCATTTATTCTTCTAAGGAACGTAAAGAATCAATTTGGAAAAAATAGGGGTGGAAGTCGTTGGCGAGTAAAGGAAAAAGTGATCTACCAGAGGAAGGAGTTGAATGCAGGATATTTTTGAAGAGATCTGCCTCTTGAGCACTTGAAAACTTTTTACAGATCTTATTCTAGGAATCACAATTGAGATCATGGCAACCACTGGTACATTCAATGTCTATATTTTTGGGGGGAAAAGGCTCTATTGTAAAATGATATAAATAGGCATGATTTTACCATCAAAAAGGGTTAGGAGTTTGTGAAGGTAGAAGTGTTGGGATTCAGAAATTGATATCCTAAGAGAAAAGTTTGATAGATCCTATCTTTCTGAGAAACTATCTGAAGAAGCCTATTTATCTCCTTTGTGTTAAATTTGATCATGTCAAGGTGGTTGCGAGTGTACAACCACTGACAAGCTCTAAGATTTTTCAAGAATCTTTCCCCTACTGATAAATTTACCTAAACTAAAGTTAATCTATGTTATTCTTGAGCAAAATTTGTGTTTGCTTCATATCTGAGTGTCTGTAAGTAGATTTTATTTCTCTCGTTGCATTCTTACATTGAAATCTATGTGAATCACAAAATATCTTATCCTTGTGATAGTTTGGTGGAATTTTCAATTTCATTTATCAAAAGAGATTTCATTTGATAGTTAAATAAATAAATTTAAAATCACCGTGACTCCTAGCATGACTATAAGATTTTTTGTTAGCCTTTGACGGAATATTATGTGTGATGAAACAAAGATTGATAATGTTCAATTATGTTTTCCAATTTGAGCCTTCATTTTGGATCCTTGAAGTTTGTGTGAAATTCTTTTATCTGGACCTCCATTGGAGCACATATTCTAGTTAAAAGAACACCCTAGCTACTCTCAAAGCATTCTGTTATTCGAGGTTTTAATTTTTGTAAAATTTCTCAAAGATTTGGTATAATCAACTTTATCCTGCTTCACCTCCCACCGAAATGCATTAAAAAACAATTAATCATACCCATACTACCCATGTTTTCCATGTATGTATACAAATGAATAATTTTTGCTACCAAAACATGCAAAAATAATTAGGTTTTCATTATATTTAGTTTCCTGAACCTTGCCTACAAAATATCTCCATTATCTAGAGTGACAACTCATGAGAGTTAGGTTTTGTTTAATTGATCATATTTTCTCCAAGTTCTTCTTAATACTTCACAAGGAAGGACATCTCCATCTCCTATATAAACAACAGGCTATAAAAGGGTCCTTTCACACTAGTTGAAAGACATAACCATAAAGTAGTGAGGATAGGTCAAATCCTCTTGCGGGTGCTACCCATTTCTCCACATCTGAGTGACAAAGAGCAAGCTACATTTCAACCTTGGCTAAAAATTGACACATTGCATGCTTTTCTTGCCTCTAATCTTCCTTCCAAACATGTGATGTTGCTCATATTCTGAGGGAGAATCAATTTGGGTATGAACACGTTACTGGCGCCACTACTGGGGACATAGTGGTTATAGTTCATATTCAGACCCTGGTAAAACACTTCTTAAATGCTCCAAGTGTTGTGTGTAATTATTTTATTTTCCACACGTAGTGCACTAGCTTTCATTGATAAATCTAGGTAAAGATAAGTTCAAAATCTTTCCATTTCAAGTTTCTAGTGTTGATATACATATGACAGATCATATTTTAGTGCATTTACACAACTAAGGTGGAAACACTTAGTGGTGACTCCCTGTTGATCTGATTCTTAATGAATACCAATGTCTTAACCTCTGTCAAGTGAGATTTGTTACCAACCCTTGAAAAGATGGAAGGAAGAAGGTATTTCCTTGCTAGGGATCCTACTAGGACACTATTTCCAGAGCTAGGAAAAGAAAAGTCAGAAGGAAGAAAATCTTGGGGAGTTGTTGGAGATCAGAAGACAAGAAAAGGGATCTCCATTGATGAATGTGATTGGCCTATTATTGAATACTGCCATTCAAGTGCTTCTGAATCAGGTATCCTCTTTTTGGAATTGAATTCTCCAACTAGAGAGGGGTTTTCATTTGATTTTGAAAATTTTGCTCCTCAATCTGCCCCTTTCTTTTTAGAAGTTGATAGGGATTTTCGAGAAACAAGGCCTTTAGGGGATATCCATTTTGAAAGTTATACTCATGTTTTTGAAAGTTCCTCTACCCCTTATCAATTTGTCTCTCCTCCAGGGCCACCTCCTCAAAACAACATGGCCCTACCCCCATCTAGACCTTCATTTATTGTAACCACTTTTGGTCCTATAAATTTTACAGGGATGGCTAGTTACCCAAATGTAGTTCCCAAGGATGTAAGAAACAGATTACCCAAGTTCCAAGGAAACAAAGCTATAACTGGTGATCAACATATAAATATTTTTATCAATATGATGGAAGACTTTGAGATTAAACATGAAGATGTATATATCAAACTGTTTATCCATACTCTGGAAGAGGATGCAAGGGATTGGTATAAAGTTTTGCCAGATAATTCCATTGATTCTTGGATAGAGATGAATAATGTGTTTAGATTACAGTATGATGATAGAAATGACCCTAGGTTTCTTCTATCAGAATTTTAAAACATCAAGAAGAATCCTAATGCTTCAGTACACGATTTCAACACAAGGTTTAACAATACCTTGAGGAGATTTCCTATTAGCTTAAGGCCATGTGATGAATCATGTTTGATCAAATATTCAGATGCATTTAATAAAAAAGTTGCTTACTACTTGAGGGACAAAAACCCTACTAATTTGAGGCAAGCCTTCACTATGGCTCTGCAAATAGAGAACAACATCAAGGTAATTGGAAATCCTGCAAAAAGAGAGGGTGTAAAAATAATTAACTTGGAAAATTCTCAAATAAGTAACGCTGCTTATTTGGAAGAAGTTGTGAAAACTTTAGCAAGGGCTATCAAAGAAATATCGTACAAATTATCCCAAGCAGAAACATGGATTAGGTTGAGTTCACAAGGTCAACACAAGCAACAGGGCCAAGAAAGGTTTACAAATCATCAAATATCTGATGATAGAGGCAAGGGATCAGTTGGATTTGGAAATTGGTAGTCCCAGGCTAGGTAAAAAAGAATGGTACCTGATCCTTTTTGCTGCCAGAGTTTCTGTTGTGGAGGAGACAAATGTCATTAATTGGTGTGATAGATGTTTCATGGCCCATGCTCCATGTGAGGAAGATCGGAAAGAAGAATAAGAAGAAGCAAATGATGACAATTATGATGATGTTTTCATGATGGGTTGCTCCACGAGCTCACAAAAATTATCAACTTTAACTAAGGTAATAAGTGCTAGAACTGTTGGTGATTTTTTTGATTGCATCCACTTGGTACCTATTCTTCCTACCTCTCATACTTTATAAGTATATACTATACAAGATTTTTAATTTCCCTATAATGAATTTTAATAGTGGAGGGATTTAATGATAAATAAGTATGATGGAGGCATCCCATTTGAGGAGGATAGGTAGTTGTTGATGAATGTTTTTGTGGCTTAAGAAAAGGAGCATAAAAAAATAAGTAGGGTTGTCAAAGGGACAGGGCCTCAGGACAAGACAAAAACTCCATTGCTTTCAATGTTCCTAAAGAGGCTCCTAAGAAAGATGCATCTGCCAAGGGACTTACTATCCCAAAAAATACTCATACCCCGCCTCATGCCCAAGCTGTCAAAACTCATGCGCCATCTAATGAGTCTGTCAACCTTCCTTCTAATGAAACCTTGCCGAATTTTGTCCCTTATGATATTTCCCAAGTCTTGAGTCAGATCAAGATCTCAGTTCCCATTGTTGAGTTGCTTAGGATCCCTGAGCACAAGAAAATGGAATTGGAGTATTTTGGACTGAAAGAGGAGAAGAATGCCCTAGGTAGAAACATAAACATTGTGGAGACTCAACTAGTTATTGAAGAACTAGAAGCACCACCAGCATCAAAAGAGCTAGATGAACCACCTGAGGTTTATTGGGAACATCCTTGGTAGACTCCCAATTGATTTTGGATCCATTCTTCACCACTCTGATCATTAAGAATAGATTATTGCACACTTGTATGTTTGATTTGGGGGGCATCATGCAATGTTATGCTTTTGGAAGTTATGAATGAAATGAATATTCAAACGTAACAGCTGCATATGAGAAGTGCGTTGCCTATGGATTCCAAAGAGGGTACCAGTGGTGGGATGTGTGAAGGGTCTGGTGGTACAACTTGCTACCTATCCATGAAGGAATTTGAAGCTTGATGTAGTTATTGTTGATTGCCCAACCAAGTGGGGTATGTTGTCATCTAGAAAATGGGGTTGCAAGTGTTGGTGGGAGTTTTTTAGATTTATATGTCCTATGTCACCATCCCAATTGAGGGCAACCTTGTCAAGTTGTATGGGCAAAATAATATGTTGCACCTTATTGAAGATCCCAACATTGCATCTTATGAAGTTTTGTACACAAGTGTTGATGTTGATAACTTTGTAAGATTCACTGATGAAAAAGAGCACAAGATTGAAGAATGAAAGTGTCTTGAACATGCAGGATCTCTGTGGACCTCATTTTTTGATGGTGTTCGTGTTGTTCTGATCTCTCCAGGCTAGGAAGAGTTTTTTCTTTTCCTTCAAACTTAACTATGAGTGCACTAATAACATTGTTCAGTATGAGGCACTATTTTTAGGTTTGAGGATTACTTGGAAATATTCTATTAAATACATTAGTGTCAAGGGAGATTCAAAATTAATTGTAAAGAAAGTCAAAAAATTGTATGCCACAAAACTTCAGTGAATGAAATAATACAAGCATGCAGTTTGGGATTTTATATGAGACGTTTATTTCATTTAACATTGTGCATCATGATAGGAAGTTCAATGATTTGGCAGACAAAATTGTAGTTTTAGGATAACGGTTTGATAATTGTGCAGTGCCCCCATATTGTGAATATGATGTTGAGGTGTAAACAAGGCCATCTGTACGCTGACAATATTAAGCATTGGCAGGTTTTTGATGATGATGCTCAGGTTAAAATATTTATACAGAATAAAGGAGAGTTTGTTGATCAAAATTTTGATTGGGAGCTAATGGTGTGCTTAGTAGAGGGTAGAGAAATCTTGTTTGGCAAAGGCATCATCCAACTAAAGAAAAATACCATTCCAAGAGGACTGGTTGCTATTGAGTCCAATTTTGACAATGCTGATCGCATTATTAATAGATGTATGGCAGGCTCAAGGCAGATTGACGAGCATGACATTAGCACAAAGGAAGAACCAAGGAATATTTGGTTAGGTAGCAATCTTAGCAAGGAGAAGAATAATTCCTACATCCAATTGCTGAAAAGGTATCAATATTGCATGGTTTGGACTTATTCTGAGATGAAGGCATATAGAAGATGATCTATTTCAACATGAGATTTCCATGGAATCCAATGCAAAACCATTCAGGAAGAAACAAAGGCCAATCAATCCACTCCTATCTCTTAATATATGCATGAGGAAGTGAAGAAAATTAGGGATAGATGGATTATTTAGCCCACAAGGTATTCTTCTTGGGTTGGAAACCTAGTACCAGTCAGAAAGAAGAATTGTGACATCAGCCTGTGTGTGGATTTCAAAAATTTGAACAGAGCATTAATTAAGGATAATTATCCTTTACCAAACATAGAAAACATGTTGCAGCTAGTGACTGGTTCTGAGACTACTTTCTACCCTAGATGGTTTCTCTGGTTATAACCAAGTTTTGGTGAAGGAATAAGGAAGGATTAAAAAAGCCTTTACCACCCCTTGGGGAGCATATATATATGTTAGGATGGATTTTGGACTAATGAGTGCTAGAGAAAATTTTCAAAGAGTAATGGATGTTACTTTTTTTTGGTTACATCAATGATTTTATTGCTGTCTACCAAGATGATGTAACTGCGTTCTCCATAAAGAGAAGTGATGACTTGCTGCATTTGGAAAAGATTCTGATGATATTATAGATAATATGGCATTTCACTCAATCCAAATAAGTGCCATTTTGGATTATAGAAGGAAAAGTTGCTTGGTCACATTGTGTCACTAGAGGGGGTGATGATTGATCTAGAAAGGGGTATAGGCCATCAACAAGGTTCCAATCCCAAGAACCAAGAAAGGAATTCAATCCTTCTTTGGGTAGATAAAATTCATCAGAAGATTTATATCAAACTTTTTTGAGTTGACCATTCCAATCACTTCCATGTTAAATAAGGACCAGGTCATCAAGTGGGATGACGATGTCATTCAATATCTCAGTGGGATTAAAGAGGCACTAAAGCATGCACCTATTCTAGTAGCTCTAGATTATAAGAATCCCTTTCTATTGTTCTCTTTTTCTTTATAGAACATTATTGGATTTGTCCTATTGAAGAAAGATGATGAAGGGGTTGAGAGGCCAATTGCCTTTTTCAGTATGGCATTGTAGGGGGCTGAGCTGAAATACACTATTACGGAGAAACACGCATTTGCCTTGGTAAGAGAAACAAAGTTTTTCAGGCCTTACATTTTGTGTTCTAAGATTGTTTATTATGTTCCCGACACCATGGTGAAAGACATATTATCAAAGATCGAAGTCTCAAGAAAAAGATACATATGGGTGAATAAGTTGCAAGAATTTCACATGGATATCCAAACAACAAAGCTGGCGAGACGTTTGGGTTTGGCTAAGCTTATGATTGAGAGAAACTTGCAAAATATTGAGGTGAATGAGGTAGAATAAGGAAGGGTAGATGTCTTTCAGAAAATAATGAGTTTTGAGTGGTAAAAGGATATGTTTTTTATCTCTGACATTTATACTCCCCTGAGTATTTGAGTAAGAACTATAAAAGGGCCCTTAAGTTGGCTTCCCAGAAATATGTCATTAGTAATTATGGGTTATCTTTGAAGAAACCTAAGGGAGTCCTCCTAAGGTGCATTACTGAGGATGAAGCCCCCAAAGTAATTGCTGATCTCCATGGAATATTTTGTGGGGCACATTTTACTGGAAGGGTCACAACACACAAGATCCTGAGGGCTGGTTATTGGTGGCCAAATCTCTTCAAGGATGCAACTCTTTTGGTTATAATATGTGAGAGTTACCAACACTTCTCTAGAATACTTAAAGCTTCAGGCTCCCTTCCTTTGCAACCTATATCAATTGAAGATCCATTCAAGCAATGGGGAATGGATTTGATTGGTGAGATTTCAGACCCTTCAAGTGTTGGCCATAAGTGGATTCTTGTAGCCACATATTACTTCACCAAGTGGGTGGAGGAAATCCCCACCAAAAGGGAAACACACCAAATTTTCATAGACTTCATGCTGAACCATATCATCTGCAAGTTTGGGGTGCCAGTAAAAATTGTTGCTGTCAATGCTATGATCTTCAGAGCTAAACCCTTGGTGGAAATGTGCAAAGAATATGGGATCAATTTGACATACACTTCTAATTACAATCCCCAAGGAAATGGACAAGCTAAGTCTAGTAATAAGAATTTGCTGAAGATTATCAGAAGAACCTTGGAGTTGAACAAGAGGAAATGGGGTGAGAAGTTGAATTTTAGTGTTTGGAAAGAAAAAATTATTGGTAAAAGAGCCACTGGAAAGATTCCATTTGAGTTGGTGTATGGAACTCAGGCCCTGCTTCCCCTGCATATGCAATTATCCTCATATCAGTTCATGTAAAAACTGGAAGATCAAGAGGTAGGTCCATATGATGCCCGCATTAACCATATTGTTGAAGTTGATGAAGAAAGGAGGGCATCCCACCAAAGGCATGCAAAGTTCAGGAGAATCTGAAGAAGTTTTTTGACAATAAGGTCACCCCAAGAGCTTTCAATGTTTGAGATATCGTTCTCCTATGGGATAGAAGACATAAAGATAAGGGCAAGCATAGAAAATTTGACACTTTATGGATGAGCCCTTACTCCATTGATATTAGAATTTGTGAACATACCTTCTTCCTAAAGGACTTAGATGGGGAATTGCTCAAATTTCTTGTTAATGGTAGGCATTTGAAACATTTCTTGTATTGATCCCCTAGAATCAAGGTGAACATCATCTGTACTATGTATAGTTTGTTGGTTTTTTTTCTGTCTTTCATGTTTTTTGTTCATTCTGGCCCCTGGTGGCTTCTTTTTGCTGGTTTCTAGGTTCTTTTTGGGAATAGTCCTGGTTTTATGCTCTGTAAGATGAAACCTTTTCCCAGTGGATATTTTGGCACTTGTCTACCTTTTTTCTTGTGGCACTCACTTGGAGTGCACATCCCCAACTCAGAGCCAATGTTGGTGCTCATAATAGTCTCACCCCATTTTGCCATTAAAACCTATCAAATTATGGCGTTTGCCACATTTTATCTACCTGTGATGTTCCCGAGGAGTCTCTGCCTTCCTTTTATTGCCATAACCAATATTTCCTAGGCTGAGGGTCACGTATGGATCCATAGTTGTTTCCTTGTTTATCTGTTTATCTAGAAATGGTCTTTAATTATGGTCCCTCTTTCTTTATTCATCTAAAAACTTGTGCTCTCTTGTTCTTTCAATTTTTCATAGTCGAGATTTATTATCCTTGTCATTTTTTCCCTAAATACTTGAAGAAAAATGAATGGATGTAGGTTAGAGGAATGTGTTTGAGCCTTATAACATTTCTAAATTCTCTATCCTTGGAGAAAATTTCATCTCCGAGCTGAAATGGTCATTTTTACACATTTTACTATTTGACGGGCATTTTTCCCAGTCAAAATTACATCTTTGCATCAACAGGAAATGTGGCTGCTTTTAGTTGGATGTGGCTTAGCGGGGAACTCTAAAAATTCTATGGATCACCTTGACCCAAAACTGGTCCATGTGGAGGAATGGTGCTCATTTTAAGATTTTCTTTTTGGTTTGGCCTTAGTGTTGCACCGAGAGGACACGTGGAGGTTTCTGCTGCTTTACCGAGACATAGACAAATTTTTATGTATATGGTACAGTTTGGTGGAACCAGGACATGTGGTGAGCTCGTGCTTGTTAACGATCTCTACTTTGGGTCTTTATATTGAAATTGTGCCATGAAGACATTTGGAGGCTTCTGCTAGAGTTTCGCATACTTAGTCTTTTTTCAAAATGTTTTGAGAGGCCTGGGACATGTGGAGAGACTGCGTATGTTTGAGGACTGGCCCTTGAATTTCATTTTAAAGAAGCGATAGGAGGACACTTGGAGGCCTCTGCTGAATTTTCATTTTTCATGGAATTTTCAATGGCTAAAGGAGATTGCCTCGAACCCTAACACATGACACATTGCACTGAGCTTTAAGCCTTCAAAAAAAATTTGTTGGGGTAGGACACGTGGTGAGCCCTCACTCATTCAAGATCTCAACTTTTGGGGACCATCTCAAGATGCACCATTCTGACGTGGTAGTTTGAAAAGTCAAAAGGTTGGGAAGCGGACCATCGGAGGCAACTTGGTTTTTTTGCCTCTTGTCAATAAAAGGATTAAAACATCGAAATGACCCGCAGACTCAATATAGAATAGTCAAAAAAATTCCTCAGTCAACGGTAGAGGTGCAGACTTCTGGGGAAATTTGGAAAATTTTTATTTTGTGGAGAAGGGAGTTAAAATTAAAAAAGGAAGCATGGTTCCACTGGGACCCACATCAGAAACCAAAAGTGGAAGGGAGAGCTGTGGGAAAAATTTGGAAAATTTTCCCTTTTCCAAAAAAGCGGTGAAATAGTAGAATTTTGACATGGTTCCTTCAGGACCCACCTTAGGAAACATATCAAGCTCATTTCTCAAGGGCGGAGGTGCGGAGCAAAATGTGAAAATTTTACATTTTTCCAAAAGTTTTAAAATAAAAAAGGAACCCGCATGCCCGCTTTGAATTAGATCTCCCATGTGGACGGTCCAAATTCAAAATAGAAATCAATGGTAGTTGTTCCTCTGTATCTAATTTTTCCACCATTTTTACTCTAGAGCTCCTAGGGATGTGTATTCATATGATTTTTTATCATTTCTTGGATTCTCCTGCATGCCAAATGAAGAGGAACATTAATCTCATATCCTAGTTTGGTGGGGAAGGTCTTTTAACATCTCTCACCATTAATATGCAATCTGACTATCGGATTCGGCCCAATTTTTCTTTCCTTGGCATGCAAAAGACTTGTTGATATCTGGGTTTGGTGAGAAAAATCTGGGGACGTATTTTACCATTAATATGAGACCTGACCTTTGGGCTCGATCTTATCTTCCATTTCTTCTTCATGGGCATGCAAAGAACCAGATTGGATAGAATAGGGGTGGAAGTGGTTGGCGAGTAAAGGGAAAATATCTCTACCAAAGGAAGGAGCTGAATGTGGGAGATGTCGAAGATATTTACCACCTGAGCATCTAACAAATTTTTACAGATCTGATTTTGGGAATCATGATCGATATCATGGCAAGCACTAGTACACTCAATATCTCTTGTTTTGGGGGGAAAAGGATTTTTTGTAAAATGATATAAATAGGTATGATTTTTTCGTGAAAAGGGTTAGGATTTTGTGAAGGTATAAGTGTTAGGAGTCAGAAAAGAATTTCGTAAGAGAAAATTTTCATAGAGCACGTCTTCCTCAAAAATTATCTGAAGAATCATGTTTATCTCCTTTGTGTTAGATTTGATCATATAAAGGTGGTTGTGAGTGTACATCCATTGAAAAGCTCTGAGATTGTTTGAGAAAATTTCCCCTGCTGATAAATTTAACCAAACTCAAGTTAATCTGTGTTATTCTTGAGAAAAATTTGTGTTTGCTTTGTTTCTGATGTCTACAAGTAGTTTTTCTTGTTCCCGTTGCATTCTTACATTGAAATCTATGTGAATCACAGAAGATCTTATCCTTGTGATAGTTTTGTGTCATTTAAAATTTCATTTATCAAAATATCTTTAATTTGATAGTGAAGTAAACAAATTTAAAATCACTATGACTCCTAGCATGACTATAATATTGTTTTTTAGCCTTTGAGGATATCTTAGGCATGATGAAACAAAGATTGATAATGTTCAGTTAAGTTTTCCAATTTGAGCCTTCATTTTGGATGCTAGAATTTTGTGTGAAAAGTGTTGATTTGGGATTCAATTGGAGCACACATTCTGGTTAAAAGAACACCCTAGCTACTCTGAAAGCATTCTATTATTAGAGGTTTCCATTTTTGTAAAAGTTCTCAAAGATTTGGTATAATCAAATTTATCCTGCTTCACCTCCCACTAAAATTCATTCAGAAATAATTGATCATACCCATACTACCCCTGTTTGTCATGTATGTATACAAATGCATAATTTTTACTACCAAAACATGTAGAAACAATCATGTTTTCATTATCTTTAGTGGCCTGAACCTTTCCTAAAAAATATCTCCATCATCTAGAGTGACAACTCATGAGAGTTAGGTTTTGTTGCATTGATCATATTTTCCCCAAGGTCTTCTTAATACTTCACAAGGAAGGACATCTCCATATCCTACATAAACAATAGGCTACAAAAGGGTCCTCTCACCCTAGTTGAAAGGCTTAACCATAAAGTAGTGAGGATAGGTCAAATCCTCTTGCGGATGCTACCCATTTCTTCACATCTGAGTGACAAAGAGCAAGATGCATTTCATCCCTGGCTACAAAATGAAAAATTACATGTTTTTCTTACCTCTAAGCTTCCTGCCAAACCTATGATGCTGATCAGCTTCTGAGGGAGAATCAATTTGGGTACCAAAACACCTTACCTACTCCACCCACCACCTTGCCTCAACTTTTCCTAAACCTTGCCCAACCTAGCCCAATTAACCTTACCCAATTTATCCCAATCTGTCTCAACCAATATACCTTACCTAATCTACCCACCACCTGCATCATCACGCTCAACCTTTCCCAATCTTGTATAATGATATCTGTCATCACCTTATTCTTCCTTATTCTATGGGGGACTTGATACTCCCTCTTCTTTTATTACACCTCCCTTCAAAACCAGAGCTTCTTCATTTACCTTACCCTACCTTGCCCAAATTTTCCCACCTTTCCCATCTACCTTATCCAGCTTTACTCACCCATGCCCAATCTTACCAAACCAAAACTATCACTATCCCATTCTTCCCTATACTCATGGGGGACTTGTCATTTCCCCTTATTTTATTGAATGTTTCACTAAAACCAAACTTTTACATCCAACCTTTCCTTCTTCCAAAATATTATAGGTTGGTGACCTCATCCTGAAGGAAATTCAACATGTAACGAAAGCAAAGAAAAGAAAATGGGGAAATTTTTCTCCTAATTGGCTTAGACTCTATATCATTACTCATACCTATGGTTCAAGTGCTTATCATATTACTTCACTCGAAGGTAAACCTGAGCCCCTCAATGCCTTGCATCTTTGACCATTATATTGTTGAATCAAGTCCTAGATCATCTTATGTCTATTAAAAACTTGTCCCTTAAGCACCATTCACCTTCCACTTACCTATTTTAAGGATCAAGGACTAAACAAGAATCATGTGATTACACGTCACTTTTTAGCCTTATCTTTAATATGAGTACTATGACTCTACTCATAGCATGCTTCTCATGGATAATTTTCATCCTTTTCAAGATGGAATCCCATGGCCATTCATCACTTAAAACCTCTCTTTCATAGCTAATTCCTATGTGCTATGGTTTTGTCATCATAAAAGTAGCCTATACTTCTCTATAGTCTTGTCCATGACCTAAAAGTCTAAAAAACAAGTCAAAAGTAATATATGGGATTTTCAAATTCAAAATCCTTGAGTCAAACTTCTATAAAAATGATGACTCCCTCAAAAATGACATATAATATTTCTATTTTTCTTCTATAAATAGAATACTCCCTCGAAGGAAATATATACAAAGCCAGCCATATTATACATAGTCTATCACAAAAAGAATATTATTCATTTAAAAGAAAAATTATTATTTTTTGAATCTTCCTGCATCGATCATCTTCAAGAAGACCTCAAGGAGTTAATTTACTCATCCCACGTAGACTTATTGCATCTATCACTCTATAAAAACAAAATAAAAAAGAAAAAAAAACACTTTTTCGTCATGGAATTGTTTATTTTTATCTTAGATTCCTTGTTAAAAAGGTATGTTGTCTCACACAAGGTTACGTTGACCAAATTCTTTCACCTCACTACATTTTCCTCTCTAATATTCTACCTACTCAAAGGATGTGCTACAAATGTGACATTTCATTATCATGTGACCTTCTTCACCTTTAGAATAGTCAATCTTACAACGCCTTTGGGTTCTTCCATTCACAATCCAATCTTTGGTACTATAGACTCATCATGGTTCTTAGCAATTAGGAGGATTTTTTTATCCTCTTGCCAATCACCTATTTTCTTACTTATTTCTCCTCCTACAAAATATAATACCTTTGGAACCTACATTTTGGGAATTAATCTTTCACCAAAATAACAAATATCTATTCAACCTCGATTCAACCATGCCTATTCGACCTATACTCAACCATGCCTAATCAACCTCAATATCACCCATGCCTAAATGACCTAAGATCGACCATGCCTAACTGACCTAGACTCGAGAATGCCTAAATGGCATAGATTCCATCATGCCTAAAACCTACAAACCCATTCCTATACCTCATCATATGCTTCCCTAGTTTATGCAAGAACTACATCATCCCGAGGACCCTTTTTGTTAAGGCTATGTAGGTAACACTCCGAGGGTATGGGGCCCTTGGAGGTTAGCTCAGCCACTCTTTCCCCTAACTAATTTTCCCCATTTTATGTTCACAATCTACCTTAGTTGGTTTCCATTTTACACAAAACTGGGAAATTAAATAATCATAAAAACATACATAAATATCATTTTATCACATCCCCATGTCATACATCCATCATTTCACATTTCGATGATATCAAATATTTGGAAATTTACACCACAACATACATATACATCATCCATTATTTTCCATAATAACAATAACTTGGAAATTAAATCATACACAAAAACATGGCAAAACCATGCCTATACCTAACTCCATCATGCTTATGATCACAATTCCATCATGCCTATATGACCTCGAATTCATAATACCTAAATGACCTAAACTCCATCACGCCTATATGACATCGACTCCATCATACCTAAATCACCTAAACTGCACCATGACTATACCTCACTCTGTCATGCCTAACTCACCTAATTCCCATGATACATAATAATAATGCAAATTACAAACAACTTCATTCAATCATCCAGTAAACATCATCAACTATATAATGGGAATGTTTGTGTATCACTACATATATAGATAGATATAAAATAAATATCATTATCATAAACTCTCATGTACAATCTCACGTCTTCAGCATGCAAGCTGGGATATATATAAAAAATAAAAATAATGGTACACTATCCATACAGTGACAACTCACCCCCACCTGATGCCCTCATATCTAGTTTCACATTTATCCTCATCTAGGCCCTATGTTAGGCCCAGTATCAAAGCCCTCGTAACTTCACCATGGCCATGTTTCTAGGGTGGACACCCCCTTGTGCTACAATAATTGTGAGTCTTGGATCTTGTTTGCTGACTTTCTGTTTGCTAGGCTCTGAACTCAACATATGAGGGAACATCTATATAGGTATTCATTAAGTGATATTGATAGTAGTGAGCCTCATTCATGGAATTCCTAAACCTCACCATCAACACAGTATGAGGTTGTGCCATGGGTCTCACTGTAACCTATGAACTATGCCCTTATATTAATGGCCTCAGCCCCTGTCCTGATACCTACCCTTCTACCTATGCCACAGGACTCTATCTTGGTGAAGGTTCCTGTACTATGGGACCCTATCCCTGGGCCTATAGGGGTACCTGTGCCACTACCTGTGCCTCCAGGGCCACAACTTGTGCATGTGCCACGATTAACTGGCCATGTAAACCTATCACATATTCCTGTAGGGTGGATACCTTCCCTCCATACCCATATCTTCCATGTGTGGGAGCCTATAAACCTGTCACCTGGGTCTGTAGGGATGCCACGTATGCCTACAAGGTGGTCACCTATTCCTGACCCTGTCACTATTCCCTGTAAACATGTAATATGTGCCTGTAGGGCAGCCACCTGACCTTGTAATGTATCCCTCTACACTATGACAGTAGCTAAATCATACTGTCATGGTTGTGGTGGTGCCTTCCATAACTGTGCCACCCACCATTGCTTGTATCCATCATGGAATCCTACATCATCAATCTATGTATTTCGTACTTGCTCCTCCTTTCCTATAGGAACACTCAAACCTGAAGGAGATATGGGTCTCTCCACGTCATATCTATGGTACTATGGGAAAGGTGGGGGTAGATCCTGTTGTACCAAAAACTTTCATCTTCCTCTATCCACAAGAATCATCTCATGCTCCCTGGAATGGCACCCCTGTATCCATCTCAATAGCTGAAGCTCCTCTAACTCCTCATCCATGCCTCTTTATGATGGATAGTCAACATATGGCCTCCATGTAATGTCAACTTCTGAAAGGACCTCCAATCCTTGCTTGTAGTATGACACATTATATGTGTCCCTCACCACCCTCTGATGTCCACTGACTTGTACCCATTGTCTGAAACCAACTATAAGAAAGGAACCTGTGAACCAATTATGTTGTGGTAAACAAATTGAGCACACACACACGATGTGATTGTATGCCCAATAGTGTAAAAAATAAGTACAACACATACCAAATCTCCTCAATATCTCATAGGCCCAAAGCTCCGTAAGGAAATGAACTAGGAAAGTAGTTGCCCAAGAAAAATTTATCCGCTCTTCAACCATATCTTGTAGCACCCCCATCCACACTAGAGGATATCTCCCACCCTCATAATTTGGCAGTGCAAAACATCCCACCACCACCATCATCAACACCGATAGCCTAGTCTCCTGTTGATAGGCTACATACATATCTCCATACGTGAGACTCGTGTTTTGATACCTCAACTCGTCCATCCCCTCACCAAATACTAAGACTATCAGCTCCACCGATGCCTCAGAAGAAATAAAATATACTAGAACCCCAACAATAGAAATCCACAAGATGCTATAAACATATTACAAGGTGACGGTCATCTCACCCATCAGTAAGTGAAAGGTACTAGTTGTGGAGTCCCATCTATTGATGAGAGTGACCTCCAAACTATGATCCCAGGTTATATGCCTATTGCTTTTTATCACACTAGGACAAACATCAGCCATGTTCTCCCACTCCTCCGCGGTCACGCTAGGCCACATCTATATGAGTAGGGGAGGTACTCTATTTCTCATCCTCATTTGATCTCTCCCCTAAATTTTCTAACACCACCTTTATAAGACTTGACCACCTCAAATCACCTATTACCCACCACACAATACCCAAAACACATCAACCATACCTACCTCTTTTACCTAATTCACCAACAAACCTATTGTCCCTTATCATACTTACTAACTATCATAGGTCATCCCACCTAAATACTTATCACACATTGAAAAACTATTTTTCTACCCTCTTCCCACTAGATAAATCTTCACCTATCACTTCCTTGACTATTTTACTTTCATACCTAGCCCGTCTTTCACATATTTACTCTTAATCATGACCAACTTCGGTCACCTTAAGTGTCATCAGTCCTTTTGACTGATGTTGGTCACCCATATCTTGATCGACACTAGCCAAAGCTGACTGATGTTGGCCAACCCTTGACCATCGCCAGTCTCTGTTTCGGCTAAAAACCAAACCCCCATCTCCATTATAAAAAATTAGCCAAAACAAACCTAAAAAACCTACTCTAACCCACCCAAACCTATCCTATTTTCATTCCCAACCCTATTTAACCTACATTAGACCTTCCCACCCCTTATTTCCTTCATTTTTACCCACAATTGGACAAATTAAAATTCCACTCAAATTTTTAACAAAATCGATTTGAACAATACTATTTACAACCAAATGAAGGATATAGATTGACTCCTACCTCTACTCAGCGTTGTCTCCATGGTGGCACATCTGGGTGTTGCGCCAGTGGTCCACCTGATCCCTCTCCCACCTCTACCATGCCAGAATGAATTCCTCACCTCAAAAAAAATCAATTCAATCAACTCAATCTCTTGGACACGCAAATCGAATGCCAATCTCCTACTACGTGGCTCACCAACTCAGCTAGATATCTCGTACTTTCATTTTCCACTCCTTAAATTCTCCTTTGTCATTTTATAAAAGTGGAAAGGTTAAAATGAATCCGTGAACAATTTTTCCTTATTTAAAACCAAATCGATATGACTGATGTTAGTCATGTCATGCACTAGCCAACTGATGTTGGTTAATCTATAAATGGTATCAGTCATGCGAGATAACCATTTGACCTACCCTATGCACATTTTTGCTAACAATGTTGCTCCAAGAACTTTTGACCTTACCAACACCTATTCCACCTTACCCGCAAGCCTCCATTACCTGTACATTTCGCTAACTATTTTTAGGGACATTTTATTTACCTATACCTTGGCCTTACTTGTGCCCTGACCTACATACCATGACCTGAACTACCTTTTGTGACATTGAATTTTGTGTACTTGCTTTACATTGTGATGTTGTTACCTATGATGTTTATCCTAGTGACCTTACCTTACCTAATGACGTGATTTTTATCCCGACCATACCTTTGGTGCCATGGAACAAAACCTATTACCTGTTCCTACACCAAACCTCATTGCACTTCATGACCATATCCTATACCTTGAATACCTGAATCACTTCAATCTCATTTGTATAAATCTATGAAAATTTTGACAATGTAGAGTTTGCAAGCTCTTCCACCTGGTATCGTATAACAATATATACGTGTGTGTGTGTTTTATTTCTATTACCCATTAACTAATATGACCATTACCCATTACCAAAAAAGACCATATCATTACCTATTGACCCTCAATTCCATCAATCACCTATTTATCAAAACACTCCCCAACTAATTTTACAACCTCATCAGTTTTTGGTTTGAGTGGGATCACCTCCACCCTTACATGTGGCAACCTAACCTTCACTTATACCTGGGACAGGGACTCCCTGCTTTTGTCAGCATCACTTACAAATACTAGCTACGTGATAAAAGGGGTAAATCTAAAAACCAAATTTGGGTCAGACTCCCTTTGGTCACCTTTAATCAATTCACGTAATATATTTAAACATATCATGACCCCGTCATCCCATAATAATATTCATCCTCACATTATTAATTAATATAATTATTTGAATTAGGTTAATTACATCCTCACACCTCCACATCATCATTACACCTCACCCTGGACCCATTCCAGGGGTATATAACTCATAATGACTGAGTCATCACTCCTAGTGCTGAGTCACCACTTGACGTAACTAGCTAAGACTTCTTCCTAAACCTAATTAGACTTATTTTATGAGCTTACTTCCTTCTCTAACGTGAAATTCACTTCCCTAAAAGGAATAATCAAAATCATGCCAACAATAGTAAATATATAGCTATTTTTGGTAAACCTATACTTTCCCGCCCAAACCTACGCTGATTATCCCTCAACCGATGTCGGTCACCTAACTACCATCAATTACCTTATATGTACTTTCAAAAATCTTTACATGGGTTGGCCATTTAGTTATTGGAGCCAGATCACATTCAAGCGTGAATCTTCAACCCCTCGTGCATTCATATGATGAACAAACACAACTATAGTACAAGACAAGCAACCGATTTCCCTTACAAAGTGTTGGAATAATCACGAAATCACATAGGCCGTATTGCTGTGGCACTGGATTCAAGCACGGATTCTCTGATCAACCATCAACCATCCCAAATCTTGAGATCTGTAAGACATCAAGTAAGTATTGTGATCCAAGTCATTTGGATTATTTCTTTTATAGATCTTTCCTCCTTTTATTAGTTCATTTCGTCTATTTCTTGTACACCACCTTCTTCCCACCAACCCACTATTAAACACTCCCAAGCCTTTTCACCATTATAAAACTCCTTCTTTGTATCCCCGAGTCTTCCAAGCCATATTAAGATCTAAACCATACTACACTAACTCTTTGTGCAATCACAAAGAGCCCTAAAACCTCGTTTTAATATTTTACTATCAAATTCCACCTACTGATGTCATTCACCTTTACCATCGTTGGTCTCTTCTCTCTACTGGGATCAGTCACTAGACCAATATAGGTCACTTTATTTTCTACTAAACTTCACCAAACTACCTTTAACATCACCTTAAAACTAGAAATTTTAATGGATCTTTACCTTAAGAAAAAACACATAATTTGGAACAAGATAAACAGAGTTTCAGATCTCTAATATATGCCAAGTTTGATTTTTAAACAACTCGAGCTCATACTAGCTAAAACATATGTCTCAAAAGTTTCAAAAAATAACCTAGTTTGAATTTACAACAAGGAAAAAACTAACACATAGATCTCTCTCAAATTTAATAATGCAGAGATTCAACTTAAAAATGACAGTCACACTCACAGAGTAGACAAGGATTTGCAGGGTGAAAGCATATAAGTGTGTCCCACTTTTTTCCAATTGTTTTACCTTTATAAACATGAACTTTTCAATTTCATTGAAATTATAAAGGAAATTTGAATAATAAAGGAAATTTGAATAACTAATGAAATGTTTTGTTTAGAGTGTAGAATTTATGTAAATTTGTTTTATTTTAAAGAAAAACATTTGGCTTTTTTCTTAATTTATTCATACGTTGTTCCTTATTTTATAGTAGAGAAACAATGTGTTGATGTCATTTTTTAATGAAAACATAATTTTTCAGCATGAAATTTTAAATATGTGTTCTAGATTCGTATATTGAGTTTTTGACAAATTTTTGCATTTTTATTATATATATATATATATATATATTATAATTAAATTTTTAGTGAAGATATTTTTAGATTAAGGGAGTACATGTGTTTATAAAAATATATTTCCATATTTATATTGAAATTATTTATTTATTTTCGTAAGTACGAAGAAGACTTCAAAAAATAGTAAAATTATTTTTTTCAATTTTTTTTATATATTTTACAATTTTTCTAATTGTGTTCACCCAAAGGGGGTTTTCCGAAACCCACCTTAAGAATAATTCCATTGAAGCTCTCTCTAAAAAGTGTGGAAGGTAAAATATTCCTTTTGGGGTTCGCCCGAACCCATTTCCGGCAAAGGGGGTTTCCCCGAAGGGGTGTTTCAAGTGAACCCATTTTTTTGATGAGATGAAACATTGATAAAAGTGGGTTTAGTTGAAGGGGGAGTTCACTTGAACACCCCAGAAATATGACCCAACCAAAATCCTCATTTGCATTTTTGGAACAAGAAATTAAACACACTATTTTGCTTCCAACCTATAATAAACACCCTTCCAGTACTCTAAAATAGGTAGCTAGCTCTCAAATGGAGAGTAAATGTATATGAAACATTCCAGAGCTCTCAAACAATAATAATAATAATGGATTTCCAAGCTTGCACAAGTAGAGCTTAACTAGCAGCAAACTAGAGTGCAAGATCTCACATGACGCCCCATTTATAACACATCCGCAAAAGGGAAAAACACCATAAATAGATCTCCATGGCGGCGTACCCACCCAACATAGAAAAATTAAATTATTATTTTCTTTAGTATTTCTACCCTATATTGGTCATCATGGTTGACACTAATCATGGTCGACAAAAAATTTAAAATAGTTGGGTTCGACTTTGCTAACCATTGGCATGATTAAAATTTAAAAGGGGGTTGTATTAGTTTTAATTTTCAAAGGGATGCATCATTATTTTTAGTAATAATATGATGATTATTATTTCAAAAAACCTTCATTATTATTCAAATCTTGACTAAGAAAAGTTCATTCCATTAAGCATGTCATGTACAATTTATTTACCTTATTAACTTAACTATAATTTCAATTTATTAAACTAGCATGAATTGTACATGCTTAAAAACTAGTTGGCAATAAGTTTAACAAGAAATCCAATTTTGAATGCCAAGTGTTTAAGATATGTTTGAGTTTTGTTAAGTTATCTTCTGACGAAGGAGTTAAGTAGGAGAAAATTAGAACATCATATGGAGTATTTTTCAGTTACATCTCCACTTCCCTTTTCTCTCCTCTCTCTTAATTTGTTATATATGCTCATATTGAGAACATTATAAAAGGACGACTGTTTTCATAAATAATTGCTTCCAATTTTGACAATAATTTCCTTTTGAGGAATAAATCCTATTTGCATTCTCATAATATAAGTATTTATTTTTCATTAAAGTTTAAAAGATACTTATTATGATTTTTTCATTTAAATCCCTTAAGAAATTATTTTAAACTATCTCTCTAGAATCAGACTGAATATCTTATTTTCTATTTTATATGTTCACCTTCCTTCTACAATACCTTGTAATATGGAAAAAAAATTACATTTGAAACAAGTAACATGATTATTATCTTTAGGAGTTCCTTCTCTCTTCCTAGGTGGTCTTTGATGGCAATATCGAACAATATGGCCAACAAAATTGTAGTTGTAGCATATAACCTTATCCTTAACTTCATTCCTCTAAAGTTTTGTAGGAAACTCTTGATGAATGAACTTGGAAATATGACCCCTCTAATGGAAATTTAAACTGGTAATATATCTTAACCGATATGAGTAATCATTCCTACCATTTCTCCAAGGAAACGCATTCTTCACTGACCTTCTATAGTGCCTAGCTCTATGACCAAAGATATTGCAAGAATAATAGAAACCATCCAACATACTTGTCAAATTCATTTAATTTGATTATCTTATGATGTTGCATTTATTCCTCTTATCCACCTTCACTCTAGTAGGTATTTGACTTGGTATAGCATGTTATAACTTTGTTTGCAATTTGGCACATTCTTCCTCTTTGGATTCTATACTGGAAATGATAATCTCAACATGATCTTCAAGTTGTTTGTATATTTATTAAAATTCATTAGCATTCTATGTTAATTTATCTTCCAAACTAAAAACATTTTATTTTTAGTCCATTTTTTATGGAATCGTATCCATATTCTTTTTCCTTGGAAAGTTTATCTCTTCTAAGACCTTGTCAAATTCATCTTAGAGGAAAATAATGTTTCCTCCTTATCTGAATCAAGCACATTATCTTGGTCATTTAATGTTTAGATGCTTGTAATATTTTCACTACCACTATAAGGACTTCAATATTCATATAGGTACTCATTTTTTTCTGATAACTCCCTAGCTAAAACACAATCTACAACCATGAAACTTACACATGCTTCCAAAACACCAAATATGATATCCTTGGAAATTTGTTCCATATGGTCTAATAAGTCAAAGTATCGAACATATATCTCATATCAAAGACAACATAAAAAGGTATTCGTTTTGAATCTCCATAGGTCATATTTTTCCCCACTAAACATAGGAACTTGATATGGAAAACTATATTCTGTCATTTTGATCAAACAAACTGCGCCTCAAGACCATCCCATTAAAGTATTGAAACTTACTTTACAAAGACCTACTCTGATTAAAATTATCAGAAGGAAAATAAACTAAGAGGGACATGAATTATTCCTACAAAATTTTTACTTCATTTTCCATTCATCATTTAAACCATTCATTCAATATCCCAAACCATGTAATATTTTGTGTATTAAACAATTATAAGTGCATGAAACAAGAGAGAGAACACAAGACACTATATATAAGTGGGAAACTCTCAAGGTGAATAAAACATACTGAAACAACTTCTAATATTACTCATAATAATTGAATCATGTGAAAATTACACATCACATAAGATTTCTTTAGTGAAGCACCAACCCTACAAGGAGAACCAACCCCTAATTCAGTAGGACACCAATCCTATAAGGATAATACAACCCCCTAGGATGACCAAGAATGAACTTAGCCACATTAATGGATGATCACATAAGAAATTTTTCTCGCACAACTATTAGTGATACAAATTTAGCTCCAAACACACCAAACCCTCTTAAAACTCCTCTCTCTCTTAACTCGCTCAAACCTTCTTCTTCATGGGATGATTAGGTAAATTAACCTTTCATATCTTATCCTAAAAAAATATTGGATGATATCATCTCTTATTTGATATTTCCTTGACCCCTCTAATTTATTCTTCCTTGTTCTCTACATCACTCACATCCCCATAGTCTCAACTAGTAATAAATGGCCAAATATACTAGCTTTTATACATGTCATTAGCTCAAAATTCCCCTAGGTCAACCATTACCATATAGGTCGGTCATCATAAATTAAAAAATATAAAAATCATCATTTAAAACATCTCAAAAGACCCATGTATCTTGGAAATGGTCAAGAAAACACCAACATGCACCAAAACACTCAAGTAGGCTCAAAACATGCTCTCTAAGAAGCAACGAATGCACAAGGAATTTCAAGGGCATAAAAAATATTTTTCATGACTCAAGAGGCTCCACACAACTCAAGAAAAAACTTTCAACACTAAAAATAATCTCATGACTAGTTGCAACTATCATCTCCACTCTGAAACACTCCAAGAAGAAGAATGTAAAACAAGGTCTTAAATCACCCACAATTAAATCCCAGAAAAATATAAACTTTAACATAAAAATACTCTTCATCATAGCTCAAGTAATACATCATTATAAATATATTTGAGTCAGGATCATGAAAAAATTCAAACCAATTCTTAGTTCAACATGTAGCTCCTCCAAAACTACTTTGTTCTCATACTACTCAAAACTACTACAAAATTTCCTAAAAACCAATCCTCATGAATTGGGGAAAGTTTGCACTTTAAAGGCTCAAATATGATCTGAAACTATCATGGACGTGTAGTAAAACTCTTAGGATTCCATAAATGGTGATTTAGTCATTATATTTAAAACAATTTTTTTTCACAAACTAAAACTTTCCAGAAACAAGAATTTTTGAGTGTGGTTATTGTCATGATTTTTTGCTAGGGAAAAATTCACACAAAAAATCATGACAACTGTACCCTACCCAAAATGTGTAGCTTAAACATAATCCCAAGCCATCCTCTAGAACACCCTAACCCATGTGTCAGTCTTATACCATTTTTATGAGTAGTAATTTTTTTTATTTCAATGTCCGTAGGTGATTTATGGATATCCAGTCTATTTAATCACTTCCAAAATGAGTTTCTTCAAGACATGCTTTTTATGAATCTTATGAAAGGGATATTTTTATGGTCTTATTGAGGACTGGGACATACCCTTGAGGAGGAATGAAACACTCAAAATAATTAGGGAGGTGTATTGCAGAGATTAATTTCTTTTTTTCAATTGGTTTTAGAAGGATTTGGGAAGCTTCAGAAGTTTTGGAGTAGTTTCAACAAAAATGGGTTTTAGAAGGATTTGGGAAGCTTCAGAAGTTTTGGAGCAGTGCACAATGCAAAAACAACTCCATAGATTCAGGATGAAATTCTAGGAGCTTTGTGAAGAGTTTCATACAAAAAATAATATATTCGGAAATATATTTTAGAGACCCAAAGGATTTTGGTTTCACAATTTTCAAACACTCAAGTAATTCTTCCCACAACCTAGTTTCAGCATGCACAACCTTAAAGCCCAAAAAAAATGCCTATTTTTTACGGGGTTTTAGTAAGAATCAAGGGACAATAATGCAACTATTTTTATCAAAAAGAAATTTTCATTCAAATTCATATGAAAGAACCGTTAATAAACTAATCTGGGAACTCGAGTTATGGATTTGACAAGTTACTCCCTAAGGTATGGCTTAAGGAGTTAGTCAATTTCTTTCCTTGAAATTTGAGCCAATCAAAAGATGGCACAAATTTTTACCAACCATCCAAAATATTTGGGAATTTTGGTGAAAAAAAATTACCCACCTCCCATTGAAGCCTTTTGGTCATCATGTCACCATTTTAAGCTCCTTTTCAAAATTTGAGCCCGCATGCACCAAATTCAAGCCCTGTAGCTCTATCCAGCCATGTAGTGCAACTTAGAGCAATAGGGATGGGCAAAACCCTTTTTTACCAATCATGCCCAAATATCTGGGATGTTTGGTGAACAAAAATTTTCCCCTCTACCTTTTTGGACCTTGGTCACCTCGCATGACCCCAACAGGTTTTTAAGCAGCTTATTTCTAGCCCCCATCTCCTTCCCAAATGCAAATTAGAAGGTGATAAGTGGCCCAATGGGAAGGGGGTGTAATTTTTTTGCACCAACCATCCCAAATATTTTTGTAATTTGTGACAATAAAGTACACTCCCTCCCAAATTGTGCAAATTTCTAACGTTTTTCATTTTAGTGTTGATTCTAAGTGCTTCCATTGTTATTTACAAGCACACTCATGCAAAAATTCATTGTCTAATTTCTTCCTCTCCTTCATTTCTGATACTAAAAAAATAGTTACATCACATATATCATTCTATTTCCATTCTCCCTCACTTTTACAACAAAAAAAATGTAGCTTTTGATCTAAAACCATGTCCGGCTGCTTCCAGAAATCATTGTGGTGAAAAACGAATATTTTCTCATAACTCACAAAATGGAGACTAAATCTAATGAAACCTAGAGAATATTTTCCTCTCCAAAACTTCTTCAAGATGCAAAAAAAATGAAAAGTTTCCTCAGAACATTAATGGTAATGAAATCAAAATATATGCCCAAGATTTTGTTTCCTCAATTTTTTGTTGATCAAGAAAGTTGGTGAAGATAAGATTGTGAATGGAGCATATAGAGAAAAAACCCTATCATAAGAAAGTTAATTTTTCATCAATCGGAGGTGGGCAAGAAAACGTAAAATAAAAATCTTGGTGAATCCATTAATGGCTTCAATTGTAGCTCTGTGCCTAAATATTTTACCAGGTAAAATGTTTTGTTTTTTATTTCTAACCTTTCTAGTGAGCAAAACATGGTGAAATTCAGAGCACGAGATCATGATGAAGAGATGAATCCAAAAATGTTGTTCCCTCACAAAACAAGGCCATTTTCACCACTTACTATAAAATGGAATATTATATGCTTCCCTACATGGTATAAATAGTAAATCCCATGAATTTATTATTTGATCACTGAGGGAAATCAAAAAAGGTATAAAATGGAGACAAGATAGAAAATGAAAAATTTCCCAAAATAACAGGTCCCAAAAAAGAAAGCTATGAAAAAACAAATCTCTTAGAAATAGAATAGGATGGAATTTTCCAGAAGGTTCATTGGGTGAGGAGTAAAGTAGGTGGTATGTCCTAAAATAGCATGTTATAATCTCATATTCCAAACATTGAAAGTTTCAGTTCCAAGTGCAGAAAGGTGGAGATGGTTTCATTTTAATTCATATTTCTACTTTTTGTACTCACTTCATGGTGATGCGATAATTCCTTGGTTCAAATAGATGAAATATAACCTCATAACCTGGTCCTAGAAGCATAATCGTGAGTTGAATTGTGTTTTAAAGAAAGGTAGATCATCATAGGTTGTGGTGGGTGGATCCATATTCATCACTCATGGAACTGGGTGAGTGAAACTGAGTCGATCAAAGAGAGTTCAATGAATCAAGGTGTTTATGAATCTAGTTTTAAGAAGGATAATCGCAGGAATTTTATCTATTCATCCTGATCTCACATTGGGAAATCTCGAAACAATGTTTGTAAACACTAATTTTGTGGTCCATGGTGTCCTGTGCATCATACAGAGGTTGTGGTCATCATTAACAAGATATTAATTGAAGGAGGAGGTATCCCTACTTATGATTTGGAGCATTCTTCCCTTTTATCTTAATTTTTTCTCCTCTTCTATACTCCCTTTTTTATTCTTAGTTATGAGAAATCATGGCATTCATGTTATTCATTTAAATGTAGCTTTAGCAAACATTATAATAAGTTACCCTTGATTAATATAAAAGGGAACTTAATTTCATTCTTAATAATGTCAAGAGTCACTTTTTTGGGGGAAAAATGAAAGGTCATGTGGGGGCGTGGCCGAAGAGTCATTTCTAGTTCTATATACTCTAATGGCACCCTCATTCTTAAGGGTTGTCAATTTTGTGCACTCAAGAGAGATTTTTTGAGAAACATAAAAGAGATAGCTATTATTCATTTTCCTAACCTATTTTCCAGCACTGTACAACATGTTAAGATGTTTATAAAGAAAGGGATTCTTCTTTTCATGACTCATGAATTTTTCCAACTTTGTGTGTATAGTTTCTTCTGGTCATTGATGTTCTAAACATAGTTTTTTTCCCATAATTTGTAAATACAAATATTCTAATTATCTTTGGCAAGAATATGATTTTATACTTGGAGAGTTAATTTATATTATCTAATTTCTCACTCCCCTTCCCCCATCTTTAAACAAATTATTTCCTTACACTTAATTGTAATAATTTTTCTGTGGGTATAGTGGAGTGTGCCTGATGGATCACCACCCTCTTGGCCAACCACATTTATTAATTTTTTTCATTAACAATAAAGTGGAGTTGCACCACTTGTAGTCATAACATCACGCACTTACTAATTTTATCATACCACCAATTATGTTGTTCTTTAAGTTTATCTTGTGTAAGAAAATTATTCCTTAAAGACCCATTCCATAGTCCAGTCATCTGTCATGTTGGTCTTTACCATTGTTTTTATTTTATGTTTTTCACTGACTCCCACAGTTGTGGTCAGGTCTCAGGGATTTCTATCTGTCATTACTCATTCATTTTTTATCAATAGTCTCTTACTAGTGTGCCTAGAGAGGGATTAGGGCACCTGGGGCACCCTAGTCCCCGTCACACTATGTTTTGTTTTTAGAACTATAGGTCTTCTTTTTCAGTTTTTTATTTCATCTACTAAGGTACTAGTTGGTATGTTCGGTCATTAGTGTTGAAATTTGAGAAATATATCCCTATATAAACTCAACATACACACTACCTTATAGGTGTACTATTTATATCAAGGGGTAACTATCAACTTAGAGAAAGAGACTGCATTTGGGTCCTATTCTGCATCACACACTACATAAGAAGGGGAGTTCATTCTATTTCATCCACCATTTTGCATCTTATCTAGTTACTTCATATTATCTCTGTGTCATTATCCCTAGTGCAACCTAAGAACATATTTGCACACACAAGCACACATAAGTACGTTAGGGTCTAAGATCTAGTGCAATGCTTAGTTATAAGTCCACTGATGTGGCTACTAAGAAGAGGTTGAATTTTTCATATGCATCGTTATTTTTTAGGGATTTTATACTTTCTGTGGGTCTTTGCCAGTGATTATTTATTGCAAGTTTACGGAGACATCAACAAAACAAGTAGTGACCTCGATGCAACCAAGGTGAAGTACTGTGAAGACTTATTGACCATATAGGGATAAGATTCCAAGTTATTCTCCAGACCAAGGTGCCTTATGTTCCTTCATCCTTCTCTATGTGCCCCAATCTGGCTAGATCTACCTTCACTATAATTTTATGAGGTTCTTTGTGACATTTTTTTATGTCATTCCATCACTCTATTCAGTACCATATAACTTTGAGCTAAGTCCCATTCAGGTAATTACTTTTCCCATTTCATTTCATTTCATTTAAAATATAAAATAAATCACTTAGTATCTATATTTCATTATATGTCATTTATTCCATTTATTTACTCTTGGATTCATAATAAAAAATATATTTAATAGAATCATTTTGATGAACCTGTATATTAGAAAATTTTGGCCTTATAATCCACTACAACTGTAATGGCTAAGGATATCTCTTCTTCTTCTCAGCTCATCATGCCTCATGTTAGTGTCAATTCAATCTAGGATGAGGCCACTATTGTTGACATCATGACTCTCTATAAAAATGTTACTATGTCAGATGATATTCAACAACTCTTAGCCCACGAGCATCATGTGCCTACTAGCTTTGAAAATCTACTATTGGGCTTGATTCTGATGTTATGAGATTAATTCATTGTACACCATGTTATACGGTGAGCCATGATCCTCCTTCCATTTCCAAAGAAATTATAGATGATTTTCTTATTCATTTCATGTTTTTTCTTAATGATAGTACACATGTGCATACTAATTTTCCTCCTAATCAAATCACTACTATAGTTGCATCTCGTGCTTCTCCAATTTTTGATACTCATTCTCATGATCCATTGCATACTTGTTCATATATTCCTTCATATTGTATTTATGATCAAATTGATGATACAGTTAATGACATTTTCATATATGAGTCTCTATATGATTTCGATGAAATAATCGATAGTCATGATTTTACTACTTTACATACTGTTGAGTGTAAATTTTTTTCTATATTGTCTTCTTTTCTTTGGGTTGTATATAACACCATGCATGATTCATCTCCATATATAATTTCATCTCCTCCTCTCATTACATCTCCATGTGTCACTTCATCTCCTCAGGATGTTTATTATACTTTTCCTACTACTTTTATGGATACTCTATGTCCTTCATCAGCTATAGATTCTTCCCCACCTAAACCTATTGTGCCTTTAACATCACAATTTCCTTTATCCCTTCTCATTTTCCCTATGTCTACTCACAATGATAAGCTATAACCACGTAACGCATTATTTCCCTCCTTTATAATTCCTTCACAGGACATCTTGTCTCTCATGCATGATGTGGGTCACTTACAATGTCAAGTTCATTCACTCACATTACAAAGAAATGCCTTCTATACTTCCATTAATAACAATTCATTACATAGAAAACCTATTCCTAAGAATATTCATAAATCATAATTTCTTAAGGATTTTTTCATGCCCACCTTTTCATGTTTCAATGGTACTGAAAACCCTTAATTGTATCTCAAGCATTACCATATGACTATAACTTCATATTATAATGATCAATTATTATGTAAGGCCTTTATACATAGTCTTATGGATGATGGTCTATAATGGTATACTCATCTTCCATTTTTCTCTATTGTCACTTATTGTGAGATGGAAGACGCTTTTCTCTGCCGCTTTATCATCAAAAATTTCCCTAGAGTTACCTATGACTATCTACCTACTTTACATTAGGGAATAAAAGAACCAGTCATCGATTACATCTTACGATTCAATGTTTGTATGCACCAATTAGTATTTCAACCTATCGACTTACAGAAGTAGTTTATTTTCTTTTTTGGTTTGATTACAACATTAAAACATAGATTACAATATGAAACATCTGAATAATTCACACTTCTATGCTATAGAATCATTGATTTAGAACAGGACATCATTGTAACACAGGTTATAGATCCTATACCTATTATTTCTACTACCACGTCATCTAATTCTTCTTCATTTCCATCAGTTTAGTGTCCTAGACGATGTCCATCTCCTCCTTACAAGCTAGTTCAAACTACCACATCATAGAAGCATCCTTCTTCTCCTACACCGTGGCAGGCTATACCTAAATATTCTAAACCTATTATGTGTGATCCATTGCATTTATCTCTTCATGCTCGAACACATGATGTGATTCATGATTTTCTTAATAAGTTTTTAATTTGTTACCATCTAACGAACATCATCCACAACATCATTTACAGTGTCTATGTGAATGGCCCTACTGCAGTTATCATCATATCAAAGTCCATAAGGATAGTGATTGGTTTTCCCTTCATGATTAGTTGTAAAAATTAGAGGATAAGGGAAAATTTTCCTTTGGAAATCACTCACGTGAGAAGTCCATATCACCTCTCCCTCGTTTATAAGCTACTACTTCAATTGAGTTATCTCCTTTGTCTAGTGCTAAGGAAGTTATTCGTCCATAACCACAATATTTCACTCATACGTTCTCTCCATCACATACATCCATCACTGGTCTCATCCATCCCATCCATCTCATCCATTGCATCATGCTACTAATTCACATTTTCTTCCATAGTCCTTGGCATTCGGACCTCCCATCGCCACTCTGCATAACATTCAGTTTGGCTTATACACTCATGTTTCTTTCATTCCACATGCTTCAACCACTTTTCTCTTCCTTCATATTTTCTATATGATTGATATCACCTTATCCCCCAATGACACACTCATGCTTATACAATTCTTACATTACTATTGAGGGATATTTTACAATAAGAACATCTCTTCACGCGCTTCGTCAATTCATCTAGTGCACTCTATGGAATCATTTCTGAATGACACACTCTTGTTTTAGGTGGTTGATTCTTGACTACTTAAGGGGTCTTATCTAAATGAAACTCATCATCTATAAGTTAGGGGCATCAATAATTTTCTCATCATACTAATGTATGCTTCATATATCATACTTTTACATGTTAATCGATCATTCCTCACCAAAAAAAATTCGCACTCATATTACATACATCCACTATTATCATATACATTATGTCATTGTGTACAATGAATTTTGTTTTAAAGCTATGAACATGGGGTAAGAATATCGAAAGAAACCCCCAAAAAATTTAAACAAGCAACTCAAATGACCATCATATTATAGTTAAGCAAGAGGTACCTATTTCCATTCATATATAAAGCTTGAAACAAATAACCAACCTCTAAACATGACTATATTAGTTCTCTACTCCATGAAAAATATCTATAAAATGAACCTATTGAAACTCTAGATATCATTTATGTGTTTCTTGATGTCTCAAAAGCTTAAGAATGAGATATCACCATTAATGGCTTCTCCTATTTACTTCAAGCTTTGAAATATTTAGCACATACAAGTAAGTAACTCAAATATGAAATGAAATGATTCTAAGAAAGTAAGTAACCTAAATAAGAAATGAGATGAGAGAGAGAGAGTTCTTAGGAAAAGGTAGGAGCGGTACCCTCCTATTTATAGTTTTTGGTTTGGATAAAAAGGATCCAAAAGGTGCGTTTTAGAAAAGGCACATTGGGAGGTGTGAACCTGATTTGAAAAGACACGTTGCTATATTAAAAAGGTGAGATATGTGTTTAGAAATTCAATATCTCATTAGAAAGTCAATAAGAGAGTTAATTAACCTAAAAAAGGTTAATTAAATGGGAAATAGGATTATAGAAGCTATTTAGAGAGGGATTAAGAGATTTAGGGGGTTTAGAAGGGGTTAGAAAGGGGCATTTACTAGCATAGTGTAGTAAATGAACACGAGGCTGGGGTAGTTAGTATGATCTTATTGAAAATATCATGTAGACAAAATTACAGGGGTCTACATTTTCCCCTCTTTGAGGTGACATGCACAATGTTACTTCGAAGAAAGTAGACAAGTATAAACAAATATATTTTTTGAAGGGGCATAAGAATCAATAGGAGGATGGAGGATACCCCCTTGAGTGTCGATTAGGTTATGGAAGAATGCGATAGATGATAGAAAATAAGACTGAATAAATTAAAGTGTACTAAAGAGGAGAGAACAACAAAAAAGGGGATTTTGAGTTATCCACAAGGCATTGTTATACAAACAATTGCTCATTCATCATGTTGCTAGTAATCTTCATCATTGGTCTTTACAAAGATATAAGCATACGACGATAACGTAAAATGACATGAAAATCCAAGATACAAACAAATGTTCTTATCTAAAAATTGGCTAGCTCCATGCAACATACATAAATCCAATGCAATACGATAAGAAAAAAAAATCACGTATCAGGGATATAACTACATTCACACACACACATACTCAAACCATCAATGCTTAAGATGGTTCCAAAAATATTTTTTATCGAGTTGTATTCCAAAATTTTTTGATAAATGATGAGATTTGAAAAGGATGCCCCAAGAAATCTGTATATGCGAGGGAAAGGATGGAGGAAACTTAGGTCCAATGAAAAAGTAGTGTGCACAGTGGAACAATACTAGACAATTATTTCCCCAGAGTATCGACGAAGTAAGCAGTATAGATTTTCCAAATGGTTTTGGAGATTCAGATGATATGTGAATTGTTATTTCAATAAATGTGGAAATGTCAACATGATCTACGATGAATGCAATACGAATGACACAAATTTCAGCTGTAAAGGAGTTGATTACCAATTTTAGTTCATTTTCAAAACATTTATGATGTTTTTGGGTTTTTAAATGATTGCAAAAAATTTAAATTTTTTGTCAGTCATAAGAATTTAAGTGATAGAAGATCACCTAAAAGTGCACAAAAATCCCTAAGGAAAAGATAAGGGATGCATACAGTAATAAACTACCCTGGTGAGTCCTAAAAACTAGCCAAAAATAATTATTTAATAAAAATAATCATCGTGATGGCTAAAATTGAGGAAAAAAAGAACAAAATGGTAGAAAGTAAATGCCAGGAATATTCGTAAATTGTTTCATGGAAAAGAAGTGACCACTATTTACACCTTAGTGTTCCAGCATGCGAGAATTAGTAAAATAAATTATTTAAATATAAAAATAATCATTTTGGTGAGCAGAAGAAGTATTAGAGTGATCACGATGGAAAAAAAAAAGCCCCAAGGGCATCACTACAGCCGAATATACCCACTGGGGGGGGGGTAAATAAATCACAACCAGTTCATTTGCAGTAGAGTTCTTGTGAATTTTCACTGCGAGCGAGAGCGAGAGCCCTAGAGTGAGATGGTGAGGCTACTGAAAATGTAGAGATGGGTAGATAACATCCAAGAGTACCTGTGGGACCCAACAAACATACCCTATGTGAGTTTCATATCCCTCATTTGTTAATTGTGCATTTAATGTCATCTTTAGGTATTTTTAGGCTAGATTAGGTGTTTACTTGACGTATGCGCGTGTGTGCATGCGTCATTAGACGGGTACACATATATGCACATGTTGAAAAAAGGTACATGTACGTGTATCTGTTGAAGCGAGGGCGTATTCACCAAGGGGATAAACAACATTGAAGTACATGCGCTCGTGTTAAAGGGTAGGAGTATGCGCTAAAATTGGGGCCTATGCATCTAGATAGACAGGGCAGTTAGATAGAAAAGAGGGGGGTGTACATGTCAGACTAGAGGCATAGGTGCTGATGTGAAGGCGCACACGTGTTTGGCATGTACCCGCTGAGATAGGCATGTATCCGTTAAAGTAGACACGTATATACCAGGGGGAGAGAGGACAATTCATCCTCGTAACAAATAGCTAAGTATAGATGAAAGTAGACTAGTTTGTTATAGAAGAAAGTGAAAAGTTAGTATGTTAGATGAATGAAAGAAGAGAATTTTAGAAAATTAGATAGAAGTAGGTATAAATTTTATCCTAACACGTGTATCTTTTTTTTGTAGCATATATTACCTATCCTTCATACCTACGAGAGGTATGGGAGGATGGCGGTGATAGAGGAACAATTTAATGAGGATAATAGGAAGATATTGGATATCTTGCTATATATCACATGATTAATGTACGTGGCCGACATGTCATAGATTACTTTGGACCATGGCCTCATTACATCCCTAGCTGAGTGATGGCATAGTTAGATTCATTGCTTCCGGATACCCACTGGTGAGATCACGATTACATTAGAGGACATATAACACATCACGTGGGTCCCCATCAAGGGAAAGCTGATCCAATATATGAATCATTAGCGTGAAATTGATCAGTGTATCATAGAGTTATTTTTTATCCCAAAGAGACCACGTCGTGGGATGATAGTCAGATTGTCACGATATATAGAGCATCCTAATATTGATCTAGTTGTAGTTTACTTAATGTCTTTTATCAGTGGATTTTTACTGCCTAAAAAACCAGTGCTTCATTTCCACTTGGCCTCATTTGAGTGATACGTGGATTGATATATGGGGATACCTACCATTAGGGATAGTGCATATTGACACACTTATACTAGGACCTCAATCTGATTACATACTACAATCAGAAGACTGTAGGATGGGCAATATTACTATGGATTTGGGCATGGGACCACATTGCCATTGGTCACCCTACAGGTGTTTTTTAGATACTGAGCCCCTGAGGAGCCTTCTTCTATGTGATGGGTTCTGATTGGGGACGATATGCAGCCACACATGGGAGATTCCTATCATTACCACTATGAGTTAGATGATTTAAAATAGGCCACCATAGTATGAATACCTTATAAACATTTCCAATGGCCTCAGGATGGTCTAGAGCTCAACACAATGGTAATTAAGAATTTTATGTTGGGAAGCTGCAACTTTATGAAGGAGATATACAGGGTAAATTGGTGATAGAGAGAGTTTAGAATCACCCATGATCTACGTAGGCCATATATTTGATATGCTCATAGGTCCTAGAGAGTATTTCGATATGGGGCCACAGATTGACCATGACAGAGTAGTGACCAGCTTTCTATAGGTGGTACTAGTTATGTGGGTACCCCAGCAATAGGTTAGAGATCCATGCTACAACCCTTTAGTATGTACCATGGTACCATGGATTGATTCCATGTTGCTTGACCATTCCCAAAGTGGCCTATGATGCAGGAGTGATACCACTACCAGTGGGGCCTTCCAGTGGTGATGATGGTGGAGGTGATGGAAATGATGATGACGACGATGACGACGACGATGATGATGATGACCCTTTTGACAGCCACCAGTCATGATGGGTGGCGGGGATAGGTTCCTCCACTACAACATCTACAGAGATAGGGGCCCACACTCAAGAAGAGACAAGCACCTAGGGCTCCGAACATATAGTTTCCTTCATTAGGTATTCTAGTGGGGATATACGCCCCATTACAATATTTATTTCCATAGAAGGGTTTGTCACCTTGTGCTCTAGGTGGTGGTGGTGATGATGGACAGTTGGCTATATGATAGCAGTAGCTACAGGTGGTGATATCCATCTAACTTCAGGTGCTAGGTGAGAGGGACTAGGCCAGGGCATAGATACAAGCCCTGATAGCATAGAGAGATCAGGCCAGAGCACAGGTTGCTCAGGGTGGGAATGGTGCATCATGACAACCCCAGATTAGTTAGTTGGAAACATAGGGGGCTCAACTATTGAATTTATTACATGAGGCACAGAATATTACTTCTTAGCGAGATAAGGAACCTGACAAGGTGTAGTGTTATATTATTTAGAGGGACCAGGAAAGATCCCATCTCTAGACTATCATTATAGATAGAGATCAAGAGGCCGCTGCTGCGAGATAAGCCCATGTTAATAGAGAATGACTGGTAGGAGAGAGAGATGTTGTCATTTAGGAAACCACTACTTTTGGTTACATCGAGATGATCAAGGATATTATGAGAGCTATCTACAAGGCCTCGTATTACAAGGTCACCTATTACAGAGTAGTTCCCGTAGGGTAGCGAAGGACTTATTTTTATCAGTTAGATGTGAGAAGGATAGGCTCAAGATCACAACGGCCAGGTCATTCAGTGAGATCAGTGCAGTAGCCAGTTAGACAATAGGGTGGCACTCTTGAGGCCATCCCATCCTAACCACCACCTTTTTTCCCCCCAAGACATACACCAGGCAGCCTCGTAGAGGGAGAGATATGTGGTTGATTTTTCTCGTTTGTACAAATGTATGTATAGATACTCGCCTCTTATGAAGGCTGATTTTGATTGATGTATAGATTGATGTACCATTATTTTTATGATGCCTCTTGATGAAGGCTTAGTTTTGATCCATTCCCTTTATATTGCAGATTGTATCGATGATGTATATATGATTTTGAGACAAAAATTTACACATGTATTATATGGACATTCGATGGTTTATTACTTTTTCATGCTTTGATATGATTCATGATGATTATTCATGTTCTGTAGATGTATGATTGTATCACGATGTGTGATTTTATCCTTTCCCATGTATATGTCATGTTTAGATTAGAGTTGTTGGATTTCATGTTTCGTATTTATGATATATTAGTAGATAATATCATATGTTTTATGTATTATTCTGATTTTTATGCTAGCATTTTGGATGATACTAGATGATATTGGTGTGGGGGGTATATTTTTGATTATGCTCAACCCCTCTTTCCCCATCGATGATGCAATATGTGATGATTAGCTTTTTATACATGCATGATGTAAAATTGATCATTTTTGTATATATGATGTATTTGATGATGTTATATGTGATGAATGGTAGATGATAGATGTGATAAAAAAAATGGATGTGCACTAACAAATACACAAGAAAAAGTATCAAAACTAAACAATCATACACAATAAAATGCAATTAATATTAATTCATACAAGTGCTAACAACAGATTAAATTGATATTCAATCTAAGTAAGTAAAATGAATCGTAATAGATGCACACAAAAAAAGATGAAAACATAACAATATTTCACAAGAAAATGATATGAATGCAACACACACTCTAATCAAACGAGATTCAATCTAAGGTAAGAAAATGAACCGTTCCCTAACATTAAATGAAAAGAAGTAATAAGCACATCAAAACTATACAAACAAACAACTAAAAGAAATTTCAAACACTACTTTGGTTTTGTGGGACAACATTGATATATTTTCTAATGTTTTTGGGTTATCCTGAAGGATAATTTTTCAAGACTACTATTCTCATGGTTTCCAAGGCTTACCAAAGAAAATGTTACACCATTGGTGTAGCCTCGTCACTAAAAGTGAGATTTTTTTAATTTTGAGGTGTTGCATCCTTTTCTGAATGTTTTTGTGTTTTATAATGTCTTGGTCTAGAAACAATGTATAAGGATGATGAAGCGTGGATGCCCCCAAAATGATGTGGTAATATACAAAAGGAATAATTCCATGCATGTATGTATGAGAAAGTGAAATGTTAAGGTGCCCTTAGCATCAGATGGGAATATTTGAAGGCACAAACCCTGACGCAGATACAAGAGAAAATAAGCTAGATCATGGATTTGCAAGATAGATTCATTAAGGTTCCTAGACCTAACAAGGGAAAATAACCCTAGAAAGTGGTGAGAGTTACCCATCTTAATGCAAGAGAAACATGTGATGGAAGAATCCTCCTTGAGCTCCAGAAACCGGTTTTCACCCAAAGTCCTACCCAATGCACCACAATTGTGTGGTGTTCACATATGGAAGACCTTTTTTTTCATTATTTTCTCAAATTTTAGTTCTTATCTATTATTTTTCCCATGCTTAAGCATAGAACCTCTTGAGATGCATGGCATTCAAAGGTTCCAGAATCTCTTCACCATCTGAGTACACCAGTTTGTAAGCTCCTGATCCATACTTAGCAACCACCACAAAATGCCCTAACCAGTTCGCTTCAAAGTTACCTTTCTTTTCTCTGTCCATGACAATGTTCTTCTGATATTCCTTTAGAAATAGATCACCTAAATCAAATTCATAATGAATGATCCATTTTTTGTATCCCCTTGATACTCTGTTTTGATAGAATTTTAGGTTATTAAGCGCTCTGATACGATTTTCATCTAATAATTCCATCTCTGATAGCCGAGAAACTCTATAGTCCTCGCCTTTATCAAGATAGTCAAAGAGAGATATTCTTAGGTAGGGAAGCTCCACTTCCAAGGGTATGATGGCTTCAGTTCTATAGACAAGAAAATATGACGTCGCACCAGAAGGAGTGTGGATAGTGGTTTGATAGGTCCAGAGGGTGGGATGTATCTATAAGTGCCAATTACGGCTACTATTACTTACCATTTTTTCCATGATCTGTACACAAGTTTTATTGGTAGCTTCTGCTAGTCCATTACATTAGGAGTAATAGGGGGTAGACCACTTGACTTGAATATGGAAGCGCTGACACAATGTGTTAACCATTTTTTTCTTGAAGGATTTACCATTATTAGTGACAATGGAAGAAGGGATACCGTAACAGTAAATGAGATGATTCATGATAAATTTTGAAATTTTCACACTAGTGACATAAGTGAGAGGCACAACCTCTACCCATTTAGTAAAATACTCGATGGAGGTGATAATGTGGATATGACCATGTAAGGAAGAAGGATAGAGCTTCCCTATGAAATCCAGACCCTATTTAGAGAATTACCAAGGTGTTGTGATACCCTTCAAAGCCTGTGCTGACACATGTATTAAGTTTCCATACTTTTTGCATAACTCACAATTCTTTAAAAATTACAATAGTTTGCTTCCATGGTCGGCCAATAATAACCTACCCTTAAGAGCTTCGTAGCCAAGACCTTGTTGCTAGTATGTGCTCCACAAATACTGCAGTGTACTTCCTTCATAGTGTGGAATGAGTCAATAACATCCAAATAGTGAAGTAGATTCCCGTCATAGCCATGATGATAAAGGGTTCCTCATAAGAGAGTATAATAGGCTATACGGAGGACAAGGGATTTCTTCTCATAATGGGTAATGTCTGGGGGAAATTTTCCATCTTGTAGGTATATGAATATAGGGTCATACCAAGGGGAGAATGGGCCAACAATTTCACATGCCAAACACGAATCTCACATATCATATGTGGGTACTTGGTGATGCTCTACAAAGAAGGGAATTTTTCTTTCCTGAGGTTGAATGCGTAAAAGAGACTCAATTGTATCTATAACATCTGTTGATCTATTATGTGACCATAGATTTTGTTCAAATATAATTTGCATAAATTATTCCTTCAAGGATTCAACCAATTTCTTGTATGGAATAAGCTTTTCATCTTTAACATTATACTCATCATTAACTTGTTTAATGATAAGTTGGGAGTCACTAATGACTCATAGTTGTCTGATATTCTAGGTGATAGATAACTTGAGGTGAATAATGAGTGCCTCATACTCTGCAATATTATTAGTGCAAGGGAATCCCAAATAGAACACTCTTGGAATAACCTCCCTTGTGGGAGTGATGAGAACCACCCCTGCTCCAAATTCATGGAAAGTGAACAATCTATCCAAATCGACCTTCCATTGTGTGGATTATTTAATATACATCATGTATAGATCTGGCATATCCAAACACAAAGGTTCCATTCATGGTAGAGGATCTTCTTCAAACTGATCGGCCAACACTTTTCCTTTTAAGGATTTCTAATTCAAAAACTCAATATCAAATTATCTCAAGAGAATGATCCAATTATCCATTCTCTCAGGTTTTGATAAAAGGTACTTGAGAGGGTCAAATTTAGATATTAGTTTGGTTTTATTGTTAAGGAGATAGTGGTGAAGATTATGGAAGGTAAATACAAATGCCACTCAAGATGTTTCAATTTGTGGGTAATTTAACTCATAGGAAATAAAGGTGCGAATGAGATGATAAAATTCCCTTTCTCTATGGTCTAGGTCATATTGGGAAAGCAGTGCACCAATAGAAAACTGGGTAGTGGAAATGTATAAGAGGAGAGATTCACCACGGGTAGGTATCATGAGTACAGGAGGGTTGACAAGGTATTATTTAAGTAGTGCAAATGCCTTTTGACAATCTAGTCCCCAGTTGAACACAACATCCTTTTTAAGGAGATGCATAAATGGGTGGTACTTATTTGCAAGCTGTGTAATAAAATAGAAGTTTGCTTGAATATTTCTTTATAAACTTCTCAGTTGTTTGAGAGTTGTAGGTGAAGGAATTTATGTGATAGTTGTAACCTTTGCAGGGTCCTCTTCTATCCCTATTTCTGAAATGATAAAACCTAGGATATTTCATGATAAAACACCGAAGACACACTTCTTGGGGTTCAAGTGCACCTTGTAATCCTAGAGATGCTGAAAAATATGTCTCAGCACTTCAGGGTGCTCTCCTCTGCTTTTGGATTTAGCTATGGTATAATCAACGTAATCCTCGATGATGTCATTCATCTTATCATGGAAGAGTGCAGTCATTGTGCATTGATAGGTGGCCCTGACATTCTTCAGTATAAAAGACATGAATTTGTAGAAAAATGTTCCCCAAGAGGTGATGAAATTTGTTTTATGTTGATCTTCTTCTATAATCTAAATCTAGTTATAACAAGAAAAACCATCCATTAAGGAAAAAATTTCATAGCCAGCAGTGGAATTAATGATCATATAAATGTTATGCAAGGGGAATTCATTCTTGGGACATGGTTTATTGATGTCATGGAAATCGGTGTAGATCCTTATGCCAAAAGGTTTCTTCTGCACAAGGACTATGTTAGATATCTAATCTGAAGATTCGATGGGATTAATGAAATCAACTAATAATTTCTCAAGTTCTTCTTTGACAAGGATTACAATTTTTGGGTGCATATTCCTCAACTTATGCTTCATGGGTTTGGCATTTGAGTGTACAACGAGGTTGTGCATTACTACATCTAGGTCCAAACAATTCATATTTGTGTATGTCCATGAAAATAAATATGTTTATTGTATTAATAGCTCAACAAAAACCTTATGTTCCTGAGCTAAGAGTGAAGCTCCAAACTTTATTATTTTAGGTTGTTCCTCTGAGCCAATATTGACATTGATTATTTCCTCAGCAAGCATATTAAAAGCATCCTCCATCTATGGAGGATTAGGGTAAATAGTAATATTAACCTCCTTAGGTGGCTCATCATCATCTTTGAATGGATAGACCATTCATCCATAGGTTCTGTCGACATTAAAATTTTCTCCGTAATTTCTATTTTATTATGTATGTATTAGGAATAGGATGTTGTTAAGTATGATTAGTAGTGGCGTCTGATAGAAGATAACATCGCCGTCACTACGGTGCCTCCAATAAAGTAGATTATGGTAATAGTTAAAGTATAATAGGAATGTTGTGGTAAAAAGTAAATATTTGTCGTAAGTGGTCTGGTAATGTCAAAATGTGAAAGTTGGGGTAAGTAGAGAAGTAGGGTCTACATGATTAGGAATTATAGATATTATATTTGTAATAAGGACAAAGAATGATGTCATAAATATTTTGTATATTTAATTTCTGGAAAAGACTAAAAAGGTGGAACCCATGTGAGATGATAAGGTTTATCTTACTTAGAAGATAAGCCTACATGTAAAGGCAAGAGTTTAGAGATGGAATATGATTGGACATAAGATATTTCCTATCCTATTTTAGAGATAGGGTGGATAATCCTGAATTCCTATAAATAAAGAGGTCACCTTCCCTCATTGAGCATAAAAGGAAGTAGCGAGAAATATTGTATGAGTAAGTGTGTAAAGGAAGCCATCATTTAGAAGGTATGTTAAAGAAGCCATTGTGAAGTTTCTCCCAAGGTTATTGTTGGAAGGAAAGTCAAGTTAGTAACACTTGAAGTACCTCATGGGTGAGATTGTAACAATTTCATGTTGATATGATAATTTACACTTATATTTCAAATTTGTCTTCATTCCTTCGCATCATAGTCTATGGTATTCTTGTGTTATGTTTGTTGTTGTGTTTCTAGATTACATCCACCAAACTAAACGATGTGCATTAGTAAATAATCATAGAAAGAGGAGTTCCTGGTTGAGAATTATCATAGTGCCAGATTGGTGATGACATTTTGGTTCTGTTTCTAGGACCATTCCTCGTTGGTGGATTTTTTGGAGAAATATTCCCACTTAGTCAGAAATCATTTGGAGGGTAACCTTGTTTTTAGTGTGCATAGTAGTTACCATGGTAAAGTCACATTTTACCATGAATAGTATTTACCACATTAACTTTACTTTTTACCGTGAATAGTATTTACCACAGTAAATTCACTTTTTACCATAAATAGTGTTTACCACAGTAAAGTCAGTTTTTACCGCAGTAAGTCAAGTTTCACCGTGGTCATTCCTATTTTATTGTAGAAAGGTGTAAAGTCACTTTCTATTGTAGTGAGTCTAATTATTTGTGCACAAAAGTCTTACTGATTGTACTTGTGAATTGGTATTTAACTATGGTTACTTTTAAAAGTGGGGAAGATTCATGTTTTTTTCAGCCCAATCTAATGAAGATGCTTCCTTTTTCATTCAAGAGTTTAAATGATCTTGCATTTTTAATGGCCTCATAAGAAGGGAACAATGAAATGAATTTTTTCCTACCTTTTTGGATGGTTTAGCTCTTAGGTGGTTTAAAACACTAGGTGATAATGTGAAAAATCCATGGGATTTATTAACTAATAGTTTTCTTGAAGAATTTGGTGAACAAAAGAAATATGTAGATGTCATGATCAATATCACAAAGCTATCCCAAGGAGAGAAGGAGAAGATAAGGGATTATCATGCTCGTGTTCTAGAGCTAAGGAGGAAGCTCGATGCCGAGATCCGGAAGGAAGGATTAGCGGATGGGTTGATGAATGGCGTGGATAATCTCCTCTGTAAGAACTTCATTCTTGGATGAATCTAGAGATCAAACAACGAGTGAAGTATGACCGCCCAGCTACCATTGAACAAGTAAATGAGATTACAAGAAGGCAAGAAGAAAGCATGGAAGAGGAGTCCAAAGAAATTGCTAATAAGGTAGAGCCTACACCAACACCTTTGGTCTAGAATCCACAACCACTCTTAGTGAGCACAAATATTTTCCCTAGTACATCTACTGAGTATGAATATCTGCTCAAGAAGATGGGTCAGTTAACTATTAATCTTCTTCATGGAAAGGAATTTAGTTCTCAGGGAGGAGATAGAGGTCCAAAAATAAATGTAACTGAAGTTGTATGCTATGGTTGTCAAAAAAGGGGTCATTATAAGTATAATTTTCTAGATAGAGCTTCTACATCCGGTACAAGAGATAATGATAAAGGAAAAGCACCTATGAAATATTTTGATGTAATAGATAGGAGAATAAATAATGAAGCAGATGTGTTTGTAACAAAAAGAAAGAAAGAAAAAGATAACCAAGATGGAAATGATCCTAAGAAGATGAAAGGAGAAACTAATAAGAAATATAGGAGAAGAAAGTTGGGTTCGCAGGATTTTCTAATTTCACAGGGACAAGGACTAAACTCAATCTTAGAGGATTTTTCCAAAAGGCCTGCAAATATTACATATGGTCAACTTCTGGCTATGTCTTCTAAGAAGAGGCGGGAGCTACGAAATGGACTCAATGCTCGACAAAGTAAGGAGGTTGAGGTACCTATTTTGGAGGTAGAGGTGGATCCCTATGCTCCATAAGCTGAGGTATTATGTAATGGTATTTTAATTCATGATGTCTTAGTTGATGGAGGTGCTGCAGTTAATGTAATGACTGAGTCTGTAATGAATATATTCGGTTTAAAAATTGATCGCCCCTCAACACTTATGTTAAGGTAATTAAATAAGGGAAAAACTAAACTAGAAGGTGTTGTTTCAAATGTGGCAATATCTGTTATGGGTGTTGTATGTGTGGTAGAATTTCAAATGATGAAAAATGGTACTGTTGCATACCCAATGTTGTTGGGAAGGCCATGGCTAAGGAGATTTTATACAAGAAACTACTGGAATGAATACTTCTTGATACTTGGACGTGGCAGAGATAGGGTGAAGATAAACGTGATCCCTCGCCATCATAAGGTAGAACCTGTGGATTTAAGTGATGAAACTGATGATTGGACAACCTCTGATTACTCTAGTACCAGTGAAGTGGACACAGAAGATGAAGAAAGTCAGGTTGATGTTTCGGTCATTTTTATCCTTCCAGTCACACCGACTCATGAACCCATAAGATTATCTGAAGAAGAAATTGTTGATCGTCTCCAACAAATAAAGATTGGTGATGCTGTGATGGAGAGTGAGAAGGAATGCTACCTCCAAATCTTTTAAAGGTACATACACCTATTCACTTTTGATTACAAGGAACTCCATCAAGTAAGTTGGGTAGAACATTCTATTGAGCTGGTAGATGGTGCTAAGCCCATAAAGAAAATACCATAATGAATGAATCCTAATTTTTCCAAGACTGTAAAAGAAGAAATAGATAAGTTGCTTGATGCAGGATTCATATTTACTGTGGAGAATTCAGAATGGGTTTCTCCCATTGTGATCTCATTAAAAAATAATGGGAAACTACGCTTTTGTGTTGATTATAGGAAGCTCAACAAGGAAACAAAGAAGGATAATTACCCTCTTCCATTCTCAGATAAGATCTTGGACAAAGTAGCTGGCCAGGAGTGATATAGTTTTGCTGATGGATCTAGCAGATACAACTAGGTTCATATAGTAGAAAAAGATCAGTTGAATACCACGTTCACCAATCCTTAGGGAACATTTACTAAGACTATCGGCTCCACCGATGCCTCAGAAGAAATCGAATATACTAGATCCCCAACAATAGAAATCCACAAGATGCTATAAACTTATTACAAGGTGACGGTCATCTCACCCATCAGTAAGTGAAAGGTACTGGTTGCGGAGTCCCATCTATTGATGAGAGTGACCTCCAAACTATGATCCTAGGTTATATGCCTATTGCTTGTAATCACACTAGGACAAACATCAGCCATGTTCTCCCACTCCTCCGCGGATATGCTAGGCCACATCTATATGAGTAGGGGAGGTACTCTATTTCTCATCCTCATTTTATCTCTCCCCTAACACCACCTTTATAAGACTTGACCACCTCAAATCACCTATTACCTTCCACACAATACCAAAAACACATCAACCATACCTACCTCTTTTACCTAATTCACCAACAAACCTATTGTCCCTTATCATACTTACCAACTATCATAGGTCATCCCACCTAAATACTTATCACACATTGAAAAACTATTTTTTTACCCTCTTCCCACTAGATAAATCTTCACCTATCACTGCCTTGACTATTTTACTTTCATACCTAGCCCTTCTTTCACATATTTAATCTTAATCATGACCGACTTCGGTCACCTTAAATGTCATCAGTCTTTTTGACTGATGTCAGTCACCCATATCTTGAACGACACTAGCTAAAGCTGACTGATGTTGGCCAACCCTTGACCATCACCGGTCTCTGTTTCGGCTAAAAACCAAACCCCCATCTCCATTATAAAAAATTAGCCAAAACAAACCTAAAAAACCTACTCTAACCCACCCAAACCTATCCTATTTTCATTCCCAACCCTATTTAACCTACATTTGACCTTCCCACCGCTTATTTCCTTCATTTTTACCCACAATTGCACAAATTAAAATTCCACTCAAATTTTTAACAAAATCGATTTAAACAATACTATTTACAACCAAATGAAGGATACAAATTGACTCCTACCTCTACTCAGTGTTGTCTCCATGGCGGCACATCTGGGTGTTGCGCCATTGGTCCACCTGATCCCTCTCCCACCTCTGCCATGCCAAAATGAATTCCTCACCTCACAAAAAATCAAATCAATCAACTCAATCTCTTGGACACGCAAATCGAATGCCAATCTCCTACTACGTGGCTCACCAACTTAGCTAGATATATCGTACTTTCATTTTCCACTCCTTAAATTCTCCTTTGTCATTTTATAAAAGTGGAAAGGTTAAAATGAATCTGTGAACAATTTTTCCTTATTTAAAACCAAATCGATATGACCGATGTTAGTCATGTCATGCACTAGCCAATCGATGTTGGTTAATCTGTAAATGGTATCAGTCATGCGACATATCCATTTGACCTAACCTATGCACATTTTTCCCTAACAATGTTGCTCCAACAACTTTTGACCTTACCAACACCTATTCCACCTTAACCGCAAGCCTCCATTACCTGTACATTTCCCTAACTATGTTTAGCGACATTTTATTTACCTATACCTTGGCCTTACTTGTGCCCTGACCTACATACCATGACCTGAACTGCCTTTTGTGACATTGGATTTTGTGTACTTGCTTTACATTGTGATGTTGTTAGCTATGATGTTTATCCTAGTGACCTTACCTTACCTAATGACGTGATTTTTATCCCGAACATACCTTTGGTGCCATGGAACAAAACCTATTACTTGTTTCTACACCAAACCTCGTTGCACTTCATGACCATATCCTATACCTTGAATACCTGAATCACTTCAATCTCATTTGTATAAATCTATGAAAATTTTGACAATGTAGAGTTTGTAAGCTCTTCCACCTGGTACCGTATAACAATCTATACGTGTGAGTGTGTTCGATTTCTATTACCCATTAACTAATATGAGCATTACCCATTACCAAAAATGACCATATCGTTACCTATTGACCCTCAATTCCATCAATCACCTATTTATCAAAACACTCCCCAACTAGTTTTACAACCTCATCAGTTTTTGGTTTGAGTGGGATCACCTCCACCCATACATGTGGTAACCTAACCTTCACTTATACCTAGGACAGGGACTCCCTATTTTTGTCAGCATCACTTACAAATACTAGCTATGTGATAAAAGGGGTAAACGTAAAAACCAAATTTGGGTCACACTCCTTTTGGTCACCTTTAATCAATTCACGTAATATATTTAAACATATCATGACCCCGTCATCCCATAATAATATTCATCCTCACATTATTAATTAATATAATTATTTGAATTAGGTTAATTACATCCTCACACCTTCACATCATCATTACACCTCACCCTGGACCCATTCCAGGGGTATATAACTCATAATGACTAAGTCATCACTCCTAGTGCTGAGTCACCACTTGACGTAACTAGCTATGACTTCTTCCTAAACCTAATTAAACTTATTTTATGAGCTTACTTCCTTATCTCACGTGAACTTCACTTCCCTAAGAGGACATAATCAAAATCATGCCAACAATAGTAAATATATACCGATTTTTGGTAAACCTATACTTTCCTACCCAAACCTATGCTGATTATCCCTCAACCGATGTCGGTCACCTAACTACCATCGATTACCTTATATGTACTTTCAAAAATCTTTATATGGGTTGGCCATTCAGTTATTGGAGCTAGATCATATTCAAGTGTGAATCTTCAAGCCCTCGTGCATTCATATGATGAACAAACACAACTATAGTACAAGACAAGCAATCGATTTCCCTTACAGAGTGTTGGAATAATCACGAAATCACATAGGCCATATTGCTGCGGCACTGGATTCAAGTATGGCTTCTCCGATCAACCATCAACCATCCCAAATCTTGAGATCTATTAGACATCAAGTAAGTATTGTAATCCAAGTCATTTGGCTTATTTCTTTTATACATCTTTCCTCCTTTTATTAGTTCATTTCCTCTATTTCTTGTACACCACCTTCTTCCCACCAACCCACTATTCAACCCTCCCAATTCTTTTCACCATTATAAAACTCCTTATTCGTATCCCTAAGTCTTCCAAGCCATATTAAGATCCAAACCATACTACACCAACTCTTTGTGCAATCACAAAAAGCCCTAAAACCTCAGTTTAATATTTTACTATCAAATTCCACCTACTGACGTCATTCACCTTTACCATCGTTGGTCTCTTCTCTCTATTGGGATCGGTCACTAGACCAATATAGTTCACTGTGTTTTCTACTAAACTTCACCAAACTACCTTTAACATCACCTAGATTCCACCAAGACCTTACTATATACCTCTGTGATCTTACCTAACACCCATGTGACCTGTTCCAACTAGAAACATACCTTTCCTGATGCTATATTAGGTTAGATTTCAATACTTTTCTTAATCTAGTTTTTTGATAACATTTTGAGATACCTAAATCAAAGTGTTAGGAATATGACCTTTATTTCTCGTATTTACTTTCATTAATTTTATAAAAATAATGGATTGACAACCATTAAGGAAGTATAACAGTTCTCAAAACTAGCAATCGTGAGGCAGTCCGCTGTCATTTTCTATTTCATATCATTTGGTGGTTTTGTTTTTTATCTACAAATATTCCTTCTCATACAAAAAGGAGTTCTCTACGATCATCTTGGATAAATTCAGTAACGTACGCATTCAACCATCGACCTACATATAACAAGTATTCCTCCTTGACCATTACCTTATGTGTGTTATCACATAACTATTCAGTGAAATAAGGGCATCATACACAAGAAATAGAAATTCATAAGAAATAAACGAATAAAACTGAAATTCTAAGTTTTATTTCAGAGAAAAAGGTTACAAAGGAAAAATAAGCATGTTGGAGTTTCAGGATGCATTTTAATCTAATTTTTTTAGTTCTAGATGAACAAAAAAGGTACAAATATTTTATTTTCAGTTCCACATGAAAATTTATTAAACAATTAATTTTCATATGCCAATTATGTTTGCCAATAAAGAGAAATCTGAAGGGAAACAACACAACAAATAACTTATTGTAGAGAATAGTTGTTTTTATTCATAAGTAAATTTGTATATAAGATCCCACACAAGCCGTTGGATATAGATTTGAAGTGACATAAAGAAAATGTAATTGAAATAAAGACATGAAGAAAGAGTAAGGGGATCCGTCATTTCTTGGAAAAGAATCTGTTCACTTGCTTCAACATCTCCTAGTCTCTAATTTTTCACTCTAGGACACCTGTAGAAGAGGAAAAAAGATGAGCTAGAGCTCAGGATTTCCCATAAAGATTTAGTAGGTAATGTTTGAAATGCATTTCTATTCTATCTTTAATTCATTATCATTCAAAAAAAGAAAATATAGTCATTAAATGTGTTTGAATACCATTGGTAAAAAGATAAAAAATTTAGCCCTCACAGAGGATCATATCGTAATTATTTGTTTACAATGAAAGGAATACAATTACAACCATCATATGAGCTCTTTAAAGTTTTTTTTTATCAAATTGTAGCCTCTCATAGATCTTTCCAACAAATTTAAGAAGGGTATTCACAATAAAAGTTTGGGATATTTCATTGTTTCATCCTCATATACAGGAAAAGAGGGCAAAGTGTACAACTAGATTTTTAAAGAAAGGATTGTAAAATCTCAACTCTCCTACAAATTCTAAGCTTGCATAAAAAATGAGTTCTCCTAAAAAATTTCACCCAAATGAGCATAATTATAAGCTTGTACATAAGCAAAAATAAAAAAATTCTCATGCAAAAGAGGGAAATTTTCATCATTGGAAACGAATGCAATCCTTCCATAGAAAATGCATTGGATTTTTCTAATAAGAAGAAGACATAAATATAGAGCAACCAACAAGGGCTAACATTGTGAAATCTAGGTCTTCTTTTGAAAACCACCATATGTTTCAAGACACCAAATAGTTTGAAATGTGAATGATTCTTACCTTCAGCAAAACATATAATTTGGAATAAGATAAATATATTTTCAAAGCTCCATGGTATGCCCAGTTCGATTTTTCAACAGCTTGAGCTTATACTAGTAAAAAACTACACCTCAAAAGCTTTAAAAAAGAACATAGTTCAAATTTACAACAAGGGAAACCACAACACGTCGAGCCCTCTCAAAGCTGAAAATGTATAGTTTTAGATGAAACAATGACGATCACATTCACACAGCAGAGCATGATTTATAAAAAACACCCTTCCAGTACTCTTAACATTGCAGTTAACTCTCAAATGGAGTTTAAACACATAAATTTTTTCAAACCTCTCAAAGAGAAAAATGAAGAATGGGTTTGTAAGCTTCCACAAGTAGAGCTCAATGAACAATAATCCATAATCAAAGGTTTCACAAGACACCCCAACTAGAGGATATCCAAGAGATAAAAAAATTAGAAACAGAGCTCCATGGTGGCATACTCACCCAACATAGAAAAATGAATGAATATTTTCTTTAGAGTTTCTACCCTATTTTTGTTGGAATGGTTAGCCCTAACCATTTTCGATGAACCAATGACCATTTTTAGTGACAACGTTTCTAACCATTAACATGATTAAAATTTAAAAGGAGGATCAAGTTAGATTTAATTTTCAAAGGGATGCATCATTATTTTTAATAATCATTTGATTATTGTTATTAAAAAACCTCTATTATTATTCAATCCTTGACTAAGAAAATTCAACCCCATGAGGCATGGTATGTACAATTTAGTTACCTTGTTAACTTAAATAGACTTTAAAATTATTAAACTTGCATGAATTGTGCATTTTAAAAAATGAGTTGGTAATCAGTTTAAGAAGAACACAAAGTTTGAATGCCAAGTGTTGAAGACAAGTTTGAGTCTTGTTGAGTTCTATTTTTACCAAGAAGTTAGGTATAATAAAACTCAAAAATCATGTGGATTCTTTTTCAGTTGCATCTCTAGTTAAATTTTCTATCGTCTTTCCTCAATATTTACATATGCTCATGTTGAAGCATTGTAAAAGGATGACGACTTCTATAAAGAATTGTTTTGCTAATTTTGACAACAATTGAATTTTAGGAATAAAGACTTTTTTCCTTCTCGATATAAGTTTTAGGCATTCAAGTTTCAAATTATTATTGTTATTTTTTCATTAAATCCAGTAACATGTCTCTTTATTATTTTTTCCTTAAAACCGTTGCAATGTACTGATTCCCTCTTTGAG